>CAMRHE010000802.1:0-455785 GCA_947044405.1 Leptodactylus fallax
TGTAACCAACTAAAGGTCTTCTCATGACCAAAATGTCCATTCTTATTATGAGCCTCAACTGCCAACGAGCGAGCCAGTTCACTAGGCACCACAATTTGGTATCGAATGTCGATCTCAGAAGGTAAATTGACCTTTCGGCATAGCACTCCATTTTTCATCTCCAACTTTTCCCACTGACTCAAAACAGATAATATCTCACGTGTCAGTCGTTCTCTTTCCTCTCTACAGGGCTTCTGGCCTTTCTCAACACACTTGATCATCTGCGCCAGCCCCTCATGGGTCTGTTGTATCTGTGCCCATTCCTGTCGTGAGGGACCAAAGAAAGGAGCCGTTTCAGTCCCCTCCATCTCAAACTGATTAGCGGCGGCCAAGGCCTGTGAAAATCTGCTGAAGTCGGGCACCTCCACATGCTCCAACTCATGATCCACGTCTACTGTGGGGGTCTGGGCGGTTACCCTAGAAAGTCCGTCAGCATTCTGGTTCTCTGTCTTGGACCGATACTTAATGCGGTAATTGAACTTAGACATTCGGGCTATCCACCTCTGCTCTAACGCCCCGAGCTTGGCATTTTCCAGGTGGGCTAGTGGGTTGTTGTCAGTCAGTACTAAAACTTCAGCACCGGTCAAATATTCAGAGAATTTCTCAGTCATGGCCCATACCAGTGCCAACAGCTCCAACTTAAATGAACTATAATTCTCGGGGTTTCTTTCAGAATCTCTCAAAGACCGGCTGCCATACGCTATGACCCTCCCCTGGCCATCCTGAAGCTGGGAAAGCACTGCTCCAAGACCATACAGGCTTACATCTGTATACAGCTGGAACGGCAAGTGGTAATCAGCATATGCCAAGATTGGGGCTGTTGTCAGTGCATCCTTCAATGCCTGGAAGGCTTGTTCCTGTTCAGGTCCCCACTTCACGGACCGGTTCTTTGGACCACCGGATGTGCCTCATAGGAGAGCATTAAGTGGTGCTGCTACCTTGGCAAAATCCTTAATAAATCGTCGATAGTAACCAGCTACTCCAAGGAACGCCCTCACTTCTCGCAGGGTAGTCGGTATTGGCCAATTTTGAACAGCCGCTATCTTGTCTCTTGATGGTCTCACCCCTTCTCCTGATACGCAGTGACCCAAGTAATCAATTTCAGATTGGAACAACCGACATTTACTGGGTTTCAATTTGAGCCCATGTTCCCGCAATCTTCGAAATACTTGCCCCAACTGGTGGAGATGGTCTTCAAAGGTCGCAGAATACACTATAATGTCATCCAAGTAGATGAGAGTGAACTCAAAGTTGAAGTCACCGAGACATTTCTCCATCAACCGCTGAAACGTTCCGGGTGCATTTGTCAACCCGAAGGGCATCCGGTTAAATTCGTATAGTCCCATGAGCAAGATGAATGCTGTCTTCTCCTTGTCTTTTGTGGCCATCGGCACCTGCCAATACCCACTAGCCAGATCTAGTGAGGAGAAGTACCGGGCTCTCCCCAGCGCTGAGAGGGACTCCTCAATCCGTGGCAAGGGGTAGGAATCTCGTACGGTGCAAGCGTTTAACTTCCGATAGTCTACGCAAAATCGGATGGACCCATCTTTTTTTCTTACTAACACCACAGGAGCTGCCCAGGGACTCTGGCTTTCTTGGATGATCCCACCCTGTAGCATCTTAGCTAACAGTTCTTTCACTTCCTGATACAACTGTGGAGGAATTTGTCGGTAGCGCTCTCTAATTGGAGGGGTGTCTCCTGTGGGAATCTCATGGTAGATCCCTGTGGTACATCCAAAATCTTCAGCATACCGTGCAAAGGCGGCTCGGTTCTCCCACAACAGCTCATCTACCTTCTGCACCCATTCCAGAGAACATGAACTTATATCCATCTTCATCTGTTCTCGAATTGCACAGCCATTCCATTCAGAGGTGGGTTCCTCATCTTCTCCCATGGACACAGTTACGGTCCACTCATCCCTTTCAGTCGGCTTCAGCTGCATTGGAGTTACTTTCCTTACTTCCTCCGGAGTCACATAGATGTTAGCTATCTGCCTCCCTGGGGTCAGGTCCACAATCTGGTCCTGAGTGTTTACACATCGAAGTGGTACTCTTCCATTGCGAACTATTGCCAAGGAACGGGCCACTAGCGGATCAACACCTCCTTCGGCTGCCTGCAGTGGTTCTACCAACACAGCTATGCCCTCTAGTTTCCGACAGGTGCCTACGGGCATGGACACTATTGTCTCCCGACTGGGTGGCAGTGTAACTTTTGTATGCAAAGGAACTGAAATTCGAGCCAGAGGACGCTGTGCATCCGAACTTTTCTGTAAGCCACATGTCCGGATCAGCCGCTGGAAAGCTGTTTGAGTAGGCCGATGGGTGGTGGTTTCTTTCCAATAACCGTGACCTTTCTTTTCAAAGAGGATCTGATCTAATTCTTTTAACACATTCATCCCCAAAATGACAGGGACCTTTACTTCATGTGACTCCTGTACCACCACAATGCCTTTCCTACCTAGATCTTGGCCACATACCCGGACATTCATCCAGGCTACTCCCACGACTGGAACTGGTAACTGGTTAGCTGCGACCACTCGTACGAATGTATGGGGATCATATTTCACATGTTGCTGGAAGTACCGTTCATAACAGTCTCTACTCAAGGTCGTTACTTGGGAACCCGTGTCAATCATCCCGGTAACCGGAATACCCTCCATTTCCACCTGTATAACAGGACTTGCAGCGATCAGGTCATCATTAGGGCATTCTCCCCACATAGTCTTCTTGTCAGTCTCCCCTACTACACGCCCTACAGCAGCAGGGGACTTCAGTTTAACGGCAGTCTCTCATAAGTTTGTCGCTGCTCTGGACATCTAGCAGCAACGTGGCCCATCCGTCCACACTCCCAGCAGCGTATCTCCCGTCGTTCTGGCCATCTGTTTGGGCCCCTTCGGTAAGCCCCTTCGATTTCTCCTGAGCACTGCACTAAATGATTTGGACCCCTTCGGTAGGTCCTATCCTCATCCCTCCAGCGGGGTGGTGGGTGATTCTGATTTTCTGGGTATGGACGGCTCACCCTTTCACCTCCAGTTTTCTGGAAGTCTGCAATTTTCATAGAATGTTCATCACAACGGGTGTGCAAGTGTTCCATTTGCTCTTGCAGTTTCTGCATTACTGTGAGAATTTCTTTAACCGTCCCCTTTTCTACTGTCTCTGAGCCAGAACTAGCCCCCTGTGACAAAGAAACTCCAACTGCAGTCTGGGGCCTCGGGACCATACTATTGGCACGGGAGATGGCCTCTACCTGTAAATCATGGAATTTAGCATCAGTCTCTCGTCGTATAAAATCCTGCATTGTCACAGTTAAACTGCCGTCACGTATCCCCAGGACAAACTGGTCACGGAGAGTCCGATCAGGGTTACAGAAGGCTGGCGAGCCCCCTCTTTCCTTCACTTGAATATCTCGGAGCAGTTCTTGTAGGGCATTTGCATATTGGGGAAGGCTTTCATTCTCCTGTTGTACCCTCTGGAAGAACCGAGCCTGCAGAGACCCCAGCAATGCAATTTCTCCATAGATGGTTTCTAGAATCTGGACTACTTGCTCAAATGTCTGCCTTTGTTCAAATGGCCTCAGTATCACCGTGGTCTTAGCATCCCCTTGTAATGTCAATATTGCTAGCTCTACTAGTACTTCTGGTGCGGTCTGGTACATTCGCTGTATCATTCGTATCTGTTCCACCCACATACTCACTGACATATTATTGCCATCAAATTTAGCTAACTGACTCATTATAGCCCCTGCTGGCATTCTTCCTCCAGCACCATTCTCCCGAACGGGTGCGTCACCGTCCATTCTGGTAAGCGGATCCTGCCGACTACGCCAATTTGTGAACCGAGAGCAAGGCAGGTGGTTTGGACTCCGCAACCAGAAATGAACGCACACGCGGTAGTTCAAGAAAAGAATATATATTTACTATAAGTTAATAAAGGCTATTTGAAGGTAAAATGACAGGGATAAAGACAAGCAAAATATACAATATAGCATGAACAATTTCAAGGCAAATTCTGCAATGGTTTCTACTTTTACTCTGTCCACTTCTGCAGTATGGACACTGAATGAACAATATACTCAAAACTATCCCTAACTGACCCTGACATCACATTTGGGTGCACCCCCTTTTCCCCAGTGGTCCAGGTGGACCGCTTAAAGTCCGTAGAAGCGCGCGGTGGGGCCCAAAGTCGTTCCTTTCTTTTATAGTGAAGCGTCCTCTCCTCACGGTTATCAGGATCTCAGGAGAAATGAAGTCCTCTTTAACAGGGAAACCCAATGAATGCAATGTAATCCAACAGCAGATTCCACTCAGCACACTGACAGTCCTGCCGAATCCATACACTGAGCTGGGATGTAAGCCGGGATTTAGCAGGTGCTGTCCAGTACATCAACAGCACTGCGAGTCTCTATCTGTGGTATCCATATACACAGTCACAATGTCAGTCTCACTGATCAGCCACTGAGCACAGTTCCTTTCACGTGGACTCACTAGTCCTGTTGTCTCTTTACACTCTGTTTGTCTCTGGACCAAGATACAGCTTAGCTGTACAGAAAAATATCCACACCAGTTCAACACAGCACAGAAACCTGTCTTCTCTCTTGCCAAGATGGCTGCTGCTCTCTGTCTCGTCACTTCCTGCTTCTCTGCTCACACCCTGTCTGCAGAACAGGCAGGCTGACATAAAATGGGGGGGGGGTCTCACTCCAGCATCATGTCACAATTACAATGGCTGCTGTCTTAAAGGAACAGAATCACAGAAATACATTCAACATTAACAATTTATACAGACAAATAAAGCTTAGGACAACATTGGCTGTCTCTTACAGCCCCCTATTGTCTTCTCCTTTTTTCAGTCCACTGAGGCTGAGCTGCTCCTGACCATGCTGTCCACTGCTCCTACCGGAGCCAATCAAGATGAGAGACGTCACATCCAATGTCACTATCATTGGCCAGGCAACCCATAGTGAGGAGGAGCTCTTCACTAGAGATGGGGGAATCACACAAGATTTGATTTGGGTTTGATAGGCATCTAGGAACCTATCTTTAAAACATAGTGTAGAATACTCTTAGGGCTCCTAGGAACCTATCTATAAAACATAGTGTAGAACACTCTTAGGGCTCCTAGGAACCTATCTATAAAACATAGTGTAGAATACTCTTAGGGCTCCTAGGAACCTATCTATAAAACATAGTGTAGAATACCCTTAGGGCTCCTAGGAACCTATCTATAAAACATAGTGTAGAACACTCTTAGGGCTCCTAGGAACCTATCTATAAAATATAGTGTAGAATACTCTTAGGGTTCCTAGGAACCTATCTATAAAACATAGTGTAGAATACTCTTAGGGTTCTTAGGAACCTATCTATAAAACATAGTGTAGAATACTCTTAGGACTCCTAGGAACCTATCTATAAAACATAGTGTAGAACACTGTTAGGGCTCCTAGGAACCTATCTATAAAACATAGTGTAGAATACTCTTAGGGCTCCTAGGAACCTATCTATAAAACATAGTGTAGAACACTCTTAGGGCTCCTAGGAACCTATCTATAAAACATAGTGTAGAATACTCAGGGTTCCTAGGAACCTATCTATAAAACATAGTGTAGAATACTCTTAGGGTTCTTAGGAACCTATCTATA
Organism: Leptodactylus fallax; assembly: GCA_947044405.1. NCBI lineage: Eukaryota > Metazoa > Chordata > Amphibia > Anura > Leptodactylidae > Leptodactylus > Leptodactylus fallax. The sequence continues at coordinate 5,678 of CAMRHE010000802.1, forward strand.
AAACATAGTGTAGAATACTCTTAGGACTCCTAGGAACCTATCTATAAAACATAGTGTAGAACACTGTTAGGGCTCCTAGGAACCTATCTATAAAACATAGTGTAGAATATTCTTAGGGCTCCTAGGAACCTATCTATAAAACATAGTGTAGAATACTCTTAGGGCTCTTAGGAACCTATCTATAAAACATAGTGTAGAATACTCTTAGGGTTCTTAGGAACCTATCTATAAAACATAGTGTAGAATACTCTTAGTACTCCTAGGAACCTATCTATAAAACATAGTGTAGAACACTCTTAGGGCTCCTAGGAACCTATCTATAAAACATAGTGTAGAACACTCTTAGGGCTCCTAGGAACCTATCTATAAAACACAGTGTAGAATACTCTTAGGGCTCCTAGAAACCTATCTATAAAACATAGTGTAGAACACTCTTAGGGCTCCTAGGAACCTATCTATAAAACATAGTGTAGAATACTCTCTAGGGCTCCTAGGAACCTATCTATAAAACATAGTGTAGAACACTCTTAGGGCTCCTAGGAACCTATCTATAAAACATAGTGTAGAATACTCTTAGGGCTCCTAGGAACCTATCTATAAAACATATTGTAGAATATTCTTAGGGTTCTTAGGAACCTATCTATAAAACATAGTGTAGAATACTCTTAGGACTCCTAGGAACCTATCTATAAAACATAGTGTAGAACACTCATAGGGCTCCTTGGAACCTATCTATAAAACATAGTGTAGAATACTCTTAGGGCTCTTAGGAACCTATCTATAAAACATAGTGTAGAATACTCTTAGGACTCCTAGGAACCTATCTATAAAACATATTGTAGAATACTCTTATGGTTCTTAGGAACCTATCTATAAAACATAGTGTAGAACAGGCAGGCTGACATAAAATGGGGGGGGGTCTCACTCCAGCATCATGTCACAATTACAATGGCTGCTGTCTTAAAGGAACAGAATCACAGAAATACATTCAACAGTAACAATTTATACAGACAAATAAAGCTTAGGACAACATTGGCTGTCTCTTACAGCCCCCTATTGTCTTCTCCTTTTTTCAGTCCACTGAGGCTGAGCTGCTCCTGACCATGCTGTCCACTGCTCCTACCGGAGCCAATCAAGATGAGAGACGTCACATCCAATGTCACTATCATTGGCCAGGCAACCCATAGCGAGGAGGAGCTCTTCACTAGAGATGGGGGAATCACACAAGATTTGTTTTGGGTTTGATAGGCTCCTAGGAACCTGTCTATAAAACATAGTGTAGAACACTCTTAGGGCTCCTAGGAACCTATCTATAAACATAGTGTAGAACACTCTTAGGGTTCCTAGGAACCTATCTATAAAACATAGTGTAGAACACTCTTAGGGCTCCTAGGAACCTATCTATAAAACATAGTGTAGAACACTCTTAGGGCTCCTAGGAACCTATCTATAAAACATAGTGTAGAATACTCTTAGGGCTCCTAGGAACCTATCTATAAAACATAGTGTAGAATACTCTTAGGACTCCTAGGAACCTATCTATAAAACATAGTGTAGAACACTGTTAGGGCTCCTAGGAACCTATCTATAAAACATAGTGTAGAATACTCTTAGGGCTCCTAGGAACCTATCTATAAAACATAGTGTAGAATATTCTTAGGGCTCCTAGGAACCTATCTATAAAACATAGTGTAGAATACTCTTAGGGCTCTTAGGAACCTATCTATAAAACATAGTGTAGAATACTCTTAGGGTTCTTAGGAACCTATCTATAAAACATAGTGTAGAATACTCTTAGTACTCCTAGGAACCTATCTATAAAACATAGTGTAGAACACTCTTAGGGCTCCTAGGAACCTATCTATAAAACATAGTGTAGAACACTCTTAGGGCTCCTAGGAACCTATCTATAAAACATAGTGTAGAATACTCTTAGGGCTCCTAGGAACCTATCTATAAAACATATTGTAGAATACTCTTAGGGTTCTTAGGAACCTATCTATAAAACATAGTGTAGAATACTCTTAGGACTCCTAGGAACCTATCTATAAAACATAGTGTAGAATACTCTTAGGGCTCCTAGGAACCTATCTATAAAACATAGTGTAGAATACTCTTAGGGCTCCTAGAAACCTATCTATAAAACATAGTGTAGAACACTCTTAGGGCTCCTAGGAACCTATCTATAAAACATAGTGAAGAATACTCTTAGGGCTCCTAGGAACCTATCTGTAAAACATAGTGTAGAACACTCTTAGGGCTCCTAGGAACCTATCTATAAAACATAGTGTAGAATACTCTTAGGGCTCCTAGGAACCTATCTATAAAACATAGTGTAGAACACTCTTAGGGCTCCTAGGAACCTATCTATAAAACATAGTGTAGAATACTCTTAGGGCTCCTAGGAACCTATCTAAAAAAAAATTGTAGAATATTCTTAGGACTCCTAGGAACCTATCTATAAAACATAGTGTAGAATACTCTTAGGACTCCTAGGAACCTATCTATAAAACATAGTGTAGAATACTCTTAGGACTCCTAGGAACCTATCTATAAAACATAGTGTAGAACACTCTTAGGGCTCCTAGGAACCTATCTATAAAACATAGTGTAGAATACTCTTAGGGCTCTTAGGAACCTATCTATAAAACATAGTGTAGAATACTCTTAGGACTCCTAGGAACCTATCTATAAAACATATTGTAGAATACTCTTATGGTTCTTAGGAACCTATCTATAAAACATAGTGTAGAACAGGCAGGCTGACATAAAATGGGGGGGGGGGGTCTCACTCCAGCATCATGTCACAATTACAATGGCTGCTGTCTTAAAGGAACAGAATCACAGAAATACATTCAACAGTAACAATTTATACAGACAAATAAAGCTTAGGACAACATTGGCTGTCTCTTACAGCCCCCTATTGTCTTCTCCTTTTTTCAGTCCACTGAGGCTGAGCTGCTCCTGACCATGCTGTCCACTGCTCCTACCGGAGCCAATCAAGATGAGAGACGTCACATCCGATGTCACTATCATTGGCCAGGCAACCCATAGCGAGGAGCAGCTCTTCACTAGAGATGGGGGAATCACACAAGATTTGTTTTGGGTTTGATAGGCTCCTAGGAACCTATCTATAAAACATAGTGTAGAACACTCTTAGGGCTCCTAGGAACCTATCTATAAACATAGTGTAGAACACTCTTAGGGTTCCTAGGAACCTATCTATAAAACATAGTGTAGAACACTCTTAGGGATCCTAGGAACCTATCTATAAAACATAGTGTAGAACACTCTTAGGGCTCCTAGGAACCTATCTATAAAACATAGTGTAGAATACTCTTAGGGCTCCTAGGAACCTATCTATAAAACATAGTGTAGAATACTCTTAGGGCTCCTAGGAACCTATCTATAAAACATAGTGTAGAACACTCTTAGGGCTCCTAGGAACCTATCTATAAAACATAGTGTAGAATACTCTTAGGGTTCCTAGGAACCTATCTATAAAACATAGTGTAGAATACTCTTAGGGTTCTTAGGAACCTATCTATAAAACATAGTGTAGAATACTCTTAGGACTCCTAGGAACCTATCTATAAAACATAGTGTAGAACACTGTTAGGGCTCCTAGGAGCCTATCTATAAAACATAGTGTAGAATACTCTTAGGGCTCCTAGGAACCTATCTATAAAACATAGTGTAGAATATTCTTAGGGCTCCTAGGAACCTATCTATAAAACATAGTGTAGAATACTCTTAGGGCTCTTAGGAACCTATCTATAAAACATAGTGTAGAATACTCTTAGGGTTCTTAGGAACCTATCTATAAAACATAGTGTAGAATACTCTTAGTACTCCTAGGAACCTATCTATAAAACATAGTGTAGAACACTCTTAGGGCTCCTAGGAACCTATCTATAAAACATAGTGTACAACACTCTTAGGGCTCCTAGGAACCTATCTATAAAACATAGTGTAGAATACTCTTAGGGCTCCTAGGAACCTATCTATAAAACATATTGTAGAATACTCTTAGGGTTCTTAGGAACCTATCTATAAAACATAGTGTAGAATACTCTTAGGACTCCTAGGAACCTATCTATAAAACATAGTGTAGAATACTCTTAGGGCTCCTAGGAACCTATCTATAAAACATAGTGTAGAATACTCTTAGGGCTCCTAGAAACCTATCTATAAAACATAGTGTAGAACACTCTTAGGGCTCCTAGGAACCTATCTATAAAACAGTGTAGAATACTCTTAGGGCTCCTAGGAACCTATCTGTAAAACATAGTGTAGAACACTCTTAGGGCTCCTAGGAACCTATCTATAAAACATAGTGTAGAATACTCTTAGGGTTCCTAGGAACCTATCTATAAAACATATTGTAGAATATTCTTAGGGTTCTTAGGAACCTATCTATAAAACATAGTGTAGAATACTCTTAGGACTCCTAGGAACCTATCTATAAAACATAGTGTAGAACACTCTTAGGGCTCCTAGGAACCTATCTATAAAACATAGTGTAGAATACTCTTAGGGCTCTTAGGAACCTATCTATAAAACATAGTGTAGAATACTCTTAGGACTCCGAGGAACCTATCTATAAAACATATTGTAGAATACTCTTATGGTTCTTAGGAACCTATCTATAAAACATAGTGTAGAATACTCTTAGGGCTCCTAGGAACCTATCTATAAAACATAGTGTAGAATACTCTTAGGGCTCCTAGGAACCTATCTATAAAACATAGTGTAGAATATTCTTAGGGCTCCTAGGAACCTATCTATAAAACATAGTGTAGAATACTCTTAGGGCTCTTAGGAACCTATCAATAAAACATAGTGTAGAATACTCTTAGGGCTCCTAGGAACCTATCTATAAAACATAGTGTAGAACACTCTTAGGGCTCCTAGGAACCTATCTATAAAACATAGTGTAGAACACTCTTAGGGCTCCTAGGAACCTATCTATAAAACATAGTGTAGAATACTCTTAGGGCACCTAGGAACCTATCTATAAAACATATTGTAGAACACTCTTAGGGCTCCTAGGAACCTATCTATAAAACATAGTGTAGAATACCCTCAGGGCTCCTAGGAACCTATCTATGAAACATAGTGTATAGTGGTACCTATCTATCCAATTTCTAGCTCTCCAAGGTAAACGCAGCTGAAGTTATGTCAAAGTGAATATGACATATATGTCTATAGAAAATTGGATGGTAAGCAATAGATACAAACACATTTAACATTTAAAACATTCCAAAAATAACCCTTATTTGGGGAAAAATGTTTTTTTTTAAACACATATGGCGGTTATGTTGTAAAAAGCAATGGTTATGTAGAAAAATTTGCTCATTTTGATGATTTGTAAGTGCTACAAGGGAGCTGCTTAGCATCTGATCATTGAGAATTGTTGAAAAAACATTCTGCTGGGTCACTGGGCCCTTCATTTTGCAAATTGACGGGGTGTCTAAGGTTTACAACCCCACCAGTCAAATACTGATGGTCTCTCCTGAGATGTTATATACTATATGGCAGTAGCTCGTAATGATATTTTATGCCCTCAGATGTGTTTTGAATCGGCATTGTGTTCTACTTATTGTGTGCTACTAGTATACAATACTGTACATTCCCAAATTGTGTTTTTGTATTTTATTCAAAGAAGTTGGAGGAACCAATAAAGACTAACAAGTGGTCACTTGATCCATCTTGACACATCAGCTCAGAGGGGCAGCCTGTTTACACATAATGCTAAGCTGCCCCTCCCCCTCCAGCTCTGATCATATTGGCTCGGTTATTGACACAGCCTTCAATAACTTTCTTGTATTAAGACGTCTAATTTTTGTCTCTCTAGTGAAGTGAGAGAAAGACCTTTCTCCATGTCTGTCTCCCCCTTCACTTCATAATTCAGTGCACTTAACTGGACAGAACCGACAGTTAACACAATGGCGGAGGAGTGGAAGCAAGGAGTCTGGAGGAATGAAGCTCTTAATATGTCTGGAATGGTCTTAAGCAAGCTGGGAGACAACCCTTAGGGGCACTCTAGTTGTTGCTGTTAGTGGTGGTAGTGCTGGGGGGTAGCCAATATTTGCTGCCCACTTAATAATGGCTAAAAAAAAAAAAAAAAAAAAAAAACTCCTGTCGTGAAGTGGAGTCATGACAGCTCGCCAACTTTTTGTTCATTTTTGGGTGGTCCACGTAAAAGAGAATGTACAATTCTGTCATTGAGTTTTGTTTTCATGACACTCACTCTGTATAAAAAATGGCATGGCATCTGTTTCCGGAGGGTCATTACGATTACGGTGATACCATATTTATATCAGGTTTTTTTCATGTTTTACCAAATAAAACACCATGTAGTGTGAAAATAAATAACTTGCCTCGAGTCATTGTATTGTACCAGCCATAACTTTTTACTTTTATGGTTAGGTTTATGGAGGGTTCTTTTTTTTGTGGGGCATGTTGCAGTTTTTATTGGTACACACTGGTCACAAGGGCCCATTCAAGTGAATGTGATTGAGCAATACCAAGTACAGCCACTATACAATGTGCAGCGCTGTGCCGTAGCCTCTTCAAAGAGCAGATCGGCAGAGTGTCAGGTGTCCTAAGGCTAGGGGATCAGGAAAATCCCCCCTAATATTGTTAATTCACCTCAATTGTAATGATATAGGGCTTGGAGACTTTTGCACCCATAAGTAGTCTTCCTTAAAATCTCTTACCGCTTTGTGTATACAGCTCCTATACAGATAAATGTGTCTCCATTGCTATAGGCTAGGTGCCCAGGTCATCACAAGCAGTGGTGCCCCTTCCATAATGATGGACAATGAATCCTGTGTGGCTGCACAAGTTGAAAATCCCCAGGACCGGCCATGATAAATTATATGATAATTCTCTTGGAGATTTATGGGGGATTAACATGAGCACTAACAAACATGTCACATTCAACATGGTTCAGAAATACCCCTAATATCCAATAAAACACAATAAACATGCAAAAACAAAGATTTATTTGGCTAAAAAAAAACTATTATTCCAGGAAATGGATTTAAAGCTATTGTAATGGTACCGCAATGGGATCAAATGTGACCCCATTTTACATTCAGTGATCAAATGCAATATTTTGCTCACCTGCCAATGCAGAACAGGGTCATAGCTTGCAAATTATGCATTTCTGACTTACAATATCTGATAAAATGATCCATTAAAGGTGTAATAAGTAAATGTGCCCTTTAGGGCTTACAGGAGTTTGCCCAAATTACCATGTGGAAGCGTACTTATAGGATATGCCATTATTTGCAAATCAGTGAGGGTTCAATCCACCATCAATAGCTGTAAAGTAGGGGATGTGGTCTTCTGCAGACCACCATGGGTCCTTCTGATTTTGTTTCCAGCGCAGTACCACAAAGGTCTAGCTGCTACGCAAGTACTGCATCTTAAAGGGGTCGGTCAATTTTTTTTTTATTTCTGGCCTACAGTATCCATGGGATAGGCTATAATATTTGATCAGGGGGAGGGGGGCTGACAATTGGCCCCAGCACTTACCAGCTGTGCAGGACAACTTCTGATGCCCGTACTATACAGTGCACAGAACTGGACGTAGTTGGTACTAATCCCTGTATAGTGGCTGAGTGCCAGTAGAGCAATTTAGTTCCCATTGCCTTTAATGGAAGCTGACCTGTAGTGACGGCGCTCAGCCACTATAAAGGGCACAGAGCTGACTGCTTCAAACTCGGCATTGGAAGTGGCCCCATACAGCTGATCTCAGCGGGTGCCAACTGTCAACCCCCCGCCGATCAGATATTTATGGCCTATACTTAGGATAGTCCATAAATTTAAAAAAATCCTAGCCAACTCGCTTAAATATGGTTTTGTTCTCTGTGCCACTGATGGGGTCCCAAGGGTCAAACCCCCATTGAACAAACAGTGATGGTATGTCCTTAGTGATAGACTATCATTTGCAAAGATGAAAGATTCTTTAATACAGATATAATTAGAATGTAGTAGCTTATACTATAGAGGCAATATCTGCAGTTCTTTATTTTGGCAAAAACATCTTCATTTTTGTAATTTTTACCTATTTGTAAGATCAAAATGTAGTGGAATTTTATATCAGTATACAGTGTGCAAGTATCTAGCTCAAAGCACAAGGCTCAATTCAAGTTTTGTAATCAATGTGCAACCTTACATACATACATGCCCCATATATACATAGGAAGCAGAGCCATACAGTAGGCTGTATTGCTGTGGATACATTTCAGAATCAACATAAGGATTTCCAAAAAAGCCATAGAGAGAGGACCGGGAGAAGCAGATTTGGATGTACATAGATGCCGTTGCTTGTACAAGAGTTTTCTACATTAACGGTCATTTTGCCCAGATTCCACACTTGGCGGGAAGGTTCGCACATCTCCTTGCTGGAACAGCCTCGTACGGCTGTTGTGCTTGAAACGTCACCTATAGAATAAAGATAACAAGTCATCTATAGTGATAAAAGTAATCACAACACAACCACTGGGTGGCCACACAGAGACACTTATAGGAGAGACATATAAGCGAGCCAGTTTGTAACTGGCTGAGTTTATTACAATTTTTACAAAAATTTTGACTTCGGTTGAACCTGAAATTTTTGGAGTTCGCCACCTATGAATCATTATTATACTCTGGAGTCTCTTCAGACCCCACAATATAATAATCAGGGCCTCCAATTATTATACTCTGGAGTCTGAGTAGACCCAAGAGAATAAGAATAGCATTTATGGTTTGGGAAAGCCTCGTGAATAGAGGTTCGGTCAGTTCGGATCCTTGATTTGTTTCGGGATGAACAAGTTTGTTACGAATCACACCTTAAATTGGCTTAAAACATAGAGTAGAATACTCTCAGGGCTACTAGAGAAACCTGGCGCTCATGTGGGCCAATCACAGGAGAGCCGCTGCTGCTATTGGCCCATTTGAATTTAGCGCCAGAGCTGGCAGTAGTGGTGGCAGCTCCACTATAATTTTTCACCCAATTTTTTTTTAACATCCCTGTGCTATGACATCATTATACCAAGCAGATATATCCTTTATAATCCTTCTCCATCCTCAGCTTCCAGCCTGCGTAAAAGTTCTAGTTCACTAACTTCCTGCCTAAGGTGTTGCTCTACTAACATGATCTCATCTGACCTAAATTGTGTATTCGATCCTTGGCTTGTTCCCTGTCTGCTGATGTTTGCTCTGACTGATACCTGTGTCTGACATCAGCTTGTTCCTGACCTTAGCATCTGTGCTGCCTGCTCTGACTATCTGCCAGTTCCCAACTATGCACTAATACTGGCTGTGTCAAATTCAACAAGCAATGTGAATGAAACCTTCTACAGACTTGGCCACCAAAGATATTGGTTAAATATTTTCTTTGTAAAAGTATGAAAAAATATACAAATATGATGTTTTTTTTTTTACCTGTTCTAGTTGTGATTTGATTTATACACATAGTCTCATTTCCAACACAGTCAGTAAGCAGGTCAGAGTCACAAGACTTCGCATTTGGAGCAAAACATGTTTTACATGCTAAGCCATTTTTTTCATGCGAGTCTGGAGGAACTACAAAAAAAAAAATTATAATAATTATCATAAACACACACAAAAGAAGAGGAAATTCTTAACATTGCATCAATTTAGGCTCCCACGCTAACGACATCCTGGGTTATTATTGAGTTCCTTAGCTCCCCTAGTGGAGGATAGAATCAGCACAGAATGCTTTGCCTGTTTTTATAAAAAACAAAACATAATGGATATTCCCTTTAAGCTTCCCCCGAAATATATTATAGTGACTTGACTGTTACAACGCCAATTTTTTTTTTTTTTTAGCTTCTAAGCCTTCGCAGGAAAATTTCTGTGCTGGGTTATTTTCTCTGGTTCAGGACCGGACACATTTTTGGATTTTTTTTGTACATGCGGTTTTGAGGGCTAGAACATTTTTTTTTCCTTTAGGTAAGTCAAATAATTTTTACGCCTTTTTTGGTGATAAATAGGGCTTTATTTTTATGTTGTTTTTATTTTTCCATGTTTTTTCTTTATTTTAATATCTGTGAAAATGTAACCAAAAAAGGTGGGGAAATGTCTTGTTTTTCACATTTTTTGTGTTTTTTTTAGTAGCATGAAGTGCTACTAAAAAAATAAAAAAAAATTGTTTTCTCTCTCTGTTACGGTCATTTTTACTTAATGTTGTGTCATTGGGGGCGGGGCTAGAACCTATACCTGGAGCGTGGTAGTGGCTGGGGGGTTTACTTTTTTTTGAACACATTGTGACCCTCTATAAGGTCATAATGCACCTTTGGGGTGGGTATATTTTAACTTTTTTGGTGATGATTTCTCCTGTAACTGGGGCTGATACATACAGACCCAGTTACATGAGGAATACAGCCTTCTGTACTGTAATCCACAGCTGATCTCGGAGTTCCTGTCTCCCTAGCTGTCATGTCATTTTTGTAACAGTTTTTCCTATTTGTTTGCACTTTTTTTTTTTTTAAATAAATATATTGTTGTGGGTATACCAGTGCTAACCACCAGGAGACGATCTTGTGTAGCCAGTCAACGATGTTGTGACAGAGGAGTCCACTAGCAAGTGTGGTACCCAACAAAATTCCAACTTTATTATTTACATAATTTAATAATCACTATAAATAATATGTCTTTCTCTATTGTACAGGTTGATCTGATTTCGAGGATGCCATTGTAAAATTTTTGAACTGCATTTTTTTTTAATTGCTAAAAAAAAATGATTTTATTCCTCAGCTTTTTCATCTAGTGACAGTGTATTATTTATATTCGCACAGTTATATATGTATATAGCAGTACATTAGGTCTATAAATAATACAATTGAAGATTAGGCTGAGAAAATCCTCATATGTAAAGCACCATGGAATTAATGGTGCTATATAAATAAACAATAATAATAATAATTGAAGATTAGGCTGAGAAAATCATCCCATAGACAACAGTTGAGCCTGTAGCTTACTTCCTCCCATGCAGTAGGTTGTAAATTCATGTCCAGTCAGGGAAAACATACAAGGGCAATGGCAATCTCAATATTACTTATAGATCAAGTCCTGTCTTAAAATATTACTTATCGATCAAGTCCCCCCTTTTTGGTGGAGGAGGAGCAGAATAGTCCCCCTCCTCCACCAAAGGTGTATCATGAGGCCCCAATGGAAAATGTACAATGAGGTCCCCACTTTGTGCTATCTATGATACTGGTGTCAAGAGGTCTTTGGACCCCTTGAGACTCCATGGCCTGGTAGCAATTGCTACCTCTACACCCCCTGTAGCTATACCCTTGTCCTCCACCTCCCTGTGTCAGAGGAAAATATATATGGAAGTACAGGGGCAGCATCTCTGTAGATTCTGGGTGCTGATGCCGGCCCTGGCCTTTAGGCTTGATCATCACTTGGGTTGGAATTGGTTTTCTCCATATTTCTCATCTTTTAGAAGGAACATGTCCAGGTAATATCATGTGTGGTCATCTTCAGATGGTTGTAGTGGTAGTGTAGGACTACACTATGTTGTAAAGCCCAAATAATTTTGCCTATGTCCCAACAAATTGTCACAGATGATAACACAACACATAAACCAAATGGAGAACTTACGGACAGGCTTGTCAGGTGTACAGTCATTGGTCTTACAACAGGTGGTCCCAGCCTTCATTCTACCATTAGGGAGGCTAATACTTCCAGTTTTTGAGCACAAGTTGCTTTTTCCACATTGTCGGATGTACATTTTTGATATTTCCATTCCACCTAAAAATGAAATGACACTCATTTAGCTTTGGGTCCCAAAGTTTAAGGGTGATGGTGATCCTTGTTTAAGAGACAATCTATTGAGAACAAGGCTAGAGAAAGCATAGTCTGGCCAAGGGTGCACATGTTCTCCAGGGGGCAAGAGGGAATGAGCCAAGGCTGCTTATTTCTAGAGATCGGCAAACTGTTTTGTCAAGAACTGGTTTCGACCCGATTATACCAAATTTTTCCTTTTTTAATGAAACCAAACAATTAGTCTCGAACAAAGTAAAATGGCCAATGAGACTTCCATTGCAGTAAATTATTAGAGGAGACCCCAAAGTATAATAGGTGTCGGCTCTTTTGGGTCTCCTTGTGGCATCTGGCGCTTTCCTGGTGACGTTATGACACTCATCGTGCCCATGTCACAGGCCTCAGCGGTGACCCCAGGTGTATGACGTCACCAAGGAGGTAGAGAGAGAGCACCCAAGGCTGCAAGGAGGCCCAAAAAATGTGAGGGAAGGCGATTATGAATGTTTTTTTATTTTTTACACCTCTCGTGGACCACCATCTATATATCTGAAGAAATTCCAGTGTATAATAATTTCATTTCCGGTTCTATCCAAACTTGTTCAACCAAGAAGAAAAGTTTTGGCAGGTTGAATGCCACATATCCAAACCTTCTTTTCCTTGATATCAGCTGTGAGGAGACAGTCAGAAAACCCCCACTGATATAAGATAGTCCTGGTGAAGTTGGCAGGTTTAGCTGACTTTGTTCTTATGAGCATGATCGTCTTAAATGAAGGAAGAAGTGTGAGAAAATTAAAGGTTCGAGAGATATTGGAGAAGAAGGAGGTTGGGTGTGAGATCAGGAATCATCTGGCTGATAGATGTCACCAGATATGGAAAGAATTATAGATTCTTTATTTTATTTTATATTTTTAGCACCAACATACACTCATTACTGCTAAAATTTCTTCCCTCGCTGCCTTTATAAAAGGTTCTCAGAGGCAGCTTTTGGGTAGCGTACCTCTTGGTGATAGACATGCCTCTATGAAGCAATGGAAGACATTTTGTCCAGTTGACAGACTTCGTGAGGGGGGTGCATCATTGGACTGAGAGAAGCAGGATGGTCAATTTAACAAATTGCCCATCATCTAGATCATTCTGACCGAGCTGTTAGGAGGTCTTGGGCGCAGTGGTTATGCGAAGGGAAACATACAAGGTGATCAAGCTCTGGATGACCCAGGAAGACCACCAGTAGAGAGGAACGATCCACTGAAGAACGTCTCCTACAGTCCACCATCCAGACACAAGTGTACCTTTCATTACACCTCCTGTCTCTGCATGGACCATTTCTAGGCTCTTTTTGCTGTGTTACAGTGCCCATTACATGTCCTTCCATTGACAGCCACTCATTGTCACCTTCGTTTGTAGTCGTGTCATGAACAGGAAACCTAGCCTATTATGGCCTGGAAACATATAATCTTTATTGATGACTCCAAGTTCTGTTTGGGATCTGCTGATGGTCAGGTTGGAGTATGGAGGCCTTGTGGTGACTTCAATCCTGCCTTTGCTGTGGAGCAACACACTGCCCCCTGCTGGTGTGATGATCTGAGGAGCTATCAAAAACGGTAAGCGATCACCCCTAGTAGTGATACAAAGGACACTAAAAGCTCAGTGATATGTACAGGACATCCTGTGGTCATATGTAAGGCTTGTCATGATGGGGCGTCCAAATGGAATTTTCCAGCAGGATAATGCTCACCCACACACAAGGGTTTCCTAGGAATGTCTCCACATTACAACACTTCCTTGGCCTGCTCAGTTGCCAGATTTATTGAGTAGGTCAGCAAATGAGAAAACTGCATAAAACTTTTGACCTACCCATTGATGTAACAATGTAAGATAACAGACACGAATCATCTCCAGAGGTGCAGGCTACCGATGTTCCTTCACATATACTGTCGCTCAGCGAGGTGCATGTAGTACATGTCAGAGAGTAACCTGTAGGACATAGACAAGGAGAAGCCTCATAATCAATGGACAGTCACAGGAAAAAAATTCAAAAACATCACAGAATCTAAAAAATCAAAAGAAAATATTGGAATCACAAGAATAGATGAAGTATTACAATAAAGTCAGTGACTCAATCACTCATGATGAGATATAAATTTGCTTGTTTATTAAACAATAGCAACACATTGCCCTCTACTGGCCAGGCGATGAAATGCTATGCCTTCTCACAGTGTATTAGCTAAAATAATTGCATTTTTCCCACTGGAGCAATAGACGCAGTAGAAGCAAATAAAACAAAAAAATTAAAAACAGTAAAAAAAATAACCAAATAAATTTACAATTCGAGAAGTTCAGAAGTTCATGGTGAAGCCACTTCCCCTTTTTATTTATGGGCTTTGGCTGGTGTTCACTGACATGCCTCTGGCTGTATCCACAGTGTAAGTCTATGTACATGTGTACTAGAGTCTTCAAGGAGTCTGCCCACCTTACAAGATACCGTAGTTGCTCAATAGGTAAGGATCACAGTCACTTACTATTAGACTACAGGCAGTGGCGTAACTAGGAATGGCTGGGCACCAAGGCGAACATTTGACATGGGCCCCCCCCCCAAACCGGTTACGGGTCCCTAAACAGTAAAAAATATGCTCAACAGTAGCCCCAGATAGTATTATATGCTCCACAGTGGCCCCCATACAGCATTATATGCTCTACATTGCTCCCCCCCACACACAGTATAATATGCTCCACAGTGGCCCCACACAGTATAATATGCTCCACACAGTGTCCCCCACCCTGTATTATATACTCCCCGCAGTGGCCCCCACCCAGTATTATATGCTCCCTACAGTGGTCCCCATCCAGTGGTATATGCTCCATAGTGGCCCCCACCTAGTAGTATATGCTCCATAGCGGCCCCAACTCAGTATTATATACTCCACAGTGGCCCCCACACAATATTATATGCCCACAGTGGCCCCCACACAGTATTATAAGCTCCACAGTGGCCCCCACACAGTATTATAAGCTCCACAGTGCCCCCCACACAGTATTATAAGCTCCCAACAGCCCCCTCCGCTTCAGTGCTATTATTATACTTTGGGGTCTCCTCAGACCCCAGAGTATAATAATCGGAGGCCCAGGGAAGGTGATTAAAAATAACAAACATTCATACTCACCTTGCCTTACTTTTCCTTGGCATCCTCGCTCCATTCTGCCGTCTTCAGTGTCTTCCGATGTCGCTGCGGAGTCCTATGATTGGGCCTCAGCGGTCACGTGGGGGCGCACTGACGTCATTACGCGCCAATGCCCCATGTGACCGCTGGGGCGTAATCACAGCCCTCAGTCACATGAAGGAGGAGCGCCGGAGAGGATGCTGTGCCCCGGATAGGTGAGAATATATATTTATTACTTTCAGTCACCTCCCCTGGGTGCCCTGCCCTGCCATCTATTGGAAAGGGGCCTGGCAATATGCCAGGGTCCCTTTCCAATAACAGTATGTATAGCGGTGGGGGAACCAGGCTTTCCGCAACCGCTATCATAGTGGTCCGGGGACCCGGCCATCTCCAGCTGGCCGCGGGCCCCCTACCCTGCCGGGTCCAGTCGCAGTTGCACCCCTTGCGACCGCGATCGTTACGCCACTGGTTTGTGGGGTTCGCGGTAGCGGCTGCCGCAGGGCTCGGGCTCCCTAATGTCCCAGGCCCTGTGGCAGCCGCTACAGCTGCTACCTCGGTATTTACGCCCCTGACTGCAGGTAAGGAATGAGTTATAGAATTTCATGGCTCACAATTTCAGAGATAAGGAGGTCGCTCTATACGGGGCAAGGGCCCATATACTATTCTTACTCTGGGCCTATGTGGTCTGCGACTTGACCTTGCTTATATGCAGAATTATTCTAGGTTATTTGTAATACACTGCATCACATTTCTTCTACTGATTCTGAGTTAAAGTCTGGAGCTACATTTACAATTCTGGAGGTTTCTGATGTAAATTCTTCCATCATTCCCTACGTAGCCAGTGTCTTTCTGAGGTCATTTGCAATATAACACTAGAGTAGAACACAAATCTGTACAAGATAGGTAATGTAATGTATGAACACAGTGACTGCACCAGCAGAATAGTGAGTGCAGCTCTGGAGTATAATACAGGATGTAACTCAGGATCAGTACAGGATAAGTAATGTAATGTATGTACACAGTGACTGCACCAGCAGAATAGTGAGCGCAGCTCTGGAGTATAATACAGGATGTAACTCAGGATCAGTACGGGATAAGTAATGTAATGTATGTACACAGTGACTGCACCAGCAGAATAGTGAGCGCAGCTCTGGAGTATAATACAGGATATAACTCAGGATCAGTACAGGATAAGTAATGTAATGTATGTGCACAGTGACTGCACCAGCAGAATAGTGAGCGCAGCTCTGGAGTATAATACAGGATGTAACTCAGGATCAGTACAGGATAAGTAATGTAATGTATGTACACAGTGACTGTACCAGCAGAATAGTGAGAGCAGCTCTGGAGTATAATACAGGATGTAACTCAGGATCAGTACAGGATAAGTAATGTAATGTATGTACACAGTGACTGTACCAGCAGAATAGTGAGCGCAGCTCTGGAGTATAATATAGGATGTAACTCAGGATCAGTACAGGATAAGTAATGTAATGTATGTACACAGTGACTGTACCAGCAGAATAGTGAGTGCAGCTCTGGTGTATAATACAGGATAAGTAATGTAATGTATGTACACAGTGACTGTACCAGCAGAATAGTGAGCGCAGCTCTGAGTATAATACAGGATGTAACTCAGGATCAGTACAGGATAAGTAATGTAATGTATGTACACAGTGACTGTACCAGCAGAATAGTGAGCGCAGCTCTGAAGTATAATACAGGATGTAACTCAGGATCAGTACAGGATAAGTAATGTAATGTATGTACACAGTGACTGCACCAGCAGAATAGTGAGTGCAGCTCTGGAGTATAATACAGGATGTAACTCAGGATCAGTACAGGATAAGTAATGTAATGTATGTACACAGTGACTGTACCAGCAGAATAGTGAGTGCAGCTCAATTAACTTTGGGTGTGGCTCTGCTTAGCTGTGTGTGTGTGCTGCTCCTGAGCTCCAGGGAAGGAAGACCTATCCACCTGGGGCCTGCTCTCTCCTCCCCAGGGAGGGAGTGGGTTTCTAGGCATGAGTGAGGGAGACAAGACCCAGGCTCCTGTTCCTCGAACCAGGCCGGCGGGGAGCAGGAGAAGCCAGCAACCGGCCTGCACATTGGAGGACTCAGAGGTGAGACGTTCCACCAGGAGTCGCAGCAATGTGGCTCCTGCTCCCCCTGAGCCTGTAGAGGCTCGGAAAGGCTGTAAGGCCTCCAGCAAGGAGGCTGCTAGCAAAGTGGCATCCAGTGTGGAGAAGAAGTCTGTTGACACAGACAGTAGCGGTCCTGCTGAAAGTACTGGAGGAAAGCTGGGTGCTGCCAGCAGAAAACTCGCTACCACTGGAGGAAAGCTGAGTGCTCACGGAGGTGAGGCCGACCTCAGCGAGGAAGGCTGGGGACTGCAGAGGCCCCGGGAGTCTATTACCACCTATGGTTCCCGAGTTATGAGTCACCTCAGTGAGTACGAAGAGGCAAGTAAGATGGTGAGGAGGCTTCGGGAGGAACTGCGCTGTGCCCAAGCCAGGGCTAATGTGCCTCTAAAAAGGAGGAGGTCTGAAAGCCTGGCTGAGATAAACAGACTTAAGTCTGAAATTGACGCCTTGGAAGAAAGGAAAGCGGTAATTCGGGAGAAGAGCGGTCCTTTCAAGGAAAAGCTGCTGAATGAGGACCGGTTCAGAGAGATGGCGGATGAGAAGAAGAGAAGGATGATGGGGCTCCAACCTGAGAGCCAGGTGGATGTGGAGGAGGAGATGGATGAAGACCAGCAGCCAGGTCCACCTGCCAGCCCGCAGCAAGGTCCACCTGCCAGCCTGCAGCAAGGTCCACCTGCCAGCCTGCAGCAAGGTCCACCTGCCAGCCCGCAGCAGGGTCCACCGGCCAGCCTGCAGCAATGTCCACCTGCCAGCCCGCAGCAATGTCCACCTGCCAGCCTGCAGCAAGACCAGCAGGTTCCGTACAGCGGCCCCCCTGCAAGGCAGGCGGCAGTGACACCTAGCTGCAGTTCTGCCGACTTAGGGGATGATAGTGACAGCAACAGCCAGAGAGGGGCGCTAATGGACCAGATTAAGCAGCTGGAATCCTCAGTGTGCCTCCAGAAATTTTCCTTTGGCAGTGATTTCCCAGAGGAGGCTCCTGTAGGCAGCAGAAAGAAGAAGAAGAAGAGCAAGCCAAAAGAAGTGGTGAGTTTGGTCTATAGCCCCCTCCCTGTGTCCCCTGGGTCAGCTGTGGGGTTGGTTTCCTGTGCAGGCCCCGTTGCCCAGCCTGGCTCGGGTCCTGCAGTGGACTCGGTGCAAGGGAGCGG
This sequence comes from Leptodactylus fallax, assembly GCA_947044405.1. NCBI lineage: Eukaryota > Metazoa > Chordata > Amphibia > Anura > Leptodactylidae > Leptodactylus > Leptodactylus fallax. The sequence continues at coordinate 23,920 of CAMRHE010000802.1, forward strand.
GGAGATTGCAAATGAAGCTAATGTAGCGAGGGGTTCTGTCTCTGCTTGCAGTAGCATTGATGGAGCAGGGAAGGCAACGGCCGAAAGGCCGGACATTATGGGCGGCCCAGCAGCGGGAATATTGTCAAACTCCGGTTCTGTGGTTCATTCCCTGGTTGACCCAGTGCCGGAGGTGATTGCGGTTGCTTCGGCGGCTCCTGGATCTGCTGCAGCGGGTCACTTAGTTGATCAGCGGCAGCAGTGTGAAGGGGTTGCCGGGGTTGAGAGCGAAAATCCTCCCATCCAGAACACTAAAAAAACTACTAGCAAAGTACTATTTTGTGTGGGTATTGCAGACAACCAGGTCTCTGAACTTGATAGTGTAGGAGATCAGTGGCGCCTTGTGCCTGCTAAGGATCAACGGAGACTTTTGAATAATAAGAAAGGCAAAGTAACAGCCAGTACTGATGATGCGGAGGGCACAAGGGTGACTAGAGTCGGGGTCACCTCTAGACATGGTTCTGTGAAGGTGGTCCCATCCCTTGTGCCCAAGGATGCGGAGGTGGCCTCATCTACCCCTGATGTTACTGGTCCAGCTGGCGCAAATGGACGTTCGAATGAGGTTGTAGTTTCTGGTGTGAGTGGTGCTAGCAGTGGAAAAAAACTACCAGCTAATGGTGTGAGTGAGGGTATGGAGGTTAGTATGGCTGACTGTGAGATGGAGGTGGGTAATCCGAATGTGACTGATGTGGAGGCTGGTCCAGTTGTCACCCCAGCAGTGGCAGTCCTTGTTAGAAGCTACGCCAATGTCGCTGCTGGGGAAAGTGGGATACAGACATCCTCGTCTCCAGGTTCCAGGGATGGCTTTTTGCAACGCCGCCTCTTGGAGGCCTTAAAGAAGGGTGAAAGAACGATCAATGTAGAGGGACGGGAGGTTGATCTGTCCTTTTGGATTGACAGGCATGGCCTGTCAGCCTTCCGAGAAGAAAGGGGAGGGCAGACCCCCTGGTCTCACCCGACAACCAGGCCAGGTGTTAGACGTAGGAATGTGGTCCATCTTCGGTGGCAAGGCAATGAGGCGTGTCCTCCTAGGGCAAAAGTGGTTGAGCTGCTGCTGAAGATGGGCTTCAGGGCAAATGACATCTATGCCCTGATACATCCCTATAGTACACCTGAGTTCGATGTCAGTTTTGTTCGGCTGGAGGGGCTTGAGCTCTTCTGGTCGAACTATGAGCTGACAAAGAACAAGCCTGAGTGGCGGGACTTTTTTGTGCTGGCAGTGTCCCGCCAGAGCGAAGTTAAGAAAGTGACTGTTCTTACCCGTAATGAATCACTTTCTTGTGTTGATATCATGACCTGGATGGGTCGCTATGCGGAGGTCATGGGAATACCTCGAAAAAAATCGTAACGAGTTTGGTATCTGGTCAGGGTCATGGACCTTTATGGTTAAACTGAAGCGTTCTGGTAGCTCTGTTGCCCACATTCCTTCCTCTGCCTTCCTGGGGAGGGATCGTATCCTGATCTTCTACCAGGGTCAGCCAAAGCTTTGTCACAGGTGTGGCGACCCCACACATTTCAGTGCAAACTGTACTGTGCAAGTGTGTGCATTGTGTGGGGATAAAGGCCATCTCGCTGCATCCTGTGCAAAGATTAGGTGTCACCTGTGTGGTGGTCTAGGTCACCCATACAGTCGTTGTCCTCTTTCTTTTGCTAATGCGGTCTCAGCCCCGGTGCGTGAAGGCCATGAGGCTGAATCTGCTGGGGAGGGGACTAGCAGAGGTGGAGAGACTGAGGGGCCAGTGAAGAACAGCAAGAAAAAGACGCCTGCCCAGCTAAGGCGTCTAGAGAAGCGTCAAAAGGATAGAGGACTGAGGGAGTCTCAGGTTGCTGGGACAACCTCTGGCCCTGTCCTGGAGACAAAACCTGCTGCTGAGGCCCCGAGGGATGACGCACTGGATGAGGAGGTCAGGGGGATCCAGAACTAGGAGGGCGCCGCATCCTCAGAGTCCTCCCATTATGAAAGTATGGACGAGGATAATAGGATGTGGCTGGAGGGAAAACAGAGGCAGGGTGCCAAAAAGAAGAACAGGAGTAAAAAGAAGGGAGATTTAAGATCTTCTCCTACCCTGACCACGGTACCGAAGGAAGGTAAAACCAACCCCCCTCTGGTCGAGCTTTCAAATCGGTTCCTCACCCTTGACGAAAACTCTTCTTCGAGAAAGGAGGATGAGGGTGAGGGGCCAAGGGCGACGGAGGGGCTTTCAGGAGGTGTCGAGTCTTCTTCTGGGGATGTGCGATCCTCAGAAGGTGAGACTGGCGTGGAGTCTGGGGATGAGGATAAGGGAGCAGGTGCTAGACCTGAGTCTGCTAACTCACAGGAAAAGGAAATGGACACCTCAGTATCACTGAAAAGGGGGGGTTCCTTCTCTGAAGGGGATGGGAATACAGGTAAGAAGAAAGCCGTCTAACTCAATCACTCAGGATGGCGGCACCCACTCCGTTGACTCTGGCGTCTATTAATGTCGCCAGCATTAAGTCAGATTCGGCTAGATTTGCGGCCTTTGATTTTCTCGGCCGTGTTGAAGCCGACATTTTATTTTTGCAAGAGACCAGGCTGCCAAATTTGGCGGCCATACATAAAGCTAGAAGGGAGTGGAGGCGAGGTCCATCTTATTGGTCTCTTGCGGCCGAGCCATATAGCGGAGTGGCGGTTCTTTTTACCGCAGCGGTAGAATGCAGACGAGTTATTGAGTTATAAATGGGGAGATGCCTGATCTTAGATGTCCTCATGAAGGGACAAGAGCTCCGCCTTATTAACATCTATGGTCCCCAATCCAAGTGGGACAGGAAATGTCTCTTTATGAGGATCAAGCCCTACCTTTTTACAAGTCGGCAGGTGGTTTTTGGAGGGGACTTCAATGCTGTCACGAGGCCCCAGGATAGGGGAGGTTCCAGAGACAAGCTGACTTACGATAGCTTCGCGCTTAATAGTATAGCTAGTGAGGCTCGCCTGGTGGATGTCCACATCCGGCACACCCCAGGCCACACGGGGTTCACCTATCATAGGGGTAGATGCAGGTCCAGAATAGATAGGTGTTATTTAAAGGAGGAAGCCGTCTCTTCAGCAGTGTCTGTTGTTGAGGTGGAGTTCTCCGATCACTGTATGATTTTGTTTTCTCTGAATGTTACAGAGACCCCCCGGATGGGTAGAGGCTACTGGAAGCTCAATTCGTCTCTCTTGGAAGAAGTGGAGATCCGACAATCCTTTGAGGATTTTCTTCAGAGCCAGATACCACTGCTGGACCTTTGTAGCAGTAAGTCTGAGTGGTGGGAGATGTTCAAGAAAAGGGTGGCGAGATTCTTCCGCCAGCTCTCGAGCCTCAGGAGTCTGGACAGGTACCGCCTGTATCAAGGCCTGAGGAGGAAACTCGAGCATCTTGTCTCGACTGGAGGTAGCCATGAGGATATTTCCAGAGTGAAATCTTTGCTTAAGAGGTGTCAGTATGATAGGCACGCATCTTTGGTTTTTGAGAGGGATTACGGGAAGTACCGTAAGATGTCAGTGAGTAGTAAGGTTATCACAAGGCTGATTGATAGTACAGGATCCCTGAAAAGGTCCAGATCAGGGATCCTGGAGGTCGTCAGATCCTTCTACTCACGCCTCTTGGAAAAGAGGGATCTAGATCGAGATGTGGTGTCGGCTTTCCTGGCTGAAACTGTCCCTGAACCAGGGGATAACCCCTCTCTTGACGTTTTGACAGAGATGATTAGGGAAGAGGAGGTCAGACTGGCCATTGATGGGCTTCGGCTCCGAAAATCGCCAGGTCCGGATGGCTTAACATCCGAGTTCTATAAGACCTTTAAGGACATCTTGGTTCCCCTCTTGACTGAGTGATTCAATGAGTGTCTTTCCTTGGGCACTCTGCCGAGGTCAATGAGGAGGTCTGCTCTTTTCATCCTATCAAAGGGTAAGGACCGATCTTGTATTGAGAATTGGCGTCCCATAGCGCTACTCGATGCAGACAGACAGATTCTGGCAAAGGTGCTGTTTAATTGTCTAGTGAAGTTTGCACCCCAGCTCCTTTCAGTGGCTCAGCACTGCTCTGTTCACTGGTCACTGGAAGGGGTACTTGCTGTCCTTGGATCAGGCTAAAGCATTTGATCGAGTTAACCACGAGTATCTTTGGTCTGTCCTTCTGAGATATTTCCTGCCAGGGGGGTTTGTTGATTGGCTTAAGACCTTGTATGCAGGGGCAGAGAGTTTCCCACTTGTTAATGGTTGGGTTGGCCACACTTTGAGGTTGGGTCTGGCGTTCGCCAGGGCTGTCCTTTGAGCCCACTGTTATATGTGTTTGCAATTGACCCTTTCTTTAGGAGGGTTGATTGTGGACCATTGACGGGGGTCGGGATGGACCGGGTGATGCCGGGGTCGACCCTGAGAGTGGTGGCGTATGCTGACGATGTCACTACCTTTGTGTCCTCACAGAGGGAGGCAGAGTGGGTGATGTCTGAGGTTGATCGCTACTCAGAAGCATCTGGGTCCAAGATCAACCCGGATAAGTGTGAGAGTCTCTGGCTGGGAGGGGGAGATCCTGGTTTTGATCTCCCGGACACCCTTCCAGGGCCCCAACAATCTGCAAAAGTCCTCGGCATCGAATTTGGTCAAGGGGATTACCCCATGCAAAATTGGGACAGCAGGCTTAAGATCGCCGCTCAGAAGGTGGACCAGTGGAAGGGTTGGTCTTTGACCCTAAGAGAAAGGGTAAACCTGATCAAAACTTACCTGCTCCCTTTGCTGATATATCTGGGCAGTGTGTGCATCTTGCCAGAGCCTTTCTGGACTCAGGTCTACAGTGTGTTCTTCCAGCTATTATGGGGGAATAGACTGAATCTAGTCAAGAGGGAGGTTACTTACCGTACGAGGAGACAAGGGGGGTTGTGTATGGTCAACCCTGTGGTGTTCTTAGTGAACACCTTTCTTAAGATCAACATTGCAAGCCTCTGGCAAGAGAGGGCTCCTCCGTGGGTTTTCTCCTGTAGGGGATTGTTTCAGCCTTTCTTCCAGGAATGGGAGACAGGAGGGCAAGTGAAGGATCTTCGTACACCACACGGGCATCTTCCGGCTTACGTTGCCCCGATTCTGAAAGTAGTTCGCCGATGGGGTCTGGGCGTGTGGGAGATCAGGACTTTGCCAAGGAAATTCCTTGACAAGAGGGTCCTGTCGACTCATTTTCAGAGCCCACTGGTGCTCAAAGATTGCCCAAGCCGGGATCTGGGGGTAGGTTTGAGACTTTTAAATTCCATCAGGATCCCCTTGAAGTTTTGGGACTTGGCTTGGCGCTGCTTCCATGGGAAACTGTATGTGAGGGATAACCTGAAGTGTAGAAGCTCTGAGGAAAGGGGTTGTCCCCGGGAGGAGTGTGACAACGTGCTGGAAAGCATGGAGCACTTCTTGCTTCATTGTCCCTTTAATACAGAGGTGTACAACAGGGTGGGCGCTTCCATCAGTTGGCCCAGGTTGCCTGGTCTCTCTTATGCGGAGTGGGCCTATGGAGCATTCAGAGTCCTTGGTGGTCGGGACCGGTGCACTTTATTCTTAGTTAGCCTAGTGGTTAGGTACCACACGTGGAACGCATGGTGTCTAGTATCGACGCAACGGAAAATCCTCCCAGTGGCTGAGGTGGTTAGGAACATTCTTAGTGACCTTGTGAAAGTGCGCTCTCTGGAGTATGAGAGGTTGGGGACGGGGAAGGCCTCTCTTCTTTGGAGGGGGTTCTCCTTTCCTGTACCTTAGCCTGTCATCTCCATTCCTGGTGTTGGGCTGGTGTTAGCACTGTAGATTTTTGTTTTGTTTTGCTCAGTATAGTAGGATGTAGGGCTTGCAGATGTCGAACTTGGGCTTTGTGTTTGCTGTGTTGGTGTGATATGGGTACACTAGTTAGGTTGGGAGGTGGGTCAGCGGGGGAGGGGGAATTTGGATTTCTTGGACTGGGCTGTGTGTGGGCTTGGGTGTTTAGCTTAGGGGAGGGGGGGGGGAATTGTTTTACATGCTGTGTATTTTTTTTAATAGGTTGTATATAGTGTATATATGGGGATAGCAGTTAGGTGGGGAGGGGGGTGGGGAGGGGGGATTTTGGGTTTTCTTGGCCTGGTCTGGACTTATACGCAGACTTTGGACGTTGGACCAGTGCCAGGATTGTGTGTGGGGCTGGGGACTGGTTGTGGATTTTAGGTTTATGAAGGGGGGGGGGGAATTTTGGTTTATTGGTGTTTGTATGTATATATGTAATATTGTATGAGTTTATGTTTATTATATTATTTTTGTCATTAATGTGGTTTTTCTTGGTGTCATGGGCAGCTGGATCAGCCGGTGAGATTGTGTATTACTGGGATTAGTGCGGTTGAAGAGTATTTGGTGTGAATGAGGCTGGACCAGTCAATATACTAACCTGTATATAGTGTATATATTGTATTATAGAATCGTCACTTGTTGTGTTATTTTGTTGTGTTTGTCCTTTGATTATTCTTGTTATGTATAATGTTTATGAAGATTATGTTTTATAATTTTATTAATAAAAGAACTACAGGATGTAACTCAGGATCAGTACAGGATAAGTAATGTAATGTATGTACACAGTGACTGTACCAGCAGAATAGTGAGCGCAGCTCTGGAGTATAATACAGGATGTAACTCAGGATCAGTACAGGATAAGTAATGTAATGTATGTACACAGTGACTGTACCAGCAGAAAAGTGAGCGCAGCTCTGGAGTATAATACAGGATGTAACTCAGGATCAGTACAGGATAAGTAATGTATGTACACAGTGACTGCACCAGCAGAATAGTGAGTGCAACCAGGGTCGGACTGGCCCACCGGGGAAACGGTGAATCCCCCGGTGGGCCCCGAGCCCCGACTATTAGTCCTCATGTCATGGGGGCCCGATCGGGATCCTGACCATCCCGATCGGGCCCCTGACCAGAGGCGTAACGATCGCGGTTGCAGGGGGTGCGACCGCGACCGGGCTCAGCGGGGTATGGGACCCGCGGCCAGCTGGAGATGGCCGGGCCCCGGGCCACTATGATAGCGGTCGGGGAAAGCCTGGTTCCCCGACCGCTATACATACTGTTATTGGAAAGGGGCCCTGGCATATTGCAGGCCCCTTTCCAATAGATGGCAGCCCAGGGGAGGTGACTGAAAATAATAAATAGATATTCTCACCTCTCCTGGGTTCAGCGTCCTTTCTGGTGCTCTTCCGTCATGACTGAGGCCTGTGATTAGGCCCCAGCAGTCACATGGGGCGCGGCCGCGTAATGACGTCAGTGCGCCCCCATGTGACCGCTGAGGCCCAATCACAGGCCTCAGCAGCGACGTCGGAAAAGGTCCTGAAGACACTGAAGACAACAGGATTTAGCGAGGATGCCAAGGAAAGGTAAAGCAAGGTGAGTATGAATGTTTGTTATTTTTAATCACTTCCCCTGGGCCTCCGATTATTATACTCTGAGGTCTGAGGAGACCCCAAAGTATAATAATAGCATCGAAGCGGAGGGGGCTTATTGGGCGCATATAATATTGGATGGGGGCCACTGTGGAGCTTATAATACTGGATGGGGGCCACTGTGGAGCTTATAATACTGGGTGGGGGCCCCTGTAGAGGGCATATAATACTGCGTGGGGGCCACTGTGGAGCTTATAATACTGTGTGGGGGCCACTGTGGAGCTTATACTCCATACAGTGGCTCCTTCATTTTATTTAAAATTACGCCGGGGCTGGTGAAAAAAACAAAACAAACCCCAAACTTTCTCTCGTGTCCCCAGTGTCTCCCAGCGCGGTTCGGTCCTGCAGTTCTGTTGTTTTCTTCCAGCTGACGTTCCCTCTGCACGTGACTACCTGTGACGTCATGTCACCCCTGAGGCCAATCAGCAGCCTAAGGGAAGGGACCTGGGACGTCACAGCCAGTGAGGAATTCCGGCAAAAAGAAGACAGCGGATCTGCAGGACCGGACCGTGCTGGGAGGACACCGGAGCACCGGAGACAGGTGAGTATGTTTATGTGTGTTTTTTTTTTTTGGGGGGGGGGGGGAATTCACCTCCCCCGGACTAATTATTAAAAAAGAAAAAAATTATACTGGACAACCTCTTTAAAGTGTGGCACATTAGGGGGGGCCCTGGGGGGTATATTAAAGGGGTTGTCCAGGCATAATTTGTTATGGTTTATCCTCAGGATAGGCCATAGATACCTGATCTCTAGGGGGCTGACCACGGTCCGATCAGCTGTATGGAGCCACTTCTGATGCCTGTCCTGTACACAATACAGGGCCAGAAGCAGAAAGCTCTGTCCACTGTATATTAGCCGGGCACCTTCACTGTATCTCAGCACTTATTGAAGTCAGTAGGAGCTGAGCTGCAGTGAAGGCGCCGGACTGCTATACACCGGATGGAGCTTTCTGCTTCCGGCCCTGTGTTGTATACAGAACGGGCTCCGGAAGTGGCTCCGAACAGCTGATGGGGCCGTGTGTCAGCCCCCTACCGATCAGGTATTTATGGCCTATCCTGAGCATAGGCCAAAAAAAAAGATTAACCCTGGACAACCCCTTTAATATGCCCCACACAGTTTAATGTCCCCCCCACAGGATGTTAGCCCCCATCACTGCTCCCACACAATATAATGACCACATCACTGTTCCCCATACAGTATGGGGGACCAGTGAAGAGGCCACTATGTGGGGGGACCAGTGAAGTGACCATAGAAATATTTGGCCCAGACAACCCCTTAAAATAGGTAGTCCATAAACTGGAGTGACCACTGTGTCGGTTGCCAGGGAGGTGTAAAAATAAGAAAATTAAAAAAAAAAAAAAAGCATACTCACCTGTCCCCAGCACCCTGATGTCCCCTGCCTGTGTCTGTTCGGTCTCATGGCGGTGCCTCATTTCTGGAAATCCTGTACCTAATTGGTCTTAGCGATCACATGAGGTGCAGGACTCCCAGCAAGGAGTCGCCGGCACGAGACTGAATGGTCACTGACAGCGGACAACGGAGCGCCGGGGACAGGTGAGTATGCTTTTTAATTTACTTATTTTTTACTTTACACCTCCCGCCAGCTACATTGGTTGCTCCAATGCCTGGACAACCTCTTTAAAGGATTTATCCATCTTTCTAATATTGATGACCTGTCCTTAGGATAAGCCATCAATATTACATCTACGATGATACAACAGCCAGGACCTCTGCAGATCAGCTTTTCCAGGACAGTGCGGCTACAGGTAAAGGTAACAATTCTTGGAGCGTGGCTCCCAACATGTTATTACCTTTAGCCGCCCTGTCTCGGTACCGCTGATCTGCAGGGGTCCTGATGGTGGGCCCCTAGAAACAATTCCACTGGTGGGCCCTAGACATCCCAGTCCGATACTGAGTGCAACTCTGGAGTATAATACAGGATATAACTCAGGATCAGTACAGTCATTATGACTGCTATTTCCTATGCCAGTCTTGATCCCCATGTACCAGAGTAGCGATGCTCCTACTTCATACCAGTTCCTGAATAAATTGTATACAATTTGTTGGGTTGCAGAATGCCACACCCATCTCACTAAACGCTGCCACACCAAAAAAAATCTTCCAAAAAAGTCACAATTTTTGTTGGAAAATCCCATGTGCCACAAATTCCAACTTTTTAGTGACACTTTCTGGTATAAAGGTCTTCACAATTTCCACCAGTAGACCCGTGAGTGCAGCTCTGAAGTATGACACAGGCCACAACAGAGAATCAGTATCAGGTTACTCCATGTTTGAAGTAGCTTCTATCTATATAAATGATAAAGTTCAGCTGAAAGATGGATGAGCCAAAACTAGACACAGACAATGAAGCGTCCCTGGTATGGATGTGCTGCAGCAGCTTATAAAGCCTTTATTATTTTGTGTGATGGTTTATTGTGACCGAACTCTTTGTATTACGTCTGTTTACTAGATAAACAGTGGTCACGCTGAATGCAGCTTATGATATTTGCCCATAAAAACATTAAGCTACTGGAAATTTTTAGAATTAATGTGTATAATTTGGCAGGCAGTGAATACATTGTTCATGTCAAAGCTCAATATCATAGTTTATTATTATAGGAGTTGTCAGGGATTTGAAATAAAGGTCCACTTTTCAGAAACAGCGCCACCCCTGTCCATGGATGGTACTGCAGCTTGTTTTCAAATGAATGAGGCTGAACTTCAGCCCAAGGACAGGAGGAGAGGTGTTGTGTTTGGAACAAAAAAAGTTCTATATTTAGTGGTTTTGAGTCAATTCAAGTCTTATTCTCCATTTACATCTGGAGCTGCACCCAAAATTCTGCTGGCTGCTGTTTGGAATTTTTCAGTACCGTATTGGGCAGATCTATTCCCAGCAGCTGAACTACTGGCATGCACTGCACATTGGTCAAGTGCATTGTGGGAAATATGTTTTTCTACTGTATGGTGCCCTACTGTATAATGTAATGTAGACTGTTACCTAACAAGGGCTTGGGAGAGATGTCAGGTCCTGCAACCTGAGAGCTAAGAGGAGGATTGTCAATGCTCTACATGCTCATGATGTACAATAAGACAACGCAGTGTCAGTATGGGAGTGATAAAGATAAGTAGAAGTCACCTAAATTTACATGTGCATTATATTGACTGTAGAATTTTGGGTTTAGTTTCAGGTTTCTTCATGAATTTACAATACTACCACTCTGATGATTAGACAGGTAATACTGGGCTTGGAGACTGATGGGAAGGTCCCATACAGCCCCTATGGGTTAACAGTAGAAATGAGCAACTCTCCCAAAACCAATCAATTTTAATAACTTGGATAACTCCTTTAAGCTTTGGGTTTTGGTCTGCTTGGTCAAAAGGATCAACACTTTTCTTTGGCTCTTTCCACATGATCTAGGCTGTCAAGCTTCTTCACCAAGGCAATTTTGACTACCCTGATCATGACTTCAGTTGTGCTATTGCTGAGGGAACCTGGGAATGTCCATGCAACACTGACAAGACCCCTTTACTTGGGTTAAGGGTGAAGGTCACAGGTTCCCTACAGTGCTGGCCAAAAGTATTGGCACCCCTGCAATTCTGTCAGATAATACTCAATTTCTTCCAGAAAATGATTGCAATCACAAATGCATGGAAATGAAGATCTTCATTTATTTTGCTTGCAATGAAAAAACACAAAAGAGAATTAAAAAAAAGTCAAATCATTGATCATTTTACACAAAACTCCAAAAATGGGCCGGACAAAAGTATTGGCACCCTCAGCCTATTACTTGGTAGCACAACCTTTAGACAAAATAACTGCGAACAGCCGCTTCCGGTAACCATCAATGAGTTTCTTACAATGCTCTGCTGGAATTTCTCCAGGTCCCTGAGATGTGAAGGGCGCCTTCTCCAAACTGCCATTTTGAGATCTCTCCACAGGTGTTCTATGGGATTCAGGTCTGGACTCATTGCTGCCACTTTAGAAGTCTCCAGTGCTTTCTCTCAAACCATTTTCTAGTGCTTTTTGAAGTGTGTTTTGGGTCATTGTCCTGCTGGAAGACCCATGACCTCTGAGGGAGACCCAGCTTTCTCACACTGGGCCCTACATTATGCTGCAGACTTCATAATGCCATGCACACGGTCAAGCAGTCCAGTGCCAGAGGCAGCAAAGCAACCCCAAAACATCAGGGAACCTCCGCCATGTTTGACTGTAGGGACCGTGTTCTTTTCTTTGAAGGCCTCTTTTTTTTTCCTGTAAACTCTATGTTGATGCCTTTTCCCAAAAATCTCTACTTTTGTCTCATCTGACCAGAGAACATTCTTCCAAAAAGTTTTTGGCTTTCTCAGGTAAGTTTTGGCAAACTCCAGCCTGGCTTTTTTATGTCTCTGGGTCAGAAGTGGGGTCTTCCTGGGTATCCTACCATAGAGTCCCTTTTCATTCAGATGCTGACGGATAGTACGGGTTGACACTGTTGTACCCTCGGACTGCAGGGCAGCTACAACTTGTTTGGATGTTAGTCGAGGTTCTTTAGCCACCATCCGCACAATCTTTTGTTGAAATCTCTCGTCAATTTTTCTTTTCCGTCCACATCTAGGGAGGTTAGCCACAGTGCCATGGGCTTTACACTTCTTGATGACACTGCGCATGATAGACACAGGAACATTCAGGTCTTTGGAGATGGACTTGTAGCCTTGAGATTGCTCATGCTTCCTCACAATTTTGCTTATCGAGTCCTCAGACAGTTCTTTGGTCTTCTTTCTTTTCTCCATGCTCAATGTGGTACACACAAGGACACAGGACAGAGGTTGAGTCAACTTTAATCCATTTCAACTGGCTGCAAGTGTGATTTAGTTATTGCCACCACCTGTTATGTGCCACAGGTAAGTAACAGGTGCTGTTAAATACACAAATTAGAGAAGCATCACATGATTTTTCAAAGGGTGCCAATACTTTTGTCCACCCCCTTTTGGTGTGGAATTATATCCAATTTGGCTTTTTGACCATTCTTTTTGTGGTTTTCCATTGACGACAAATTAAATGAAGATATTATTACCAAAGCATTTGTGATTGCAATCATTTTCTGGAAGAAATTGAGTATTATCTGACAGAATTGCAGGGGTGCCAATACTTTTGGTCAGCTGTAACGTCTCTGCCGTTTCGGGTCTCGGCGCCACCCTCCGCTCGCATGCTGTGGTGAAGGAGGCGTCTTCAGTTTGGTTCTTTGTTTAAGTTTCTTGATGCTCAGTCTGAACATGGTCCTAGTTCCCTTGCTGTGTAAAGCCACACCCGTGTAATTAGGAACATTTCTCTCTGGACTGCATAGAGTTAATCTCTTCCTGGCCTGTGTGATTGACAGCCTGTGTACCTATCAGATCTGTGGCTGGGCCCAGACTTTCTATATACAGGATGTCATTTCTCAGCAAGTTGCCGGTTATTACACTTGTGTTTTGCCTGCTCTCTTTCTATACTCCTTGATACTTTGTTACTTGATTCTCTGACCCTTTGGCTTGCCCCTGACTATTCTCTTGGATTTTGACTTTGTACTGCTTTGCTCGTTTGTTACTGACCCCTTGGCTTGCTCACTCTGCTTCTGTGTTGTTTTTGTCTTGTCCTGTTCTCTGTGTCACTTACTCAGTATAGGGTTTGTCTTCTGGTTGTCCTTTTACCGTTTAGGGTAACTGAGGCAATAGGAAGGGTCAGTGGCTGGGGTGAGATTAGGGCTCACTTGTCTCTGTCCTTCCTCCCAGACCGCTGCAGTAGTGTCAGGGTTGCTACGTTTGGCAAGACCCTTACAGAATAACCGGCCCATACGTTCTGCCATTGCTTCCCATAGGGTCAGCATGGATCCTATTCAGGGCCTTGCAGCCAAGTTGGAAGGTTTGGCAGTCCTGGTAAATGAGCTTGCTAAACAGGTGCAGACCCTTACTGATGCCGCTGCAGCATCTCCAGTTGTTTCTGCCCCTTTTAGAGTTAAGATGCTACTCCCCGACCGTTTTTCAGGGGATCGTGAAAGCTTTGAGACTTTCCGGGAGTCTTGTCGCTTGTATTTTGGGATTAATCCACATGCATCCCAGGCCCAAATGGTGGGAGTAGTTATATCCCTCCTACAGGGGGGATCCACAAGCTTGGGCCCTTAAACTCCCTCCAGGGGCTGAGGAGTGGACTGACTTTGAAAAAATTTTTTTGTCTTTGGGGTCTATATATGCTGAGCCAGACCACATTGGTCTTGCGGAATTGCAACTCCTCACCATGCGGCAGGGCAAACGCTCTGCTGAGGAATATTGCGCAGAATTCCGCAAGTGCAGCATGACTGCAGGTTGGTGTGAGTCAGCTCTAAAGGCCCACTTTAAACAAGGCCTGTGTGACCGTGTTAAGGAGCTCTGGGTTGGTCACCCAGATCCTCCCACTCTTGAGCAGGCCATGACTTTGGCTGTCCGTATTGACCGCAGGATCCGGGAAAATGTTAAAGAGAGAATAGGGTCTGCTTCTTCCAAGTTTTCTGTCTCTCCCTCACTCTCTCCTGAGAAACCTGTTATTTCTCCCATGACTCCTGGTGAGGAACCTATGCAACTGGGAATTATGGATGCCAAGACGCGACGAGAGCATCGTCTCAGGAACAACCTCTGCCTGTACTGTGGTGCTTCCGGTCATTTTATCAGTGACTGCTCGATCAGACCCCGCAGACCATCAGAAAAACTTCAGTGCCTGAGTGGTAATCAGAAGAACCACTCAGGCAACCAGGTATTTGCCAGTAATAACAATAAGATGTTGTTATCTGTGTCTCTGTCCTCTGGGGACAGATCTGTTTCTGGCCAGGCCTTAGTTGACTCTGGGTCTGCGGCAAACTTTGTCACATTCTCGTTTGTCTCAGCTTTAGGCATTGAGCTTTTGCCACTTGACACTCCTCTGGCGGTTACTGGAGCGGATTTTGCCCCCCTGGCCAGGGGTAAGGTCCGATTCAAGACACCCCTTAATAACGTTGCAAGTTGGTTCTGCTCATTCTGAGGTCATGAGCTTTTTTGTTATGGAGCATCTGTCTTCCGATATTATTTTGGGGCTCCCCTGGTTGAACCTCCATAACCCTATTTTTGATTGGGGTAAAAGGGAGTTGGTAAAATGGGGAGATCAGTGCTCATCCCACTGTATTGTTTTGCACACCTTAAATTGTGTTACTGAGGAGACTGTCTCGGCTGCAAAAGGTGGGAAACACCAGGTGAATAAAAAATGTTTGCCTGGCCCACCAGTGTCTGTGGTTGTGCAAAAAGACCCTGAATTGAAGGCAGAGAAAATACTGGGTCCTACTAAAACTGGTTTATCTGGTGAGGGTCCGGTGGCCCCTCATAAAGGGGGGGGGTACTGTAACGTCTCTGCCGTTTCGGGTCTTGGCGCCGCCCTCCGCTCGCACGCTGTGGCGAAGGAGGCGTCTTCAGTTTGGTTCTTTGTTTAAGTTTCTTGATGCTCAGTCTGAACATGGTCCTAGTTCCCTTGCTGTGTAAAGCCACACCCGTGTAATTAGGAACATTTCTCTTTGGACTGCATAGAGTTAATCTCTTCCTGGCCTGTGTGATTGACAGCCTGTGTACCTATCAGATCTGTGGCTGGGCCCAGACTTTCTATATACAGGATGTCATTTCTCAGCAAGTTGCCGGTTATTACACTTGTGTTTTGCCTGCTCTCTTTCTATACTCCTTGATACTTTGTTACTTGATTCTCTGACCCTTTGGCTTGCCCCTGACTATTCTCTTGGATTTTGACTTTGTACTGCTTTGCTCGTTTGTTACTGACCCCTTGGCTTGCTCACTCTGCTTCTGTGTTGTTTTTGTCTTGTCCTGTTCTCTGTGTCACTTACTCAGTATAGGGTTTGTCTTCTGGTTGTCCTTTTACCGTTTAGGGTAACTGAGGCAATAGGAAGGGTCAGTGGCTGGAGTGAGATTAGGGCTCACTTGTCTCTGTCCTTCCTCCCAGACCGCTGCAGTAGTGTCAGGGTTGCTACGTTTGGCAAGACCCTTACACCAGCACTGTAAGTTGACCCTAGACACGGGATATTTGTTAGCCAACAGCTATTCCTATTCAATGGAGAGAACATGGGAACAAAGGATTGGAAGACCAACATGTCTAATCCTTCCCTCGCCCCAGGGAATGCTTGGGAGACCACTGTGCACATTAGGTAGTTACAGTGCCTTGCGAAAGTATTCGGCCCCCTTGAACTTTTCAACCTTTTGTCACATTTCAGGCTTCAAACATAAGGATATAAAATTTTAATTTTTTGGTGATGAATCAACAACAAATGGGACACAATCGTGAAGTGGAACGAAATTTATTGGATATTTTAAACTTTTGTAAAAAATAAAAAACTGAAAAGTGGGGCATGCCAAATTATTCGGCCCCCTTAAGTTAATACTTTGCAGCGCCACCTTTTGCTGCGATTACAGCTGCAAGTTGCTTGGGGTATGTTTCTATCAGTTTTGCACATGGAGAGACTGAAATTCTTGCCCATTCTTCTTTGGAAAACAGCTGCAGCTCAGTGAGGTTGGATGGAGAGCGTTTGTGAACAGCAGTTTTCAGCTCTTTCCACAGATTCTCGATTGGATTCAGGTCTGGACTTTGACTTGGCCATTCTAACACCTGGATACGTTTATTTGTGAACCATTCCATTGTAGATTTTGCTTTATGTTTGGGATCATTGTTTTGTTGGAAGATAAATCTCCGTCCCAGTCTCAGGTCTTTTGCAGACTCCAACAGGTTTTCTTCCAGAATGGTCCTGTATTTGGCTCCATCCATCTTCCCATCAATTTTAACCATCTTCCCTGTCCCCGCTGAAGAAAAGCAGGCCCAAACCATGATGCTGCCACCACCATGTGTGACAGTGGGGATGGTGTGTTCAGGGTGATGAGCTGTGTTGCTTTTATGCCAAACATATCGTTTTGCATTGTGGCCAAAAAGTTCGATTTTGGTTTCATCTGACCAGAGCACCTTCTTCCACATGTTTGGTGTGTCTCCCAGGTGGCTTGTGGCAAACTTTAAACGAGACTTTTTATGAATATCTTTGAGAAATGGCTTTCTTCTTGCCACTCTTCCATAAAGGCCAGATTTGTGCAGTGTATGACTGATTGTTGTCTTATGGACAGACTCTCCCACCTCAGCTGTAGATCTCTGCAGTTCATCCAGAGTGATCATGGGCCTCTTGGCTGCATCTCTGATCAGTCTTCTCCTTGTTTGAGATGAAAGTTTAGAGGGACGGCCGGGTCTTGGTAGATTTGCAGTGGTCTTATACTCCTTCCATTTCAATATGATCGCTTGCACAGTGCTCCTTGGGATGTTTAAAGTTTGGGAAATATTTTTGTATCCAAATCCGGCTTTAAACTCCTCCACAACAGTATCACGGACCTGTCCGGTGTGTTCCTTGGTCTTCATGATGCTCTCTGCGCTTTAAACAGAACCCTGAGAATATCACAGAGCAGGTGCATTTATACGGAGACTTGATTACACACAGGTGGATTATATTTATCATCATCAGTCATTTAGGACAACATTGGATTATTCAGAGATCCTCACTGAACTTCTGGAGTGAGTTTGCTGCACTGAAAGTAAAGGGGCCGAATAATATTGCACGCCCCACTTTTCAGTTTTTTATTTTTTACAAAAGTTTAAAATAACCAATAAATTTAGTTCCACTTCACAATTGTGTCCCACTTGTTGTTGATTCTTCACCAAAAAATTAAAATTTTATATCTTTATGTTTGAAGCCTGAAATGTGGCAAAAGGTTGAAAAGTTCAAGGGGGCCGAATACTTTTGCAAGGCACTGTAGTTGGCTCTGTCAAAATCAATGGGTTTGGACATTTCCTACTTTATGTGCATGACAAGACTCTCTGCATCACTGTAGTCATGACCGACAATTGAGTAATTTTTTTTTAGATTTGGCTAACAAAATATATATTTTATGTATAGGTTAGGGCTACTGTTATATTAACTATTGTCGTAGGTTTTCCAATTTTTCTAATCAGTCAATTTGTAGATTCATTTCTGGTGACCCAAAAGTGATTCTTCTGCTTACATATTATGGAAATGTATACTTCATAACCCAACTGCCTATATAGTCCTACTATTAGAACTGTTCCAGTCATGGTTTAGAGATATCCAGTTACAGATGTTACAACAGTAGGTATGACCCCAAAACTGCAAGTAGGAATTGGACCATAAAGAATGGGTCCACCAAATGGGGGATTACTCCACCGCTCTAGACAGGGGCAATGTGTCTCTTTGATGTCTCTTTCTGTAGTGCAGGTAGAGAAGCCTATGGCAAAATGAGAACTTGACCTCCACTGGTACCATATTTTCAACCTGAAATGGACTTGATAATGTCTAGAATCTGCCGTTTCCATTCTTCACTAGCTGTTTTAAGTAGTCAGTTGTTTAATAAATTATCAGTAATGCCCTCTGCTTGACTTATAAACGGAACCTTCATTTCCTGTTCCCAAGATGAGGTCTGGTCCCGGCCAAGTAAATGCTACACCCAAATTCCACAGAACAGGCCTTGGGGATGTAATTAGATTTCCAAAAATCTTCTAAATTATGGACATTAAATGGTGCTTGAAGTCTCCTTTTCTTTGACAATACCTCAAATTTAGTCAATGTGACACTCCAGGCAAACCCAGAAACCTTCAAGTGTGTTCCTTCTCTACAATCCCTACTACAGAGAGGCACCATTAGCCCTTTTAAGAGTTTGTCTCCCAAATAGATGATCTTTCCCGATCCAGCTCCAGAAGCCACAGGTGATCTCTTGTTATTACTGGGGAGGTGGCGGCCAACGCAGGTGAAATGCAATATTACACTATGTCCACTCGAATGAATGGCTAGCCATGTAATAAATGTATTGACCTGAATCAAAATGTTTTATGTCAAAACATGAATTTAGCAACCATAGAATTAATTTTGTGAGCACAGAATTGACTTTTGTGATCATAAAATCTATTTTTGTGGTCACAAAATATGTCTTGTGAGCACAGAGTTCATTTTGTGATCCTAGAAATCATTGTGTGCTCACACAATCAATTTGTTTTTCACAGAATGACCGAAAATTATTTTGTGATATTGCTTATTTTGTGTGTACAGAATTCCCAGTTCACAAAATACAAGCCTATGTCTCAAAATTGATTTTGTCAAAGACAATTCATTTTTGTGACAACAGAATCACAAAATAAATCTTGTTCACATAAATTTACATTTTCTAACACACGCTAGAAACTATTTGTTCACATTGTGAACAGGAAACTACCGACCGAGCACAGAGATTTTTGCCGGTTTCGATTGTAATTTTGTGACACAGAATGCCCTATAAAGAGAGGGGTAGCAGGTCATTCTGCAATAATGTAATAGGGCTGGCCATCATTTAAAACCCCTATGATGTAGCGGGTAGCATGAATGCTTGTGTGCTTGCCTTGCCTCATATTCCCAGGTAACATTATTAGGTATTAGAGATGGACGAACCAACTCGTACCAAGCCGGATTAGACCAAAATATTCCAAATCGTTGGTTTTTTTACAAACCCGAACAAATGGATATTCACTAAGGGAGTAATAAAATGGCTGAAGCATTATACTCATGGGTCTCGTCCTATAGTATAATAGGTGGAAGCCCAAGAAAGGTTAAAAAAATAAAACAAAAATTCATACTGACGTTCCGTTTCCTCTTTTGGGCCTCCTCGCGATATCCAGTGCTCTCCTGGTGATGTCATGTGCCTGGGGTCACTTCTGAGGCCAGTGATTGGGCCACTAGTGATCACATGGGCATGCCGAGCATCATGATGTCACCAAAAAGGAGAAGAGAGAGAACGCCGGATGCTGTGAGGAGGCCCAAAAGAGGTAATGGAAGATGAGTGTGAATGTTTTTATTTTATTTTTTTTTAACCTCTCCTTGGCCTCTGGAGTCTCTTCAGATAATGTCACTTTCACTTTTACATAACTTTGGCTGTGTTTCAATTAGAGAGCTAGAAATCGGATAGATACAGTGGGGAAAAAAAGTATTTAGTCAGCCACCCATTGTGCAAGTTCTCCCACTTAAAAAGATGAGGCCGGCCCGTAATTGTCCGTAGAGCTGCACCAGGCTGGGAAGACTGAATCTGCAATAGGCAAGCAGCTTGGTGTGAAGAAATCAACTGTGGGAGCAATAATTAGAAAATGGAAGACATACAAGACCACTGATAATCTCCCTCCATCAGGGGCTCCACGCAAGATCTCACCCCGTGGGGTCAAAATGATCACAAGAACGGTGAGCAAAAATCCCAGAACCACACGGGGGGACCTAGTGACTGACCTGCAGAAAGCTGGGACTAACGTAACAAAGGCTACCGTCAGTAACACACTACGCCGCCAGGGACTCAGATCCTGCAGTGCCAGACGTGTCCCCCTGCTTAAGCCAGTACATATCCGGGCCCGTCTGAAGTTTGCTAGAGAGCATTTGGATGTTTCAGAAGAGTATTGGGAGAATGTCATATGGTCAGATGAAACCAAAGTAGAACTGTTTGGTAGAAACACAACTCGTCATGTTTGGAGGAGAGTGAATGCTGAGTTGCATCCAAAGAACACCATAACTACTGTGAAGCATGAGGGTGGCAACATCATGCTTTGGGGCTGCTTCTCTGCAAAGGGACCAGGACGACTGATCCGTGTACATGAAAGAATGAATGGGGCCATGTATCGAGAGATTTTGAGTGCAAACCTCCTTCCATCAGCAAGGGCATTGAAGATGAAACGTGGCTGGGTCTTTCAGCATGACAATGATCCCAAGCACATCGCCACGACAACAAAGGAGTGGCTTCGTAAGAAGAATTTCAAGGTCCTGGAGTGGCCTAGCCAGTCTCCAGATCTCAACCCCACAGAAAACTTTTGGAGGGAGTTAAAAGTCCGTGTTGCCCAGCGATAGCCCCAGAACATCACTGCTCTAGAGGAGATCTGCATGGAGGAATGGGCCAACATACCAGCAACAGTGTGTGCCAACCTTGTGAAGACATATAGAAAACGTTTGACCTCTGTCATTGCCAACAAAGGATATATAACAAAATATTGAGATGAACTTTTGCTATTGCCCAAATACTTATTTTCCACCATAATTTGCAAATAAATTCTTTCAAAATCAGACAATGTGATTTTCTGGATTTGTTTTCTCATTTTGTCTCTCATAGTTGAGGTCTACCTATGATGACAATTACAGGCCCGTCTCACCTTTTTAAGTGGGAGAACTTGCACAATTGGTGGCTGACTAAATACTTTTTTTTCCCCCTTTAGATTTATAGTAGCCCTAAGAGTGTTCTACACTATGTTTTATAGATAGGTTCCTAGGAGCCCTAAGAGTATTCTACACTATGTTTTATGGATAGGTTTCTAGGAGACCTAAGAGTGTTCTACACTATGTTTAATGGATAGTTTCCTAGGAGCCCTAAGAGTATTCTACACTATGTTTTATAGATAGATTCCTAGGAGCCCTAAGAGTATTCTACACTATGTTTTCTAGATAAGTTCCTAGGAGCCCTAAGAGTATTCTAAACTATGTTTTATGGATAGGTTCCTAGGAGCCCTAAGAGTATTCTACACTATGTTTTATGGATAGGTTCCTAGGAGCCCTAAGAGTATTCTACACTATGTTTTATGGATAGGTTCCTAGGAGCCCATAAGAATGTTATAGATAGGTTCCTGGGGGCCCAAAGTATTCTACACTATGTTTTATAGATAGGTTCCTAGGAGCCCTAAGAGTATTCTACACTATGTTTTATGGATAGGTTCCTAGGAGCCCTAAGAGTATTCTACACTATGTTTTATGGATAGGTTCCTAGGAGCCCTAAGAGTATTCTACACTATGTTTTATGGATAGGTTCCTAGGAGACCTAAGAGTGTTCTACACTATGTTTTAAACCATTTTAAGGTGTGATTCATACCAAAATTGTTCGACCCAAAACAAATATTTGGACCCAAGCCGCTGAACCCCATGGGTGGCAGATAACAGTTTACGAGAAGTAAAGAATTTTACAGTTTATCAGTCCCATCAGAAATATTCATCATCTAAGCTTCTTAGAAGAACTATGCTGATACACATACATGAGCCGTACCCTCACACTGTGTTTCAGTTACTTCTGGCACAGGACTGAGGAATCCAGAATGTACAAATCTCAGTAATGGGTCAGGCTCTTAAGTATTAATATACCAGGAGGACATGAACTCCTGTACTGATTGAAAGGGCAAACGATGAATTCCACAACTCAACCAGGTTCACAAGTTCATAACATGGAGGGCAGTGACTGCTCGGAAAACAAATAATGGCTTCATGAAAGCAGGGCATCGCCATTGGAATTACCCCACAGAAATATCTCCCATATAAAGAAGTGGAGGTTTAGTGACTGTATGGACATGACCATAATATATTATATTATACTGTATAGATAGAACACTACAGCCCCCAAAATAACTCAGAGTCTGATAACTTGCTGAAGCGTGAAGAAAGTTAAGCTAAAGTTTACTACAAGTGTTTACTTAAGGGGAGTCTGTTAGGTTCAAAATTCCTCCGAAACCAATATTAGTGCTGTGTACGGGCCTTTAATCAGAGCAGATACATACCTTTGTAGCCAGAAAATGATAAAGCAGTGCAGAGATACAGATAGATATGCAAATCAGCCTGCAAGTGGATTTGGGCGGGGTCTGACTACAATGTTCACTGTATAGGATAAATATTAGTAGTATAATGTTGTACCATGTTAGCCATAGAAAGTAGTGGAAGAGTGCAGAAATCAGGCGATACCTTTTAGAGGCTAACTGAGTATATTTGCTAGTAAGCTTTCGAGAGTGCTAGCTCTCTTCTTCAGACATGGTGTAGTATTACACCATGTCTGAAGAAGAGAGCTAGCACTCTCAAAATCTTACTATGAAATATACTCAGTTAGCCTCTAAAAGGTATTGACTGATTTCTTCACTCTTCCACTAGGATAAATATTGTTATATTTTTTTAGTTCAGGCATTTGCCTAATTTGTTTACGTTCATTTTTGTTTGTTTATTTTTATCTTTTTTTATACTTTTTAAAACTTTTTTTTTTTTTTATCTTTTACCCTCTAGGGTACTTGGACTCTAGGGGGTCTGATCACCCATACAATATACTGCAATACAACTTGCAGTATATTGTGAAGTTAATTCATTTCTATTACACACTGTCTATGGCTTTGTGTAATAGAATGTCAACAATAGGCTCCCGGTTGTCAACCCATCGCCGCCCTCTGATGATGTTCTGGGGGAGTGGAGTGCGATCAGGCCAAAGATGGTGGCCCCCATGACCAAGGAATCTAAAGGGAATCTAAAGGGTTAACAGCCACTATTAGTGCAGGCACCGATTGCCGCTGTAAGAGTATTATACAGCTGGTACACCTTGGGTAGGGAGAGGAACCAGCTGCTGATTAACCCCCTAAGTCATACTTCCCTAGCAAAACCCTGTTGTACAGGTACGTTATGTGTTGCTAAGGGGCTAATGGCCACTAAAAACACTTTAATTTGTTTGGGAGGCATTTTGGACCCTGACAGATTCTCTAAGAATCTGCTGGACACAGCACGACCCAACATGACCTGCCTATATCACATGACCAAAACACTCTTTCTATTAGACTCTATCCATAAAACACCTCAACCCCCAACATTGACCAAACACTATCCATGACCATAATGCATTTCTAGTTTACTCTATACGTTTTGTTTGTTTGTTTGAGTTGGAGTTGGAAGGGACCTCAAGGGCCATCGAGTCCAACCCCCTGCAAAAGCAGGAATTCCTAAAACATCCCAGCTATATACCTATCCAGTTTCCGCTAAACACGGAAAACACTACAACCCCCAACATGATCTGACCACTGACATGACATAATACAATTCTATACACTGCAATCCCCAACATGTCCCGACCACTGGACAAAGCCAGGTTACATATGAATGATATAGTACCTCTTGTTGGTCTCAGTTGTCATCTAATATCTTATGTTCCATAACTCTTTATGGTTGGGCTGAAGTTAAAGGGA
Organism: Leptodactylus fallax; assembly: GCA_947044405.1. Lineage (NCBI taxonomy): Eukaryota > Metazoa > Chordata > Amphibia > Anura > Leptodactylidae > Leptodactylus > Leptodactylus fallax. The sequence goes on from CAMRHE010000802.1 coordinate 47,441, forward strand.
ATTTTTGGGGGTGGGGGTGTTAACCATTGCTATTCATGGTTGAGATGCATTCACTCTGTGTATCTAAATATACCTGATATGCCAAACAGAATGACTTTGGGTGTGGTTACTCGCTTCACTGTAAAATCCGATAGCCCTGGCCATGACCCAACATTCTGCTGGCAGACATCACTTGTCATCTCCCTGCTATCTCTACTACAGACCAATGACACTCTTGAAATAGAGTCACGTCTTGTTACAGCTCAAAAATAGAAACAAAATAAATATAAAATGTTTACATAAAACATAAAATTCCATCTGAATAAAATGGCAAATCTCTTGTCTTCAGCCTGGAGAGGCCATTGCTTGCAGTCTCTCTAGTGCCCCTAGGGCAGCTTTATGAGTAGATCTGGTTGCTATACAGAATACAGAATTATTGCTGAGCTAGGCACTGCATGTCTTGTATCTAGGGACACTTTGAATTCTCCATTGATGACATCTCTGAGGGAGGTGAACTTAGTGGACCATGGCTTAAATCGTAGCTGGCACACAGTTTAGCAATGCCAGGCCCAGTCATTGGTCAATGGTACCATCTTGCTGGCTAATCTACTATATTTCTGCCTTGTTCTTAGATGATTTATGGGAACTGTAGCTGAATATCAAAAAAATACAAAAAAACCCCAGATTATTTACTTGCTAACCTATAAAAGAAGGGAGCGAACAAATCAAAAACTTGTACTCTTCGAGATCTCCCCCAATATACCCTTCCACTAAATTTTCCCAAACAGCTCTCCAGTCTTTCCCCACCTAAATTATTTATTGTATCCAGGACCTCTTTCCACCAGTGTCCGAGTCCCCAACTCCTACATTCAGCTTCACTTTGTCTCAGCTTCTTCCCACCTTGGGATTCCAGACCAATGGCTCTCAGTTTTAGGATAGCCATCTTAGGGGTGGTGGTGATTCCCTTATGACCCTGAGTTCCCAGCACCTGTTGCTCTTTAAATATGCAGCCCTTGTAACTTAAGGCATGATAGGTCCACCACTACCTTAAAGGGGACTATACTAATTATTCCCAAGGTTCACAATTGGTGGTGGATTCTAAACCAGTGCAGAAATTGGTGCATTGGTAAGGATTTCCTGGAGAGTTATCGGGGTGAATTATTGTCTTTTATTGGGACCTTCCATTGTCTATTGTCATTCCACTTTTGAAAGGTTCTTTCTATTCCCAACGCAGTTCAGCAGCATCTGTGGACCATTTTAGGCTAAGGCCCTCGTTGCAGAAACGCAGCTTTTTTTTGCTGCAGATTTTGTTGCGTTTTTTTGAGCCAAAGCCAGGAGTGGACTCAGCAGAAGGTAGAAGTATAAGAACTTCCTATATAGTTCCCCATTCCTTTTGTGGTCATTCTTGACTTTGGCTCAAAAAAATGCAGCAAAATCTGCAACCAAATAAGCTGCGTTTCCGCAACATGGGGCCTCAGCCTTAAAACGTTTTTTGATAGATAAAACTCCAAGTGTCAATGGCCCACTTGCAGCTTGGTTCTCCTTGCACAAAGCACTGAAGTCCCGTTCCCATACAGATGTGTGTGCACTTACCTCGGCTCAAATTCGCTTAAGGACACACATAGACAAATATAGGATAGACATCTATGACAAATCTGGCTTTTTTTTTAAAAAACTGGCCATTTCACGACATATTTTAGAATAAAGATTAAAGGTAGGAAAGGATAGATATGTGCTGTTATAGTGGCACCAAAAATACCAAAATACTTTACTGGGTAAATACAATTTGACCCCGTTGTTACCCTCAGAGGTGCAACTTGAAGGTGCTGTGCCCCAGTGCAAAATCTGAAAATCTAAAATCTTTAGAATACTGGTATATTTTATGTGGTAGAGGGACCTTTGGGGCCCCCTCAGGGTCCCGAGCCTGGTAGCGACTGCTACTGCTGCATCTCCAATAGGTATACCCTTGATTTCCCTGCAGAGGAAAATGCACAAGAATCTTAAGATATAGATTCACACTAGCATTCAGCTTTCCATTCTTCGGGCCCGCTTGGGAATCCTAATCTGCTTAAAAGTGGTTTCTGCCCAAAAAAGTGCATTTTTCTCCGCATTTTTCAAGTGGAATTGGAGACGGAATAGTGTGAACCTAGCATTACCAGTAACTTTTTTCAATTAAAGAAAGCATAAGATATTGCCATGACCATCAGTGGCAAAAACATGGTATCTGGGTAGGGAGGTCATATACTAAAAAACCTTAAAGGGGTTATCTGGCCAAAAAAAAATTATAGAAAAGTATCAGCATGGTGTAATAATAATATTAAACAATTCACACATCTCACTAATATCTCGCTTCTCTATGGTTCAGATCAGGATTCATGAGTAGACCCCCTCTCCCACTGCAGCAAATTATCTAAATAGTTTTTATTGCTGGTATAACCTCTTTAAACTTTACAATGACTATCCAAGCTGGTGGCTTCTTGGTTTCCTTAGTAGCTTAGGCTTGTGGTTTCACACATCCTCTAACTGTAACAGCTGCCACCGCTCATCTTATCACCGCACGATCAGTGTGATATATTACATCTCCCTTTATCTACTCACACAGCTTTATAGAACACATAAACTTTACTTTAGAGAAACACTAACTCTCATCATCTCCGCTGATTCCTGAACTCCATAGACTGATATACACAAATCTATTCAGATCCTGTATTTTATAATTTATTATTGTATCTTATAATACATACAGATAACAGTATAGGGGTGGAGATTGTTAACAGGACATGGCGGACATCACTGAGCGCCGATGACGAAAATGAAAAGTTAACTTAAAGTTGTAGAATTAAGAAATGACAATCTTTTTCCAAACTTTAAAATTAGGGACAGAAATGCATGGAGTTATGTAAAGATGTAGCAGAGTGAATTTGTTAATATGTCATGTTGTCTATAGAAATATGGGATTATGTTGAAAATTTTTGCAGTTTGGATATCTATTTCCTTAAAGCTCAACCTATGTATTTCATACAAGTCTCCTCACACTACATCAGGATATGTGATCCATCTTCTGTCCCCAATCTATTTATATTCACCCCATACCAGGTCAGTGGTCAGATTACATTACATTGCTACATGTTATTTCTAAATATAAAAAATTTGTCCTTACCTGTTGCCGCAATAGCAGACAGGAGGCAGGTGACCAGTAGACAGGAGCTCATTGTCCTCACAGCTTCCAGGACTATTCTAGGAGCAGAGCTTTAATCTCAGCTGCTGTGCTCTGTTATACTGCATCCATGGGTGTTGCCAGATAGGATAGGGAGGGGGATAAACCAGGAGACGTTCTGTTAAAATTACACAATCATAGGTTTACTTGTTTATTATTTTTTAACCCCTCCAAAGCCAAAGAGTTTTTGAAAAATTTTAATTAAAAGTTTTAATTCTGGAACTTTTAAAAAAAAATTATTTGCAAGTAATAAATTAAAATTCTTGTGGATTCATAAAACACAAGAATTTTCTTTATTTCTTGCAAATAATTTAAAAAAAGGGTAAAAAGTAAAAAAAAAAAAAAAGTTCCAAAATTAAAACTTTGAATTAAAATTTTTTCAAAAACTCTTCGTTCATAAAGCCCGCAATGTTTTCCTATGATTGTAAACTGTAGGCCAGCTCGTGATAACAGCATGATAATGCTGATGTCATGTGACATTTTAGGGGAAGCTCTACTCCATGAGTACTTTGCACAAAAAAATTGGAAATTAATAATAAATTTGGTGTCAAATTATTAAGCCATGGCCCTCAACTCCTTTTCTTTGGGCAACTAAATCTGGCTTATCCTTCAGACATATGTCACAATTCACTTGCACCATTTTTTCTAATGTCCATTATGTCAGTACTCTAATTTGTTATATACAGTGCTGTGCAAAAGTTTCAGGCAGGTTTGAAAAAAAATTGGTGCAAAGTAACAATGCTTTCACCAACATAGTTATTAATAGTTTATTGCTGTCAATTAACAAAATGAAGGGAACGAAGAAAAGAGAAATGTAAATCCCATCAATATTTGGTGTGACCTTTGCCCTTTGCTTTCCTTCAGTTCTTCTCGGTACTTACAGACAGTTTTTGGCAGAACTGGGCAGGGAGGTTGTTCCCGCCATCTTGGAGAACTAAGCACAGATCTTCTGTGGATGTAGGTTTGCTGCAATCCGTCTCTTCATGTCATCCCAGACAGACTGGATGATGTTGAGATCAGGGCTATATCTGTGGGGGCCGGATCATCACTTCCAGGACTCCAGCATTCTTACTCTGTAGCATTTTTCCACACTTGCTGAAAGTTTTGTACAGTGTTTTATAGGTCTATATCTCTGGCCCGCCAACAAAGGCTACATTTTTGAAAAACACACATGCCTTTATTAAGAGCTTCATCTATTGAAGATGCAAATCTAGTGTGAACCTGAACAGATCTCTTCCTGCTGGAGCAGAACAATGTAAATGTATTCAAAAGCTTACCTGTTTAATCTTTAGAAATTAAAATATATTTCATGGTGAGCTTTAACCCTATTATTACTTTTTTTATATAGTTTCATTCCACTAGCCATAACTTTTTACATTTTCCCATTGACCTAACTGTTGAGGTCTTGTTTTTTTTGCAGCCACAGTGTTAGTAGTAGGTTCACACTTACACTCAGGTTTCCATAGACTATAATGGGGTCCAGCGGGTTTCTGCTCGGTTTCCCGGTTGCTGTAGAGGGGTGTTCCTAAGGTCTATAAGGCCAGGGCCCCACGTTGCGAAAATGCAGCATGTCAATTATACCTACAGAAACGCTGTAAAACTTATACGTATAATAGGTGCAGAAAGTTCGCAGAGGAAAACTCTGAGATCGCAATGAAAAACGCTGCAGATAAAAGGTAATGCGTTTCCGCTGCAGTCTTTTCTGTAGCATGGGGCCTTAGCCTAAAGGAGATGTTTCTTATGTATGTAAATTTTTTTGCATAGCCAAACTAGTTGATTGTTACATAGTTACATAGTTACATAGTAGATGAGGTTGGATGAAGACATCAGTCCATCAAGTCCAACCTATAACCCTACAGTCCCCTACAGTGTTGATCCAAAGGAAGGCAAAAAACCCCATGAGGCTTATGCCAATTGCCCCATTTCATGGGAAAAAATTCCTTCCCGACTCCAATCTGGCAATCAGTATAAAACCCTGGATCAATGTGCCCTTAAAATCTAAAACCCATAACCCATAATGTTGTTCTGTTCGAGAAAGCCATCCAGGCCCTCTTTGAACTTGTTCAATGAATCCACCATCACCACTTCCTGGGGCAGAGAGTTCCATAGCCTTGTTGTTCTTACTGTAAAGAATCCTCTTCTATGTTGCTGGTGAAACTTTCTCTCCTCTAGTTGTAGAGGATGTCCCCTTGTCACTGTCACTGGCCTAGGGGGTAAAAAGATCATTAGAAAGTTCTTTGTGCTGTCTCTTCATGTAATTGTACATTGTTATTAGATCTCCCCGTAGACGTCTTTTCTCTAAACTGAATAACCCCAAGTTTGTTAATCTATCGTTGTTCTCCAATCCACCCATTCCTCTAATAATTTTGGTTGCCCTTCTTTGCGCTCTTTCTAGTTCGATTTTGTCTTTCTTGTATACTGGGGCCCAGAATTGTGCACAATAGTCTAAGTGTGGCCGTACCAGGGATTTGTATAGAGCAGTGATGGTGAACCTTTTAGATACCGAATTCCCAAACTGCAAAACCCACTAAATTATCGCAAAGTGCCAAAACGGCAATTTAACCTTAAATTTAACCAGGATCTGTTTTATATTGATTGTGCAATGTTATTACAGCCTGTAATAATATCACATGTCTGCTATAAAACAGATACTTACTGTGTGACATAAATAGTGAAGGGCCCCCATACAGTACAATGTGCTCCACAGTGGCCCCCAGACAGTATTATATGCTCCAGAATTGCCCCCACTCAGTATTATATGCTCCACAGTGGCCCCCACTCAGTATTATATGCTCCAGAGGGGCCCCACTCGCTATTATATGCTTCACAGTGGCCCCCACACAGTATTATATGCTCCACTTTGGCCCCCCCCACAGTAGTATATGCACCACAGTGGGCCCCCACACAGTATTAGATGTTTCAGTGTCCCCCATACAGTATTTGAAGCATCTAATACTGTGTGGGGGACACTGAAGCATCTAATACTGTGTGGGGGACACTGAAGCATCTAATACCGTGTGGGGGGGACACTGAAGCATCTAATACTGTATGGGGGACACTGAAGCATCTAATACCGTATGGGGGGACACTGAAGCATCTAATACCGTATGGGGGACACTGAAGCATCTAATACCGTATGGGGGTCACTGTGAAGCATCTAATACCGTATGGGGGACAATGAAGCATCTAATACTGTGAGTGTGGGGGGGACACTGAAGCATCTAATACTGTGTGGGGGACACTGAAGCATCTAATACTGTATGGGGGACACTGAAGCATCTAATACTGTATGGGGGACACTGAAGCATCTACTACTGTGTGGGGGACACTGAAGCATCTAATACTGTATGGGGGGACACTGAAGCATCTACTACTGTGTGGGGGGGCACTGAAGCATCTAATACTGTATGGGGGACACTGAAGCATCTAATACTGTATGGGGGACGCTGAAGCATCTAATACTGTATGGAGGACACTGAAGCATCTAATACCGTATGGGGGACACTGAAGCATCTAATACTGTATGGGGGGACACTGAAGCATCTACTACTGTGTGGGGGGGGACACTGAAGCATCTAATACCGTGTGGGGGACACTGAAGCATCTAATACTGTATGGGGGACACTGAAGCATCTAATACTGTGTGGGGGACACTGAAGCATCTAATACTGTATGGGGGTCACTGTGAAGCATCTAATACTGTTTGGGGGACACTGAAGCATCTAATACTATGTGGGGGACACTGACGCATCTAATACCGTGTGGGGGACACTGAAGCATCTAATACTGTGACATACACGGCACCTCTGCAGGTTCCTGGCTGAACAATGGCCCTGGAATACCAGGAAACTGATGCAGGTGAAGTGCATTATATAGGATGTGGTGGTTGGCGCTGCAGCATCGCATGACCCTTTGTTAGTGGCCATTTCCAGGCTACCAAGGGTTGGCGTTTCAAAATGAGATTCAACAAGACAACATCTAGAGAGAATTTATTAGTAAACCCCCTTCACAATCAATCAGATGGATGAATTACTGCTTGTGAGGAGGAGGGGGGAGTCAGGGAGGCACAGGCTACTGCTATGTGCTGGGAAGCTTTACAAGCAGCTGTCAGCAGACCCTGCATCTGCCAATGGTTCCATCTACTCCCGATCATTAGTCCTAATAATAGGGAAAGTATGGGGCACTTATGGGTGTGGGGGCCCTGGACAATTTCCCAGTCTGCCCCTCCCCCTAATGCTGGCCCTGCCTTTATATAGTTTTGTATGTGATATGGTTTAGGAGAGGAGACAATTATATGTGTTGGAAGGGGCATAAAATTTGCAGATACTTCTACATAGTTTGTGTCCGCTGCTGATATCCCATTGCAGGAAACCAGCAGAGGATTTTGCTGATCTACACAACAAACAATGCTCAGACTGACCTGCAGCATAAGCTGACATGAAGTTTCTGCGAGACATTCTGCACCTCTGTTCAGATTATGCTGCAGGATTTATTTAGATCTCATCCACTTTTCTGCTACTGTACAATGCAGCAAATAAGCCGCCAAGTCAGCAGTGTCTAATCCTCTGCATGTACATCCCGTGTAGACTCTAAAAGGGGCTTTCCTATAACCATAGCTTGTCATCTGTCCACAGAATTGGCAAACTCATGTATCTGATCAGTGGTGGTCCGAGAACATAAGGTGTGAACTCAGCTATATCAGCTGGGCTCGACACTTGACCAACTCTATTATTCTCTGGTGGTAATGCAGTTGATGTTTTCAGAACTCTGTATTTTTATGGGTTAATAACCCGATCTATTACATTCGTCCATCTGGCCTAGCTGACCCTTCCCATTTAAGTGGTGGAACATACATCTCTGGAATCGCCCATCATTAGTGGGGTTTCCAGTTCTTAAACATCTCAGCAGTCTGCATTAGATGACCCGTACATATTGTATACTCCGTGTGATAAACTCTCCTTCATTTGGGAGATAAAACGCAGCGCCCAAAATTTTTAGGGGGTTAGTGATCTCTTTCTTGAGATTTTTTATTTTTTTTGGCTTTAATAAAAGTCTGACCAAGATGTATTTATCATTAGCAATATCATTCATAGATATACATAATAGTGTCCAATCGTCTTCTCTATCAGTTACTGTGTAAATATAGTTTGTTGCCCTTTCTCCAATTATGACCCTGCAGAACTTTACCTCTGTGTAAGTCACTATACTCCCATGTCTCGACCATACTTGCTTTTTGTGGCTGAGGTCTGGGAGTTTTGGCATGTGGAACGCATCATGAAAATTTTTAGATGGCCATGCCCATTTTCATACAGCTGCCCCTTTTGGTTGAGTGCCAAGCACTTTTTTATGACACAGGTGCAATATGTTCTGGTCATACCCCTTTCTCATGACATGACTAGCACACAAAGTGCCCATCAGATGTAGGAGCATCGCCCATCAACCTTTAGGACACCAGAAGGTCACCTCTTTTTGCAGGAGCCTCCCAGACATTTCGGGAGTGTGGCCAAATGTGGCATCTCCGTTGTCCCCCCCCATCCTGTAACGATGCTGAGAATACTCTGCTGACCCTATCCCATTCTACACAGAAGAGCTGAAAATGGGCAGCAGAAAACTGGAAATAGCAGCCTATTGTGTGTGTTCTCCACTAGTCAGTGTGAGAACGGGGATATTTTAGGATTGATTATATACATAGTCATATAATAGTATTTTCTTTTGCTGTGAGGTGATTCATGGTTAACTATGAATAATATTATATATTTTATTTTATATTATATTAAACACACATGGACAAAATTGTTGGTATCCCTCGTTTAATGAAAGAAAAACCCACAATAGTCGCAGAAATAACTTGAATCTGACAAAAGTAATAATATATAAAAATTCTATGAAAATGAACAAATGAAAGTCAGACATTACTTTTCAACCAGGCTTCAACAGAATTTTTAAAAAAAGAAAACTCATGAAACAGGCCTGGACAGAAATGATGATTCCCTTAACTTAATATTTTGTTGCACAACCTTTTGAGGCAATCCCTGCAATCAAACGATTCCTGTAACTGTCAATGAGACTTCTGCAGCTCTCAGCAGGTATTTTGGCCACTCCTCATGAGCAAATTGCTCCAGTTGTCTCGGGTTTGAAGGGTGCCTTTTCCAGACGGCATGTTTCAGCTCCTTCCAAAGATGCTCAATAGGATTTAGGTCAGGGCTCATAGAAGGCCACTTCAGAATAGTCCAATGTTTTCCTCTTAGCCATTCTTGGGTGTTTCTAGCTGTGTGTTTTGGGTCATTATCCTGTTGCAAGACCCATGACCTGCGACTGAGACCAAGCTTTCTGACACTGGGCAGCACATTTCTCTCTAGAATCCCTTGATAGTCTTGAGATTTCATTGTACCCTGCACAGATTCAAGACACCCTGTGCCAGATGCAGCAAAGCAACCCCAGAACATAACAGAGCCTCCTCCATGTTTCACAGTAGGGACAGTGTTCTTTTCAAGATATGCTTCATTTTTCCGTCTGTGAACATAGAGCTGATGTGCCTTGCCAAAAATTTAGATTTTTGTCTCATCTGTCCATAGGACATTCTCCCAGAAGCTTTGTGGCTTGTCAACATGTACTTTGGCAAATTACTTGTCAGATTCAAGTTATTTCTGTGACCATTGTGGGTTTTTCTCTCATTAAACGAGGGGTACCAACAATTTTGTCCACGTGTGTATATTATCTATATTATATATTTTATATTACATATTTTCTGCTATTATTGTGTGAGCTTTAGCATCCAACTTCAGACACCCCTCCCCCACCTTACTACATTTTATTAATGATAACTATTGGGTCATCCCATCGCTTTATAAGCCAACCATTGTCTCTGTGAAGCCAGAATAACATTACAGAATTAAGAGGAAACATTTTATTACACAACATAGATGATGAGAACATTCACATTATAACATTTATCGGTTGCTTTATGGTACACCATTGACATTTTGTAGACATTTTTTCATTAAGGAGAACCTGCCACTAAGTGGGAGCTACTAAGATAAGGACATCACTGTGATCCCCTAATAAAGTTATAATAGTGGGTCCAACTTCACCCACTAACCCATTCACGTAACTTCTGTGCCCCAATGTAATAGATCTCTCACCTATCATGTGACATTTTTAACACTGTTGTCTTCTTCTTATGAGTCCAAATGTAATTTCTGAACTCCTATGGCTATACCTTTGTACTAAACAGACCCAAAAATTCTAACAGGTGGTGAGATCACAGCCCTTCCTGTTTCTATGTAGCAGGTATCACATGATCTCTATCCAGTGCTGCTCATTGGCTGAGAAGGATCATGTGGTAAGGTCTAAGGCTCTAAAGATGGAATCCTGGAGAAAACAACCATCAGGTGTTATAATACAGTAACAGTAAGTCCAGACACGATAAAGCCTTTGTGGCATGCAGGTAGGCCATGATTAACCAAAATCTAAAGAAGAGCTACTAAAACCCCTTAAATATAAAGGGAATCTGTCACCAGAACCCAGCCCTACAGATAGGTTAGGATCAGCTGAATCAGTGTTTTCCCTTTGTGAATCCCCTTGTGCCTCCATGGCCAAAAAATTGCAGTTTTTGTCAATATGTGTTGTCATTGCTCCAAAGAAGTACGCGGCAATGCCCCCATTTCTCCAAAGAGCTCATTTGCATATTGACAATATGATTGTTTTTCAACAACGGAGACAATGACTCACAAGAGGACACCATTTCATTCAGGTGACCCAAACCTATCAGGGCCGGGTGGATATGTTGGGTTCTGGTGACACATTCCCTTTAAGGCTGTGAGCCAAGAAGAGCTTCTGAGCCTATGACAACACTTTCTGTCTCTTTGGTCCAGCAGCTCTGGTTATCAAAGGGACACTAGACCTCTTAGAGACTGAACATATCTTTATTACCTGAGCTATGAAAAATATACAAAAAATATTGGAATACTGCGCTAAATGCTATACTTCTATATCCAGCATCCGGAAGGGGCATCTCTACTCATGTCTGACACTCTGATAACTTATATGGGCAAAACTAGGGATGAACAAACTGGTTTGTATCGAGCTAGGCTTGGTATGAATTTTCCAAAAATTTCAGGTTCAGCCAAACCTGAAACTTTTTGAGTTCACCAACCATGATCCACCATTATATTCTGGGGTCTCTTCACATCATCATCTCTCCTGTGCTCCGTCTCTGCGTCCGATGGTCCCTTGACATCCTCTTTGGGCCTCTTCCAGCCTCCAGAATGATATCAGTGGCCCAATCGTTCAGAACCCAAAGTATAATAATACCAGTATGACTTGGAATGAAACTGCCGGACAAACCAACAATATTCGGCAAATCTCGCGAGGTTTACTCAGCACTAGCCAAAAAGATTTACAAGCAAGAACAGTTCAGCTTTTGACCCTAGGAGGATGTTTTTATTGGACTCACTTTTGCCCCCTGTTGGGTCAGCTCTTTGATGTCCTAATAATATGCACTTTTGTGACAAGGGACTTCACTGGGGGGTTCATTGATGTTCCCATCAGTTTTAGCAACAAGTTAAGTGTAGTATTCAACAGAAATGTCGATAGAGTTACGATGGAGCCAATTGAGGGCCCGAGAGTTAGGGTCCATGCACAGGAGTGTGCTTCCAAGTTGGGGCTGAGTTTATAATGGACTGCAGTCGGATGACATCCGAGTATATCTGACGCTTTCATGTCTTCTTCATAGGACTTCGCATCCATTCCTATAACACGGAGCAGAATAAGACCTGCACAATAATCACCCATGTTGTCGGAATGGATCCGGAAGCCCCATAGACGTGAACGCATCACAGAATGCACTTGGATGGCATCCCACTTCCTTCCATCATAAACTCAGCCCCAACTCAGTAGTATGCATGGACCTTTACCTTATGCATCTGTTATATGATAAAACTGTAGAATCAACCCTAATGTGAATTGAGTCTTATATTTAAAGAACTTATCTGGGACTAAGCTATTGAGCTGCGCTTCCTCTTCTCAGACCAGTGACTCAGCCCCATTCGAATGAATGGGGATGAGATGCAATACCACACATAGCCACTATACAACGTATGGCGCTGTGCTTGGTAAGTTGTAAAGAGGACCCACCAATTAATATCATACTCCCGGACAAAAACTTTTGTCAAATAAATGTTATATTTGTCAAGATCTCTGCTTGCTGCCATTTAATAGAAACCATTATTGTCCCCATCCTTGCAATACACTCCAGTCTGGTCATGTGATGGGCGCACAGGTGCTCGCCTCGCGTCGCAGACAGTGTTGTATAGCAGCTTTCGGAGCTCTGTCTGCACCTGTGTGACCATCACATGACCAGGGCAGGTTCTTATCCACTGCCACTTGCTGTAGATACAACACATCTGAGGGTTTATGAAATGGCCTTCATGATATAAAGTGCGGCCAGCAGCATGAGAGGCAGAACAGGAGGGAAGGCAGCGGCCCCGCTGGTGCAAGTAAAGGTGACTTCACTCGTCACTCCGCCAAAGCTAATCACTCGCTTGTCAGCGCTGCACAATCCTGGCGAGCCGCAGCCACTTGCACTGTTTGCAGATTGAATTTGTCCTATAAAATGAAAAGTTTTTGCCATGTTATTGTAAGTTCCGGTCAGGTACTTAAAGGGGATGTCAGGTTTTATACAAATAAAGCTTAGTCAGTGTATAATGTACTTTAGAATAAATTTTAATGGTCCATCTATGAGAGCACAGATGTCACTGAGGCAGAAACCCTGTACACAGCCAGTCCTGCTCTCAGCTCATAAGTATACAATATAAGCATCCAGTCTAGGCAATGCTCTGTGAGCTCAACAGATGAGATGCATGTGATGATGTTCTGCAGCAGCTGAGGTGTGTATTATGAGGTTCTGCAGCAGCTGAGGTGTGTATTATGAGGTTCTGCAGCAGCTGAGGTGTGTATTATGAGGTTCTGCAGCAGCTGAGGTGTGTATTATGAGGTTCTGCAGCTGAGGTGTGTATTATGATGTTCTGCAGCAGCTGAGCGTGTGTATTATGAGGTTCTGCAGCAGCTGAGGTGTGTATTATGATGTTCTGCAGCAGCTGAGGTGTGTATTATGATGTTCTGCAGCAGCTGAGGTGTGTATTATGATGTTCTGCAGCAGCTGAGGTGTGTATTATGATGTTCTGCAGCAGCTGAGGTGTGTATTATGATGTTCTGCAGCAGATGAGGTGTGTATTATGAGGTTCTGCAGCAGCTGAGGTGTGTATTATGAGGTTCTGCAGCAGCTGAGGGTGTATTACGATGTTCTGCAGCAGCTGAGGGTGTATTACGATGTTCTGCAGCAGCTGAGGTGTGTATTATGATGTATTGCAGCAGCTGAGGTGTGTATTATGAGGTTCTGCAGCAGCTGAGGTGTGTATTATGAGGTTCTGCAGCAGCTGAGGTGTGTAGTATGATGTTCTGCAGCAGCTGAGGTGTGTATTATGAGGATCTGCAGCAGCTGAGGTGTGTATTATGAGGTTCTGCAGCAGATGAGGTGTATTCTATTGCAATGTATTGTGACTGATATAAAGTTGAGGTTTTTACCTGTTATAGTCTTGTTGCTCATGACGACACATGTCTTCTCATCCCCTGTGCATTCTATAGTGTCTAAATCGGCGGAGCTGAAGTCACAAGGCTTCCCCTTATCAACATCGCAGGATTTACAGCGAACCCCATTCTTGTCAGTCTTTTCTGTTGGTACTTAAGAAGAATATAAGATTTGGTAACTCAGTCATGGACTTTGCAGGGCCTAATTCTGAAGCTGAAAGGCAAACTTGTTCCCATCTTCAGGGCCTCGCTCTTATACCAGTGAAATGGAAAAACTCAACACTGGTTGGTCGGCTTGAAGGAAACGTTGTTAAAGGGATCATCAGGATTATAAAACATAGCTGCTTCTTTCTTCTCAGGAAATGACATCATGTTCATTAGTCACATGGCCATGCTAAATTTTACTGGAACGGGGATGTGGCCTTGTCATGTGACCAACAAACATGATGTCACTTCCTGAGAAGAAAGAAGCAGCCATGTTTTATCATCCTGATCAGCCCCTTTAAATGAATGGGCTTGAGCTGTAGCATGACCACGTGACCAACAAATGTAATGTCACTTCCAGTGAAGAAGAAAGCAGCCATGTTTTCTAATCCTGGATAGCCCCTTTAAGCCTAGCCCAATTCCCCTTGGAATGCCCACATTACCTTTCAGAAACACCCATCTTGGGGCACGTTGGCAAAAGCCACATACCCATTGAGGTCCATTTCAGGGACAATCTCTGGAAAACCACTGTTGGGTTCCTTCAAGATTTTCTTTCAAGAACTGCAGAAAATCCGGCAGGCTGACAATCGATCTGGGCAGGTGATTGTAGGTGTACTGTTCCTTTAAGAAATACTTACACTTTGGAACTGGAGGAGCACAGTTACTTAGATAGCAGCAGGAGCTACTCATTTTCCTCACTCCATAGCTTGTGGCCAGGATTCCGGTATACAAGCACATGTTCCTCTGCCCACAATACTGTCTGGACCATGTGATTTCCTTTCCACCTGAAATAAATGTGACATAGAAGGTCAACACTTCTCCCACTTTACCAGGGGCATGACCTGAAGGTCCTCGTCCTCAATGCAGAATTTTTACCATGTCTACCATGACCTACCATGTGCCACCCATGTCTTCTTATGTAGCAAACAAGACCTTGTGACTCCTCCCTTTGCACCTCTTATAGCCAAGCCCCCGAGGAGTTCAAAGGTTGTTATGCATAAGAGGGCCAATAGCCGAATGCTACATAACATGACCCTAGACATCTAGACATACTTCATATATTGATACTTGTGGGCACTAGACAGTTCGGAGGGGTATTTACTAACCCATTTACTAACCCACCTGTTCCATTTCTTTGGGTAGATGGGTGTAAATGTGGCGTGTCTTTGGTACACAGCCCCTACTTGACACCCCATATTACTTTTTCTGTACCCAAAAAGTGTGTGGAGCGGGAGACAGATGAAGGAGGTCTGGGGCCTAGGGCTTTAAGTTGCTATAAGTTACGAGTTATATAGAAAGTCTATGCCAGTCCTTGACTAGAGTCGATTTCCAGTCTGGTGCACAGAAGTATCGCCGAATTATTAGGGGGCTGGAGTCTCTTAATAATTCAAGCACCTCTCGTGCCAACCGGGATGTTGATCATGACTGCCGTACAAATCCCCAGTCTTAATAAATTCCCACCACTGTGTTTGAGGCCCTAAAGTTATACTGTATGTCTGGTATTAGCTTTGATCCATATTATACACAGTAGACTATACACATAGTGGTTGACCATGGCCATTGGCTAAATGAGCTTTTCATATGGACCCACATTTGATCTGCCCTCTTCACAATGATTATTTTCCATATTATATAAACCTGATGCTGGGGGTCCTTATGTCAGGCCTCAGCAGTGGCCACTACAGGAGAAATTATGTATTACATGACGTCCAATAAAAAAAGGGAGATCATGTAATATGAGTCCTCCCAGTGGGAGCGTCTGTTTAGTGGTTCTCCCTATAATATGCATCTGCCCTGATAGACACATGGTCAGGGGTTCATGAGATGACCATGTTAAGGCCACCGTATGTGTGTGGAATACTGGAGTCTCCAAAGCAACTAGATGAACATGGGAAGAACATGCAACCCCCATGACCCAAGATAACTGTGTGGCCCCCAAGTCACAGAACTCAGTAATTAATCTCATGGGTCAATATGTTTTTGGGCCAGCCCTGAATTCCTTTAAAGGTCACCCCTACTGAATATTATATTATGGTACAGTCATGTTTTACGACTCACCTTGGGTTTCACTCTCTACGGTTAGAACACAAGTATCAAAGTCAGAAGGACAATTGACCGAGTCTCCTTGGCAGAGTTTAGCCCCTGGAGCATAACATTCGGTGCACGACAGAGAAAGGCCTGAAATATAAAAATGGGGACAATTACTACAATAGAAATCCAGAGATCAACCTACAGCATATGAAACACCAAGAAGACTGTCATTTATAACCTATGGTTAGTGCTAAAAATATATTATATATTATTATACTCTGTGCTATACATGTCTTAGAATGTCATGTGCAATACCACACTTAGCCACTCGGTGCGCTGTTACATTAAACAGTACTATGAACAACAACAGCAAAAGTTATGGCTGGTTCAATGGTTGAGGGCATGGTAAATGACGCAGGAAATCCAAGTATAACTCATGGGTGTTTCTAATTCCCAGAATGCACCCCTTAGTACCCGCCACTAATGTGAGTACACACCTGGGGATGGAGTAGGCTCTGGTCAGAGACGCAGGAAGACTTTGTCATCTGCTGTAGAATATCTATAACCTGTTATCTGTAGTTCACCTCAATCCCTCCATATATCTCTAGCTAGTCAGAAGCACTAGCCCACACCAAGGGGTGAATTTATAAATTTATGCTAGGTTCACACTAGCGTCCAGGTTTCCGACCTTCGAGTCTGCATGGACGGAAACTCTGAAAAAGCGGTTACATTCGGAAACCCGCGGACCCCATAGCACATAATGGGGTCCGCCGGGTTTCCGCCGATTTTATACTGAAACTGGGAAGAGAAAATTCATACTTGCGGGACTATACTCTCTGCCGATTTTAAGCAGAATCTTATGGCGACTCCAACGCAGATGTGAGCCTAGCCTTATCTATGCTTGTTTTCTGTAAGACTACGTTCACATTTGCACTGGAGTCTCCTTTGTAATGTCCGCCTCAACATTGGTGGAGGAAAAAAAAAATAATTTCAATTTTAAAATGACAGACCCCATTATAGTCACTGGGGTGTGTCAGACTCCGTGTGTTACTGCTATTTTAGCGGTCCGCCTGTCCGTTGTTCTGGTCCTCCTAATGGAGAGGCATCACTAGTGTAAATCTGGTATGTCTTTGGTGCACAGCCCTATATTTCGCACGACAGTTTTCCTTCTGTACCACAATCGCCACTTTTTACAACAATTGGGCAGGGCGGAGGAGACGCCAAGGCGGGGTGGGGGACTAGGTGATGTATTGGCTCAACAAATTTAGTATAAATCACGCCGGATATCTACCGTGACTTAGATCGGAAATCTTCGCCACTTCCTGATGTTAATTCTGGCCAGTGAGTCAGAGCCTCCTAATTTAGGCATATCTTGTATGAGGGCTTGATTTTTGCAGGATAAGTTGTACTTTACCATAGAAGAATAGAATTAAAGTGAATGGGAGCAGAGCTGCAGTTCCCTGGGGCAACCACTATAGTGTACAGAGCCAGAAGCTGTATACAGTGTGTGGAGCTGTACACTGGTACTGGTGCCGGAGAACTGCAGCTCTGCTACCATTCATTCCAATAAGAGCAGAGCGACTCCAGTCATAAGCCTTGTATACCAATTCTGGCAGCTGAATCAGCTGATTGGTGCAGGTTCTGGGTGTTGGACCCCCACTGATTTGATACTGATAGCCTGTGGACGGGTCATTAGTATCCAATACTCATCGGATTCGGTCAACTTCTTTACTATCTAAAATAGGGCAGTATTAAAGGGTTAAATTATTTTGGCATTCTGTACAGTCATGTTTATATGTTACAGCGCACCGTGTGGCCACGTGCGGTATGACATTACAAAACATATATTTGAGTTTGTTTAGAATTATCCTGTAACCTGCCACCTAGTGGTGGTAACTGAATTATCATGCTCTGAATACTACAATGAAGTAATAGGCATTGAGCATCCATGAGTCATTTTGGTCTGTCAAGTTGTTTTTTAGCTTGTTCTCTCTCTGGAATAGCTGGGTAACCAATATGACTATAATTATCGCTCCCGCTGGGGCTGTCATGTGGCTCTAGCTTATGTCAAACAAGCTATCACTATACAATTAAGCATATTAGCTCCAGGTGCTCTAGAGACATCCATATTGGTTTAGGCAATTCTACTGGCAATCACTTGATCAAATCTGGCAGTTGACAGTAATCCGGTTGTGTCTCTTGCAGTGGCCACTACAGGAGAAATGTGGTATTACATGGTGCTCATTCAAATGAATGGCTATGTTCTTTGCAGGGGACCCGCCTACTATGAGGGGTGCGTGTACCAACAATGTGTCCTAATGTATAGATGTAACCAAGTTTAACATGACTTTTAACACATTAAGTAAACGGTTGCTAACCACTTTCACTCAGTTTCTTACCAATGCTTTTGATGACTTTTGTTATAAGTTATCAAAATACAGTGAGTTACTACATTAAAGTTGAAGATGGCTGCCTCTCTATCAGCCTCTGCTTTTTGGATTGCCCATCATGCATACATAGTAGTGCCATGTCACAAAAATAAATAGTAGCACTATATATCACACGTAAGCAGTGCATTGTAGTCATACAACACAGCTATGTTGTATAGCTAGACACATACTGTATGTTCTTCTTCATCCTAACTCATATTTGGCAAAGAACTGAAATCTAAGTTTATCAATCAATTTCATTACAATATTGTGACAGGCTAGTAAAATACTGCAATCCACAGAACCACTGGGTGGCAACCCATATACACATAGGATAGATGCCATGTGAAGGATGCACAAATCTGTACCATACACATATAGTAACACTATACTGCACACAGACATGTATATTGTACTGCTATACTGTATGCATACATAGTATATAGTCCTGCTTTATAATAAACAAATATATATGTATATATAGCAATCCCTTAGATGACAACTAACACATACAGTGGCGTAACTAGGAATGTCTGGGCCCCAAGGCGAACATTTGACATGACCCCCACCCCCCCGGCAACACCCCCCCATACAAACTGCACTCCTGCACACACTATTATGCCCCATAGTGGCCCCTGCACACAGTATTATGCGCCATAGTGGCCCCTGCACACACTATTATGCCCCATAGTGGCCCTGTACACTGTCCATCTTCTTTGGAGTGGCCTGCTGGGGGAGCAGTATATCAACCAGGGACAGAAATAAACTTGACAAGCTGATTAGAAGGACCAGCTTTGTCCTGGGGAGCCCACTGGACCCAGTGCAGGTGGTGGGTGACAGAAGGATACTGTCCGTGGTGAGCTCCATGCAGAAGAAGAAGTCCCATCCCATGCATGAGACTGTGATCGCGCTGGGCAGTACTGTCAGTGACCGACTGCTCCACCCTAGGTGTGAGAAGGAGCGCTATCGGAAGTCTTTCCTCCCCACCGCGGTTAGGCTGTACAACCAACACCGACCTAAGCGGAGATCATTACACGCAGAGAACTGAAACATCTCTCTGCTTGTTAAATCCCCCCCCCCCCCTCCTCTGCTACTTCTTATCTGTCTGTCTGCTATCAATGTAATGCCTCTCACCTTGGAACATTCCTGTACATGTTGTATTTGTATTTGTATCTGCTTATCTTTGCTGCTGTAACACACTGAATTTCCCCATTGTGGGACTATTAAAGGACTATTATTATTATTATTATTATTATTATTATTATGCCTCATAGTGGCCCCTGCACACAGTATTATGCGCCATAGTGGCCCCTGCACACACTATTATGCCCCATAGTGGCCCTGTACATTGTATTATGCCCCATAGTGGCCCCTGCACACAGTATTATGCCCCATTGTGAACCACCCATGAACAATTATTATACTCTGGGATCTTTTCAGATCCTAGAGTATAATGATCGGAGACCCAGGGGAGGATACAAACATAAAAAACAACGTTACTTACCTCTCCCTGGCTCTGGTGCACTCCCTGCTACTTTTGGCCTTCTTAAATGTTGGACCAGATGTCAAGCGAGCCAGGCATGCGTCGCGATGCACAATAACGCCGGCCTGGCCCACGTGACGTCTGGGACATCACCAAGAAGTGAAGACTGCCAGAATGCAAGAGAGGTAAGTAACAGTGTATTTTATGTTCCCTCACCTCCCATGGGCCTTCAATCATTATGCTCTGGGGTCTGAAAAGACACCACAGTATAATGATAACAGTGTTTGTGGGGTTCGAGGCCTGCAGGCTTACTTACCGATCCCCGCACCTGCTCACAGCCACCTCTGCCTCTGCAGAATGGGAAGTGCAGGCGGCCATGAGCAGGAGCGGGGATCGGTAAGTAAAGAGGGCCCGATACCTGCTGGGGTTACTCCAGCAGGTAACACCCAATAAAAAAAAAAAAACATCAGGGGCCATCGGGCCCCCTAATGTCCCAGATCCTGTGGCAGCCGCTCCTGCTGCTACCCCGGTATTTACGCCACTGAACACATAGACAGTTACAAAAAACCTTTTCAATGGCTTTCAATAGCTTTTGTGACATAATATCAGGCTGCAACAAGTTAGGCAGGGTTCACACTACCGTTGATGTCCGTTCTGATAGTGTCCGTTAAAAAAAGAAAAACAAAAAAAAATTGGACACCTATCATAACAGACATTAACGGACACGAATTGATGTTAATGTGTCCGTTTTTTTAACTGATCCAATTAATGGACACATTAGCATCAGTTAGTGTCCGTTTTTTAACACTGTCCATTTTTTTTAACACTGTCCGTTTTTTTTTTTTCTGCTTTCTGAGCATGTGCAGGAAAAAAACGGACATAAAATAACGGATAGTAATTGATGGCTATCAGTTACTGTCCGTTATAAGTCCATTACCCATAGACATCAATGTTAAAAAAATAACAGACGCTTGCTGTCCGTCAAGAATCCGTTTTTTTCAAACGGACAAAAAGTCCTGCATGTAGGATTTTTTGTCCGCGAAAGAATAACGGACTTCTGACGGATTTGGTGTAAACGGACACAAACGGACACAATATAAAAACCCATTGAAATGAATGGAAATTTTAATGGATTTCTGACGGTTCAGAAATGCTAAAATCTTGTAACGGACAATAGCAACGGACACTACTGACGGTCACCAACGGTAGTGTGAATGCCCCCTTATCAGATACAAGTTAGAGACTGCTATATTTGTAACAAAGTTTAACTCATCACTTGCTGTGGTGTGATATCTTGGTACAGAACATGACAAAAGCCATTGAAAAAGTTGAGTTAAATTTCTGTGCCACAGCGTAGTTAAAAGGGTTGTTTAGTATCTCCATTGTCCACCGTAGGACAAAAGTGCTGGATGTCCTCACATAAGCAACCAGTGACCTAAGCGGTCTCTGGAGAGGGATCGGTGCTGTCACCCGCATACGTCACCGGGTCCTTGTTTGGTCTCAGTGGTCACATGAGGCTTAGGACTTAGAACTTTTTGTGTCAAGTTTACATTTGCTACATCTGTACATGGACATAACAAAACAAATAAACTTCTTAAGAGATTGCTTTCCACTGTGACTAGAGTCTTGGCTGTGACGGGGATGACATTCCTTTCCTGGAGGTCCTTGCCAGGTTTTCTAAATTTAATCCAGTCTACACTAACAAGAATAAGGAGCAGCAACTCTCAGGGTTAACTAGCGAGAAACTCAGCAGAATCAAAAGAGTCCGAGTGTGTCAGATTTTCCTAGAATTTTTGCCAACTCATAGACATAAATGGAATGGAGCACTTTTTTTTTTTTTATTTTCTTGAGGAGGGAAACTTTCTAGCTGCAAGGGTGAAAGAAAGCGTTCACTATTGGAAATGTGCGTAAAATTAGTGTAGAGATAGAACACCGAACGAAATGTAATCCAGCATCAATTGCTAATTTTTTTTTCTCATTTTCCAAAATAAATAAAAAAATATTTAAATTCTATTTATTTTTTTAAAACTTTTCTCTCTGATTAGAATTAGAAACAGAACTTGTCTAAAAAAAATAACTGTATTGTAACAGAATCTACAGAACGGGAAGATGAAAATAGATTTTTTTTTACATATGTAATCAAATTTGATATTTTAAATTTTAATTACACTTTTACAATTTTTTAGAAATTAAAAAACAAATACAAAACATATTTATTAAAAAAAAAAATAATCCAGATATTAAGTTATATTAAGAGGTACTTACTTGTAGTTACCAGGTTAGACAGGATGAAGGGAAGCAGGAGCAGCGTTTTGTCCATCATTCCAGGAGGATTATACAAGAACAACTGCGCGCGATCTACAGCACAAGACTTTTTTTTTTTCTTTCCACAAAGCAGGGCGTTGGTTTTCCAAAATGACTCATCGTGTCTGCGTGTGTCTCAGCTTTCTTATGATCAGAAATGGAAGTTAAAAAAAATACAAGTGGTTCCGTTTTTGTATAAAGAATGAAAGACAACGTGCCATCAGAAAAATAATGACCTATTTTTATACCACATTTTTATGGCACCCACATTCTTAAGGATTTTGGTGATGTATATTTTTTTAAATTATTTTTCATGTCACTATTTCTTAAAGAATAAAGCTGAAATCATGAAGTTTTCACTGTGATTCACTGTGGTCACAAAGTCCCATAATGAGATAATACTTCCTGTCTCACTCTGGTCACCAAGTCTAACAATTTTCAAGTGTAACAATTTTCAAAAAAATATTTGTTCCCAGTTGTTAAGTGTGTTTTCCTGATTGTTTGTACCTTAAATGAATAGAAAAAAGTTATTATTCCCTGTAAACTTTGCTTTTGTGGTCAGCACAATGATATTTTGTAATTGATCTATTTTTAAGGATATTCGCAAGATACTTAAGAAGCTTCTGGAATTGTGAGAACTATCAAGAAGTTTCTAGAACTGCCCAGAATTATCTAGAACTTTCTGGGATTGTACAGAATTGTAGGTAGCTGTATAACTACAGTTATATAGGGCCACTATAGCCCTTCCTGAGAGACAGGATCTAATTGATTGGGATTGCATAGTAAGTGGGCGATGGCCATCACAGACAAAGGGGAATTGACCTAGACAGACAGGTGTGAATTCAATATCTATTCAGATTCTGATAACAACAGTATTCACACTTCACCCCACACCCATTACAGGAGGAGCTTAGGAATGTAAATGTATATATTGTGTGTTACTCTGGTACTGGGTGATCAATCTTGCTCTGCTGAATCCTCAGTACACTCTTGAACTTTAATACTGCATGGAATAAAGACCATTTTTATCAAGTTTGGAGAGACATCCTTTTTCCTTACAGTTCACAGCAACTTAGTCAATTTAGATGGCATCAAGAAGTTGCATACATCCAGCAGATGCATTTTGCTACGTATGTGGCCAGTTTATAAAGACAAGAGCGAAAAAGTACTCTGTGGAAGCATCTGCTAAGATGTGTGAGGCCTACAAAGCATACTTCGGCATGCCTGTTGGTGACCAAGACAAACCATGGGCTCCTCATTTCACATGTGAGCACTGCAAGAAAACTTTTGAAGGTAAGTGGATAAATGCTACTCTCTTAAATAGCAGATTAACTGTGTTAATATTGTAAATATCACTAGTCATTAGTGTGAAATAGGCCTAAATCAAATTCTCAATCCAAATATTATTTTGTTTGCTTATAGATTGGTACAGGGGAGAGAAGAGAGCCATGCATTTTGCTATCCCAAGAATTTGGAGTGAACTGACTGATCACTCAACAAATTGCTACTTCTGCATGGTGGACCCTTCCAAACGTCGCACTGGCAAAAATGCACCGCCTATAACGTATCCTGACATTCCGTCATCTATTGCCCCAGTACCACACGGCCCTGAACTTCCTGTACCAACACCTCCAGACAGAGCTACACCACCTTCAAAAGAAAGCAGCAGGTCAGACATCGAGGAAGACGTTGAAGATCACGATTTCTCTTCATATGCAGATAAGGAGCGGAAGCCATACTACCCTAACCAAGTCCAACGCTGAGCTTCTGACATTAAGGCTCAAGCAATGGAACTTATTAGATGAAAGCGTCCAAGTCACAGATCAGAGGAAGCGTCACCAAGTTTTTTCCATCTTCTTCAGTCATCAAGATGGACTGTGCTTCTGCAACAATGTGGCTGGTCTATTCGAGGCTATAGGTATCACCTGTAACCCGAATGAGTGGCGCCTCTTCATAGACAGCTCATGCAAGAGCCTCAAAGCCGTGCTGCTTCACAATGGGAACAAGTATCCGTCTCTTCCTGTAGCTCACTCGGTGCACCTGAAAGAGGAATACACCAGTGTCAAGATGTTGCTAGGTGCCTTGAAGTATGATGAGTACGGCTGGGAAGTTATCGGAGATTTCAAAATGGTGTCATTCCTGATGGGCCTCCAAGGTGGTTTTACTAAGTATCCTTGCTTTATTTGCCTTTGGGACAGCCGGGATACTGAAGCGCACTACCACAGGCGGGACTGGCCTCAGGGGACAGAGTTCACTGTGGGGAAGAACAATGTAAAGTGGGAGCCACTGGTGGACCCACGCAAGGTGCTGATGCCACCACTACACATCAAGTTGGGGCTCATAAAACAATTTGTCAGGGCTCTAGATAAGGAGTCGAGAGCTTTCAATTACCTCCAAGATCTTTTACCTAAGCTGTGTGAAGCAAAGATCAAAGCTGGTGTCTTCGTCGGACCACAAATCAAGAAGATCATAGAGTGCAGTGAATTTCCCAAGAAGCTGAATAGGAAGAAGAGAGCAGCTTGGAACAGTTTTGTCGCAGTGGTTCGCAGCTTCCTAGGCAATCATAAAGATGAAAACTATATACAACTGGTTCAGACTCTGATAAAGAACTATGCTGCAATGGGCTGCAGGATGTCACTCAAAATCCATATCCTTGATGCTCATCTTGATAAGTTCAAAGAGAACATGGGAGCTTATTCAGAGGAGCAAGGCGAGCGCTTTCACCAGGACATTATGAACTTTGAACGCCGTTACCAAGGACAATATAACGAAAACATGATGGGCGACTATATTTGGGGATTGATTCGTGAAACTGATTTGCAGTATAGTCGTAAATCTCGGAAAACCGCACACTTCTGAACAGTTTTTGGTAATCTGTGTAAATTTGCAATGCATATAGTGTTCTTAGTCTGACTGTATAAATGAGAAGATGCAAAATCGTCTGTTTCTATAGTAAAAATGCATAATTTTCGTTGCCGTGGTCACAAAAGCGAAGTTTATGATGAATGTAAGCAATTTTTAATTTGTTTTAGACATAAGCAATTGGAATATAACATTTAAAAGCTGGGAACAAAATTTGTGTTACATAGTAATAATGTAATTATAGTATAGTAATAATTATTATACTATCAGCATAGGGCTATTTGTTATATGATTGAATGAATGGTCTCATGTGTATTGAAGCATTATTATAATAAGCAGATACTTCCTGTTCTATAGAGAACTCTACTTCCTGTTTCATCGAGATCTCTCCTGGTTCATCTTATTATCAGCACAGATAGGATTACAGTGGCAAGTATAACCTGCACATACAGTAGATAACACAACATCTCCTATTCACAATAGGTATTGTTCACAGTTCATCTCCTTTTCCTCCCTGCATAATGACCTTTGAACAGGGCACAAAGCATGCCCACAATACTCACCCATATAAGTCAATGTTTCATCATTAGACTAAGGGTTCATATGGTCCATGTGGATGTTGTAAAGCAAATCTCCAAAAGCTGTTCCTAGGAGCTCCCTGATGAGCATCTGAACATCATATGGCCTATATAGGCAGGGCTACCATCAAGGTAGTAGTGGCCATCAAGGGCTCAGCTACAGCTCTATTGAAAAGAGGCCCAGAGTCATGTGATGCACATACATGCCATCAAATCCCTTTCTGATGGAAGCCTGCTTACACTAGTATCAGAGTGGCAGCATCTGGCACCTAGGAATCTATCTATAAAACATAGTGTAGAATACTCTTAGGGCTCCTAGGAACCTATCTATAAACATAGTGTAGAATACTCTTAGGGCTCCTAGGAACCTATCTATAAAACATACTGTAGAATACTCTTAGGGCTCCTAGGAACCTATCTATAAAACATAGTGTAGAACACTCTTAGGGCTCCTAGGAACCTATCTATAAAACATAGTGTAGAATACTCTTAGGGCTCCTAGGAACCTATATATAATATATAGTGTAGAATACTCTTAGGGCTCCTAGCAACCTATATATAAAACATAGTGTAGAATACTCTTAGGGCTCCTAGGAGCCTATCTATACTAGTGTAGCCGGGCCGGCTTTTTAAAACATAGTGTAGAACACTCTTAGGGCTCCTAGGAACCTATCTATAAAACATAGTGTAGAATACTCTTAGGGCTCCTAGGAACCTATCTATAAAACATAGTGTAGAATACTCTTAGGGCTCCTAGGAACCTATCTATAAAACATAGTGTAGAACACTCTTAGGGCTCCTAGGAACCTATCTATAAAACATAGTATAGAATACTCTTAGGGCTCCTAGGAACCTATCTATAAAACATAGTGTAGAATACTCTTAGGGCTCCTAGGAACCTATCTATAAAACATAGTGTGGAAAACACAGCTGAAGTTATGTCAACATGAAAGTAACATTATTGTACACTGGGGTCTTTTCAGACCATATAGTATAATAAGTGGAGGTCCAGGGGAGGTGTAAAAAATAAAAAAAAAAATATTCATACTCTCCTTCCGTTACCTCTTTTGGGCCTCTTCGTGGCATCAGGTGCTCTCCTGGTGACATCCAACACTCTTGGATTGGCCCGTTGGTCAGTGTTGAGGCTCAATCACAGGCCTCAGCGTTGAGCCTGGGCCGATAACATCACATTGGTTTGTGAGTGTGTAATATAGTGAACTGAGAGTAATCGGCTTCTGTGAGTCAGAGTTGGCCTACTGTGAGGGAGGCTGTGAGACCATCCAAGCCTGGGGCACTGTCCTGCACTAGTGAAGAGGACCATTGAGACTACTGCCAAGGTCAAAGTAGACAGACTCGTAGACATCCTCCTAAACAGCAGAGTAGTAGCTGTCACATATGAAACATTCCTTCTCCTTCTCCAGTTAGGCTATATTTGAAACTAAGAGATTGCACCTAAACACAGTCCATTTAAATTTATCCTGATGGACAATTGCACTTGAGCAAACACTGCTTATTCCACTCGAGAGCCACCGAGCCTTATGAAAGAAACTATATTGGTTGCATTACATTTCACCCATGATGTGTTTTGCCATTTTATACTGCAGTTACTAAACAATTAAAGGGCTCATCATGTGCCCAATGTATTTCTCTCTCTTTCTCTCTCTTTCTTTCTGTTTGGAATCTAAATATGTGTAATCCTACTTGTATCTGTCATACTTTTCAGTGCAGCAATGCTCACAGCCATCACTTTAAGGATGCTATGCCCACAAGTCAAACTCTGGCTGGGTCTCTCTGCAATGAGACTTCTCAGGTGTCTGCCATTATTATACTTAGGTGACGTTCTCAGTACTTACATATTTATCTGCTGATTTCCTGGTTACTGATTTTGTCTTTCTTTCCTGGTTATCCAATTTCTCTCTCATTTAGCTTTATCCATGAACTCCTGGAATTGACCTTTACTTGGACTCTGTTATTCTGCTATCATTTAGGATATGTCTATGCTGTAGGTTTGCTGGTTGGGTTTGTAGTCCACAAGTGCACCTATTTTCTGATACCAGATTCAATGTTTAATCTGGGTCTCTGATTGTCAAAGACCAACCTGCTTTGCAGCAGGTTCTGGTGAAAACCTAAGGGGTACCTTAGACTCCACTATCATGAATGTTGTTGCATTATGGGTAGCTGGCTTTGCTTGCCATCTTTGACCTGTCAGTTGCCTTGGGAATTGCTTAAGCGGCAATTGCACTCTCCTGTGGCAATTACACTACTGAGTGAACTACGCCATAGGTTAGTCTTCTGTTCTTTCCCAATTTTGCTGCTTGGCCACTGCACTACCTTACACAGTCACGCTCTGCCACAGTATTTACCCAAGTAAGACCTTAAATTTTACATTGTGAGGTTAAAGGGATCCTGTCAGGCTGCTTGGGACCACTAAACTGACAACATGCCTTTAATCAGGGTCCAAAAGAGAAGCCATGGTCATTACACGTTACTTCACTGCTATGAAGTGCAGAGCATGTGCAGCGAAGCACGGTGTACTGACGTCAACTTTACTGCAGCAATGCATATGTGTGGGAAACCCTCACTTTCGACTGCTAAGGATACCAACAGCAAAGTGGTGGTAGGATACAGAGATTTAGGGCCCTAAAACTCAGCTGCTTA
This sequence comes from Leptodactylus fallax, assembly GCA_947044405.1. Classification (NCBI taxonomy): domain Eukaryota; kingdom Metazoa; phylum Chordata; class Amphibia; order Anura; family Leptodactylidae; genus Leptodactylus; species Leptodactylus fallax. The sequence goes on from CAMRHE010000802.1 coordinate 75,773, forward strand.
ACAGCATGCAAAAGGTTTGGTGGCCCCAAACACTATGACTGCTTCCCTTTCAGGGGGTTTTCTGGGATGTGATACTGATAAACCAGGGAGTCAGGGCTGCCGGAACCAGCAAACAGCTCGATACACTGGGTATTTCTTGGTTACTGCATCTATCAGTTTACCCAAGTACGTTGAGATGTTGACCTGGTTGTATGAGCTCTCATTGACCTTGTGCTGGGCTCCTCACCAAGTGGTCCTTTGGTGCTTTATATTGGCTTTCGCTACTGTAGGATGTCATTGTCTTAAAACTCATGGAACTTGCTCTTGCTGTCTCTTTTTTAACTCCTTGGTCAATATCTTCCTCTTTCTGATGGACAAGTCAAAAATCTTTTATGAGAATCAAAGTTCTTGTACTTTGTTTCTTGATTTAGTCTAGATTAGAACCTGCCAGATGTGGACCATTTCTTGAACATTATCGATCATTGCAGAAGGTGTGGGGCCACTGTGCCACTAAACTGATTTGGCTTACAGCTACAACTGAGGGCATTGCCTTAGTAACTCCTTAAATTTTACCCTTTATCTCCAATATGAGGATGCGGTCTTCAGTGCAAGCGACCACCAGGCTGCTACCTCTAGGAGTAGTTTAGTGGCAGCTGACCCAGGTGATTCAAGTGGCACCAAAGGAAACAGGTACAGACATGGTTGGTGAACAGGCCAATGGTCAGGGCAGGCAAACACAGAGTCAAAACTGTAACCAGGCTGAGGTCAGGGCAAGTAGAACAGATTCAGGGTAAACAGAGAGGATAAAACACAGACAATGAAAGTAAGCTTAGAAACCCACATCTTGACATGGACTAGCAAACTAGTCTATGAAATGGCACACATGTGCAAGGGATTGACTGGTGACAGATTACAGGATTTAGCAGCTTCTTAAATGAATGCACTGTGGGGATGCCACAAGCCGTGGTCAGATGTTGCTACATTAGGGATGAAGGACACCAACCGATTCCTAGAAATTAAGGATGGGAGAACCTTTGAAGATTTGTTTCATCCTGTGTTCGGGAGTTTAATAGGTGGAGGCTCAGGGGAGGTGTAAAAAATAAAAAAAAATACTTATAATCACCTTCCCTCTCCTCTTTTGGGCCAGCTCGCGTCGTCCAGTGTCTTCCTCCTCCGGGCGGGTGACGTCACAGAAGAATTCCAAAGCCGGCATCTGGTGCTCTTCTCTGATGTCATGCACCCGGGCTCACCACTGAAGCCCAATCACAGGCCTCAGTGGTGACCCCGTATGACATCACAGAAGTGCGACAGAGCGCCCAGAGGAGGAAGACACAGATTTCCGGATGCAGCAAGGAGTCTCGAAGTAAGGAAAGGTGAGCATGAACGTTTTTTATTTTTTACACCTACCCTAGACCTCCACCTATGTATACTCTACTGAAGAGATCCCAGAGTATAATAATTTACCACAAATCATGTTATGGCGCCCATTTTAATTCATTCGAGATGAATCCCAGATTGTTCAGGTTCGAACAATTTGGAATATTCCATTTTGGTCTAATCTTGTTTGTTGTGAACCGATTCACCCAACACTATTAGAGATATTTTTGTGAATATTTTTGTTTGCACGTGTGAATATATTAGTAATGAATGTTAATATGGTCTCTATATATTACTGCTTCACTAACTCCACTTTTTTTGTAAGGCTCAAAGTACTTTGTTTATTATTTCGCCTTGTCCCTGGTTACTCAGATGCAACAGTATGTGAAAGTTCGGCTTTACTGGACCCATCATGGAACACCCGCACGGGAACCCGCCCGTGAACACCCATCATGCAATGGTCTATCTTAACAGGAAATCTGCATTTTTATTAGCTTTGGATGTGAATAGAGGAGAAAACAAAAGTTATAAATAAAACAAAGTATTTGGTAAGTTATCCTTTTATGCCTCAGTAGTTTTGCGCTGTGATTCCTGATGCCGGGAGCTATTTTACAGACGGATATCACGTGACTGTTGTAAACTTGGAGAACAGGGTGGCGGTAAGCACGAGCAATCCTAAAGTGTTGTGGATACTGTCACTTTCACCCGTGCATGTAAAACTGGACCTCACTTGGGTCTTATTTAACTTTTCATCTTTTGCAGCGACTTCACACATCTCTGTAGTAGCGCATCCTCGTATGGCGGCCGAATGGAGGTGCCCTCCTGGGGAGAAACAGAAGATGACATGTTGTGCCTTTTAGAACATTCCATATCCTAACTGTATCCTAAAATAATGTAAGCATTGAACATGTATGCCACATAAATAGGTGCAGTATATGGTGTATATATAGATATATAGTACAGTGCAAAAATTTTAGGCAGGCGTGGAAAAAAATGCAGCCATGAATATTTGGTGTGACCTTTGCCTCTGCAGACAGTTTTTGAAGGAGTTCGATAGAAGGTAGCCTCCAGGAGGGTGGATGAAAACTGACAGCCTCTCCAGGTGCAACCTGAATTTTGGTACACCTGTAAGAGACAGCCAATGTTGTCCTAAGCTCATTTGTCTGTATAAATTGTTAATGTTGAATGTATTTCTGTGATTCTGTTCCTTAAGACAGCAGCCATTGTAATTGTGACATGATGCTGGAGTGAGACCCCCCCTTTATGTCAGCTTGCCTGTTCTGCAGACAGAAGTGAGCAGAGAAGCAGGAAGTGACGAGACAGAGAGCAGCAGCCACTGGCAAGTGTTGTATTGAACTGGTGTGGAGATTTTCTGTACAGCTAAGCTGTATCTTGGTCCAGAGACAAACAGAGTGTAAAGAGACAACAGGACTAGTGAGTCCACGTGAAAGGAACTGTGCTCAGTGGCTGATCAGTGAGACTGACATTGTGACTGTGTATATGGATACCACAGATAGAGACTCGCAGTGCTGTTGACGTACTGGACGGCACCTGCTAAACCCGGCACATCCCAGCCAGTGTATGGATTCGGCAGGACGTCAGTGTGCTGAGTGGAATCTGCTGTTGGATTACATGCATTCATTGGGTTTCCCTGTTAAAGAGGACTCATTTCTCCCAAGATCCTGATAACGGTGAGGAGAGGACGTTTCACTATAAAAGAAAGGAACGACGGGCCCCACCGCGCGCCACAGACTGTAAGCGGCCACCGGACCACTGGGGAAAAGGGGTGCACCCAAATGTGATGTCAGGGTCAGTTAGGGATAGTTTGAGTATATTGTTCATTCAGTGTCCATACTGCAGAAGTGGACAGAGTAAAAGTAGAAACCATTGCAGAATTGCCTTGAAATTGTTCATGCTATATGTATATTTTGCTTGTCTTATCCCTGTCATTTTACCTTCAAATAGCCTTTATTAACTTATAGTAAATATATATTCTTTTCTTGAACTACCGCGTGTGCGTCATTTCTGGTTGCGGAGACCAAACCACCTGCCTTGCTCTCGGTTCACAAATTGGCGTAGTCGGCAGGATCCGCTACCAGAATGGACGGTGACGCACCCGTCGGGAGAATGGTGCTGGAGGAAGAATGCCAGCAGGGGCTATAATGAGTCAGTTAGCAAATTTGATGGCAATAATATGTCAGTGAGTATGTGGGTGGAACAAATACGAATGATACAGCGAATGTACCAGACCGCACCAGAAGTACTAGTAGATCTAGCAAATTGACATACAAGGGGATGCTAAGACCACGGTGATATTGAGGCCATTTGAACAAAGGCAGACATTGAGCAAGTAGTCCAGATTCTAGAAACCATTATGGAGAAACTGCATGCTGGGGTCTCTGCAGGCTCGGTTCTCCAGAGGGTACAACAGGAGAATGAAAGCCTTCCCCAATATGCAAATGCCCTACAAGAACTGCTCCGAGATATTCAAGTGAAGGAAAGAGGGGGCTCGCCAGCCTCTGTAACCCTGATCGGACCTCCGTGATCAGTTGTCCTGGGGATACGTGACGGCAGTTTAACTGGACTATGCAGGATTATACGACGAGAGACTGATGCTAAATTCCATGATGTACAGGTAGAGGCCATCTCCCGTGCCAATAGTATGTTCCCGAAGCCCCAGACCGCAGTTGGAGTTACGTCACAGGGGGCTAGTTCTGGCTCAGAGACAGTAGAAAAGGGGACGGTTAAAGAAATTCTCACAGTAATGCAGAAACTGCAAGAGCAAATGGAACACTTGCACACCCGTGTGATGAACATCTATGAAAATTGCAGACTCCAGAAAACTGGAGGTGAAAGGGTGAGCCGTCCATACCCAGAAAATCAGAATCACCCACCACCCCGCTGGAGGGATGAGGATAGGACCCACCGAAGGGGTCCAAATCAGTTAATGCAGTGCTCAGGAGAAATCGAAGGGGCACCGAAGGGGCCCAAACAGATGGCCAGAACGACGGGAGATACGCGCTGGGAGTGTGGACGGATGGGCCACGTGCTGCTAGATGTCCAGAGCAGCGACAAACTATGAGAAGACCTCGTTGGTTACAGCGACGATTTACTGCCCTGGTCTTCGTCAAATGGTCGAAGAAGTATGCCGCAGCTGTCGAACTTGTGAGATCCATAAGGCAATAGAACAGAGAGCTCCCCTGCAAACCATCGTGACCCAGGAACCTTAGAAATCGTCATGATAGACTATCTAATGGTGGGCCCACCAATAGCGGACACCAGTATTGCCTCGTAATGGTGGATCACTCACCAAATTGCGGTGGTAACCGCCACCAAGGACCAGACAGCTGAGTCAGCAGCTCGTGCTCTGTGCCAAGATTTCATTCGAGTATATGGGTGCCCTAAACGCATCCACCCGACCAGGGTGCCTGCTTGAGGGACACGTAATGAAAGAAGTTCAACGATCTACGGGATAAAGAAGTCGCACACGACTCCATACCACCCTCAGGGAAATGGGGCCTGGAAAGATTCAACAGAACTCTGCTACAGAGCTGCGGACCTGGAGGAAGACAAGAAGTTACAGTGGCCCAGTTCTTGTCGAAATGGGTGGGCCAAACAACAGGCCATCTACAACGGGGTACCTCCTTATACACCTCTTTGGGCGGTCTGGGCGAAGTATAGGAGAATTACAGTTGGATGATGTGGATGGGTTCCCTCCGAGGGATCCAACCTCTTGGGTGCGGGCGCACCGGCAGAGACTGAGACGATCCATCGACTGGTGCGGCAGCGCCTGCAAGAACATCCCCATCCTGATAAGACCCCAGTGCAAGAAGCACCATTGCAACCAGGCGACCTGGTGCTAGTTCGTGTCAAGAAACCCCAAGGGAAATTGGAAAGCCGATGGGAGGCTTTGCCGTATCGTGTTGTTGGCCGCAAGTATGTGAATGGGCCAGTGTACCAGGTCCAGAAAGAAGGAACTGATTGTGTTCGAGTACTTCACCGAAATATGTTGCGCCTGTGTCATTCTGAAGGGACAAATCATGATGGGCCTGCCAATGTGAATGAGCTCCCACAGCAGAGAATGGAGGTGCGGAATGGGCCTCAGACGAGGAGGATGATTGTTGGCCGATCCCTGCTCCTGGGGATGTTCCACCGGACACGATCTCCGGCCTGTGCCCCCCAGGTGCGGAATCCGCTGGTCCTCTCAGCCCATAGCTGCAGCACCCCATAATATACCACCGGTCCTCAGACGGACCACTAGGCCAAATGCTGGTATTCCCCCTGTTCGGTATGCGCAGGATGAGTTTGTTTGTCCTGCCATACATCGGTATACTACCACCCTGTGCATAAAAGTACAACCCTCTGGATATACAGTCATAGGCAGGGACTGCCAATCTTAAAGTGGGGGGAATATGTAAGAGACAGCCAATGTTGTCCTAAGCTTCATTTGTCTGTATAAATTGTTAATGTTGAATGTATTTCTGTGATTCTGTTCCTTTAAGACAGCAGCCATTGTAATTGTGACATGATGCTGGAGTGAGACCCCCCCTTTTATGTCAGCTTGCCTGTTCTGCAGACAGAATGTGAGCAGAGAAGCAGGAAGTGACGAGACAGAGAGCAGCAGCCATCTTGGCAAGTGTTGTATTGAACTGGTGTGGAGATTTTTCTGTACAGCTAAGCTGTATCTTGGTCCAGAGACAAACAGAGTGTAAAGAGACAACAGGACTAGTGAGTCCACGTGAAAGGAACTGTGCTCAGTGGCTGATCAGTGAGACTGACATTGTGACTGTGTATATGGATACCACAGATAGAGACTCGCAGTGCTGTTGACGTACGGACGGCACCTGCTAAATCCCGGCTACATCCCAGCTCAGTGTATGGATTCGGCAGGACTGTCAGTGTGCTGAGTGGAATCTGCTGTTGGATTACATTGCATTCATTGGGTTTCCCTGTTAAAGAGGACTTCATTTCTCCCAAGATCCTGATAACGGTGAGGAGAGGACGTTTCACTATAAAAGAAAGGAACGACTTTGGGCCCCACCGCGCGCCACAGACTGTAAGCGGTCCACCTGGACCACTGGGGAAAAGGGGGTGCACCCAAATGTGATGTCAGGGTCAGTTAGGGATAGTTTTGAGTATATTGTTCATTCAGTGTCCATACTGCAGAAGTGGACAGAGTAAAAGTAGAAACCATTGCAGAATTTGCCTTGAAATTGTTCATGCTATATTGTATATTTTGCTTGTCTTTATCCCTGTCATTTTACCTTCAAATAGCCTTTATTAACTTATAGTAAATATATATTCTTTTCTTGAACTACCGCGTGTGCGTTCATTTCTGGTTGCGGAGACCAAACCACCTGCCTTGCTCTCGGTTCACACACCAGTGAAGTATTGCACATATCCAGTCTCTGGGGCAAACTTTAGTTTAGTAATGTTCAGGTACTATACCTTTAAGTGTGCTCCACAACCGCCAAGCAAAATGTCTGCAACTAGAGATGAGCGAATCGAAGCTGAAGAAGTGGAATTCGATCCGAATTTCAGGAAATCTTCAATTCGTATCGAAGCCAGATTTCCTCACTCTTCAATATATCGAATCGCATTTTTTAAAAATGGCTCCTGCACATGTTAGGACATGGGGCAAGGAACTATGGGAATACGGGATCACCCATAATGCCATGTGTGTAGCCAATCAGCAGCCAGCCCTGTGATGTCACAGCCTTTTAACCCCTTCGCGAGCACCCACGGTATCGGGAGCGAATGTTAGCTGTAACTGACAGCTAACACCCTGCTCCATAACCGATCAAGGGTTTTAACCCCTTGGATGCAGCAGTCAAATGCAACCGCGGCATCCAAGTGGTTCCGCCATTTTGACGCCCAACCCAGCTCTCTGCAGCCAGGAAATACCTGTTTTTTTATGCGATTTGCCACAAATTAATTCGAAACGAATAGAATCATATCAGAAAATTTGGCGAAGTTGACGAATCGAATTTTTGCAAACTTCGCTCATCTCTATCTGCAACCATCAATTTTATAGCGCCACTCTAAGAGGGAAATTTATCAGTCCTTCTATGCAGTGATGATATTGTGTTGCACATTATGTACAAGGCCCTTTCTTGTGCCAAAAATTTGCCACAACCCCTGTTCTGCACCTCACATTCCCCATTCTGGAAAACTTTGACAGTTCCTAACCCGTAACCTTTGCGTCCTTCAATTAGCGATTCACTGATTCTCTAGCCCCCACCATTCCTAAGCAATCTGTGCTATTATTTTCAGCACCTAATATGCTAATTAGGTTTTTATGCTGTCAGGTGGGCGGGCCCAGACTATGTACGTCAGCCAAAGACCACCCACATGACACTAGAGAGCATAATTAGCGTACTGGTTGCTGAGGAACAGTGAAAAAAAAAATCCCAATTGCACCAGAATCAACATTGCCTATTGGAGGGTGCAAAGACCTTGAGTTGTTGTAAGTGGTGAATGGTCCTCTTTAAGGAGAACTCCACTAATACCTTTCACATTGAGGTCTTATAAAATACAAATCTATAAGTAAATATCTGAAGTCCTCTTTTTTTTCCTCTTCAAATGCTATGAACGCAGGCATCCTTCCCAACAAGCCAGATCTTCCCACAATCCATCTAGATCCTGAGGAATATGGTGACGGATTTGTCCTCATTTGGCCAGAGGTCCACACGTCCGCCTCCCCGGCCACCCTTGCTATTTTCCAAAATCTTCACCAATGCTTGGAGGTGGTAGATGAGGTTATAGCCATTTTTGAAGAACTCACCTGTAGTAGTTATAAACCGTGAGATACATTTTGTCTCCCCCCGCCGTGCAGTTCATAAAGACGTTACAATCGCAGCCTTTAGTATTGGAAGCAAAGCAGGATTTGCACCTAATCCCATTGCTTTTGAATTTTCCATCTTTAGAGGAAGATTTATCTGGAGCAACTTATAGTAAAAGAGAAAAAGAAACACAAAAAACTAAGGTAAAATGACACAATCAGCTTTTTACAATAAAAATGATTTAAAAAATCCTGCAATTCTCATGTTGAACACTAGATGTCAGCAGAGCAGCCAATACTCTGGAGAAGATCCTTGCTTTACAACCTACAGTAAAACTTAATGTTATCTCATTATCCCTAGGAAAACAGAGTAACAATTTTACTATATTACAAATCCTACCATTTTGTTGCATGTGCCTGCTAGGATGAGACTTTTCAGTGCCCAATATTAAATTATCGCAACATAATCTCAATGCTTGGGTAAGAATCCTGCAAAAATTGTTACAAGCTGTCGGTGACTTTTTATTCCACATGTGAACATTGACAAAGTGACTCACAATTTACTGCAGACAGAAGGATTTGCGGAGCTCTACCTTAAACTTCCGATTCTGTAGATTTAGGGTCAGATAACTCATATAATCTATAGACAGATAGATGAGAATTCCTCGACTACTTACAGCTAGGTTCGGTAGGAGTGCAGTTGTCATGGCTGCAGCAGGATACATTGATCTTCAGGGTACCTTTGTCAAATCGCACATTTCCCGTCTGATGCTGTGAACAGTTGCCACAGAGTCTCATAAAGACTGAGGTTTCCCTTGTACCTGCGAAAAACCTCAAAGTAATTAGTGACATCATCAATAAATCAGTGTGATCTCATATCTCTCTTATCTATCTATCTGGCTATCTATATGGCGCATAATACTGTGTGAAGGGGTCACTGTGGGGCATAAAAGTGTGTGCAGGGGCCACTATGGGACATAATACTGTGTGCAGGGGCCACTATGGGATATAATACTGTGTGCAGGGGCCACTATGGGGCATAATACTGTGTGCAGGGGCCACTATGGGACATAATACTGTGTGCAGGGGCCACTATAGTGCATAAAACTGTGTGCACGGGCCATTATGGGGCATAATACTGTGTGCAGGGGCCACTATGGGGCATAATAGTGTGTGCAGGAATGCGTGGAATGTTTGTGCAGGGGGGGGGGGCATGTCATATGTTCGCCTTGGGGCCCACCATTCCTAGTTACACCACATTTTGACCCACGCAGGGGTCTTTATCAAGCGTCCTATCTATCTATCTATCTATCTATCTATCTATCTATCTATCTATCTATCTCATATCTATCTATCTCATATCTATCTATCTATCTCATATCTATCTATATATCTCATATCTATCTATCTATCTATCTATCTATCTATCTATCTATCTATCTATCTAATATCTATCTATCTATCTCATATCTATCTAACTCATATCTATCTATCTCATATCTATCTATATCATATCTATCTATCTATCTATCTATCTATCTATCTATCTATCTATCTATCTATCTAATATCTATCTATATATCTCATATCTATTTATCTAATATCTATCTATATATCTATCTCTTATCTATCTATCTCTCTATCTATCTATCTATCTATCTATCTATCTGTCTCTTTGCTGCCAATTATAAAATTTGGGTATTTTGTAGCAATAATAAGTCTTCCTTGGTTATAAGCCATACTGTACAGCACCTTTAGATACTTATTCATAATAATGTTATTTTTCTTTTTTTTTGTCTTTTTCAGAAAATTAAGATATAATGTCTTCTTCTAATTGAATCTCTCGTGTTATTGGCCTCTCGTAATTAGCGGGTCAGATCCGTGGCCTGATGTCCTTACCTTCAGGAAGTCAGAGCTCTCTCATTAGTATAAACCTCGGTAATGTCTGTTCTTTCTTTTTTAATGTTTCCTGCTTCTTACTAATGATTTCCAGATCTTAAACCACTTATTGTAGAGGAGACTTTACAGATAAAAATGTCAGGTACATCGAACATTGTGGGTATTAGAGATGAGCAAATTTCTCAAAATATGTTTCGGGTCAGATTAGATCAAACTGGCCGTCAGAATCTATTTGGTCTGAAAAAAATCAGAAGTTTCCCTAGTTGCCAAAATCCAAAATTTTTGTGAAATTTGATATTAGTAGTTTTGTGCCAAACTGAGTCTCACATCTCTAGTGGGTATAGTAAAGACATGTCATGGCAGAATCACAAGGGATTTGTTCCTCCGGGAAGGGGACAGTCAACATTTCACGTAGTCCCGTAAATAGGAATTACTCTCCTTATAATAACACTTACCTATCTTGGTTACTTCAAGAACTGAGATACAATCGTGAGTAGTTGATGAACATTTCTCGACAGCTCCTTTGCAGGTATTGGGGTTCTCTCCTACACATTTCATACATGATATACTTGAATCTAAAAACAAATTATAATAATAGTAACAATCCTCATAAAATAACAAAAAAAAAAAAATAAATAATAATAATAATATCATATAATATAAAATAATACAATAACAACAACAAATATAATAAAAAATAACACTTTTTTTAAATTTTTTTTTAAACCCCCAATTCCAAAAAGTTGGAACTCTGTGTAAAATGTAAAAAAAAAACAAGAACACATTGATGTGGAAATCTCATCTAATAGTAGCGTTATAATAGTTCACAATAGTACATAGGATACAGAATCAGAAAGTGAAAGTTAGACATTTCTCAATTTAATTTGAAAAAAAAAAAAAAATTTGTTTAGAAATTGGTGGCAGAAACGCATCTCCAAAAAGTTGGTACAGGGTTATCAAACGGCTGGAAAAGTAAATGGTGCTAATGAAAATAGCTGAAGGGTCGCTCTTCAGCTAAGTCACATGAGGGTGTATATAAAGAGTGCAAAGATGGTCAAAGGTTCACCAATCTGTGAAAAACTGTATCTAAAAATTGTGTAACAATTTCAGAACAGTCTCGAGCCATTGGCAGAACAGAGAGCGTGGGTAGGGTGGTAGACAGAGATAAGGGAAAAAGTCCAAAATGGCAAGCATATCCAGAAGCTCCTTCATTCTCCATATCTATAAGGGGCAGCATCATGATGACAAAGCCTGTCCTTACAGTCAAGGCATACACATGTGTCACAAACTGCACACAAAACCGCAACATACCAACCAAACCCTTGAAAGGCTACATGGCACAACATAGTCACTAGAGATGAGCGAAGCATTCAAAATTTCACGATACGATTCTATTCGATCCAAATTAAATCGCGGCAAATCTCATACCAAAGACAGCTATTTATTGGCTACAGAGATCCGGGGTGGGCAGCAAGATGGTCATGTCTGACCGCGGCATCCAAGTTGTTAAAACCCCAGATCTGTTATGGATCAGGGTGCTAGCTGTCATTTACAGCTAACACCCTGCTCCATAACCGATCGGGGGGATTTAACACCTTGGAGGCAGCGGTCAAACATGCCGTGTGCGCTCGCGAAGGGGTTAAAGGGATGTGAAATCACAGGGCTGGCTGCTGATTGGCTGCACGCATGGCATTGTGGGTGATCCCGCGTTCCAAGAGTTCCTTGCCCCATGCAGAGCAGCCATTTTGAACTAAATGCGAATCGTTACCACAAAGCGTGAGGAAATTCAGATTCGATGCGAATCAAATTTTTCCTGAAATTCGGATCGAATTCCACTTCTGCAGCTTCGATTCCCTCCTCTCTAATAGTCGCATAACACTTCATCACATAATACCGTAATGTAAAACAATATTGTATCGAAAAGTTGGTGATTTTGCGATACACATCTGGATATGTCAAGCCAAGAAGAAAGGAAAGATGCAACACATCTGTATTTTGTTAGCAGAAGGACCCAATCATGGGGGAAGCAGGATGGAAAGTTTGAGGGTTAAGAATAGGAGGATTCTGAAAAAGAGTCAAAAGTATCAGTACAGCAAACTCTGCAGAGACAGGAGACGTCTTCATGGCGGTCTGGGCTGAATAGAGAAGAAAATATTATGTCTTTAGAGGGAGGTCCCTTGCTTTTAGTATGACTGGATACCATGATGTAATTCATTTTCCTGTATAGTGGGAAGTGCACAAAAAAGATTGTCTGTTTGCTAGGTGTCCAGAGCGGGACTTACACCAATCAGCTGATCCCTGTAGATCCTGCAACATGGAATGAGTTGTCTTTCAAGAGATCTTCAATCATATTATAAGCACCTACTTGTCGGAAGGTGATACAAGATAGAACTACAAAAAAGACCTGTACCATGCTTATGGTATATACAGTGTATACGCCAAATAGTAATGATATTGATGGAATCTACGGACCTGGTCCCCTATGAATGCTCAAATCAATGAGACTGGAACTACTACAACCCTTTATTAATAGAGATTTAATCTGAGGGCTGAAACAGAAATCGTCCAGCTGCGCTTAAAGGGGTTAACTAGCATTAGAAAATATAAAACTACTAAAACGCTCTTATAACTCCACTCATATAACTAATATACACATGATATAGGAACCATTATATATTCCTATTATCTATAAATCATGATAGCTCAAAAAAAATCACCTTTATTATGCCATATATGCCATTATGCTCAATCCGTTCTTATATGTTTGTGTATTGTTACATATATATGCCATAATAAGAGTGATTTTTTTTTTTAACTACATATCATAGGAAGAGTTGGACACTAAGAGAATTAGATGTAGCGGCATTCATTTAGCTCAGTATATAATGCTTGTTGGTAATTTATTGCACTGATTTTTTGATCAATATTGCAAATGAGCATATTACAAGCGAGAGTCCAATTTATCAGGAAGCTGCATTTGCATTGTTATGCATGGTTCCCATATCACATGTATATTAGTGATGTGAGCGGAGTAAATAGAGCACTTTAGCTATTTTTGTTTATTTTATATGTGGATTTTTTAGGACTTTTTACTCTTATTTTCCAATTTTCCAACTACTAATAAGCCCCCATCGTGGTGTGTAAGATAGTAAGCGAGTGGATACTTCTTTGTACACTAGAATATTGGGGACTCCTCTCAGCTCATCTACGGAGCAGAAGGATAAATTGTTATAGTCCAGGATAAGAAAACATGTTTTCCACCCAAAAGAGCACTACTCATGTCCATGGCAGGACCATGTGTAGAAAATCCATTTGGTTTATTGGAAACATTGTCTGCTTTGATGACATTGGTAAGCCCATCATATTCATGTGTGTCCTTGACTACTCAGACTATTCTGACCTATGATGATGTTTCGGGATTCCCACTGTGAGAAGACAATTCAACTCAATGGATCTGGAAGAAGATGCCACCAAGAAAGGGCAATAGGTAAGTAAAAAAGAATTGCGATAGAACCTGGCTAAAGATTATAGACAGATTTAGTGTATTAGATCTTAAACTTGAGATCTTTCACCATATACCATGTTTCCAATCATGTCTACAACCATTAAGAGTGGTGGAGGATGTGTCTACAAGAATGGTGGAGGATGTGGTCAATACTGGAGGCCACATAACAATGGTTATAACTATGGAAATGTGTTGAAATGTTTTCAGAAGAATCTTGAATATTATCCTTTTGTCAATTTATTATGTTAGCTATTTGGTGTCCGGCGTCAATCTATGGCGTCATTTGCCATATATGGAGCCTGTAAGATGGAGTCCCTATGGTCCTACAGAGTTGAGGGTACCTCAGTGTACCTCTGTATAGTGCCTCTGTGCAGTACAGTGCGTTACAGAGCTACCACTATATGATGGCATCTTAGGGAACATGCCCATTTCAACACACATTGGTTGAATCCAGTGAACGATATACTAAGTTCATTGGTGTTAACCCCCGCAGGGAGGAATGGACTTTCGCACAGAGATGCCCCAGGTAACTGGCCCTGCAGTAGTTTCTATTAGTAAGACAGAAAATGCTAGGACATGGAAACAAGGTGGCAGCCACAATTTGTGGTCAGCCAGTGAGAAAGAAAAGACAGAGTTTGGTCACAAAGTAAGCGGTTCGTAACATGTTGGATTCTTTCCGAATTTTCGAAAAATTTCAGCTTTGACCGAACCCAAAACTTTGGGGTTCAGCATACACACATTTTCAGACCACAGAGTATAATAAAAGGAAGACCTGGGGTGGTGCGGAAACTTAATAAACACTTTCCTCTAACTCTCCTTGGCCTTCTAGTGATCTTCTTCGGTAGTCTTCCAGCCTCTTCCTGCCTCCTGGGTGATATTATGGAACTTGGAGGACCACTGAGGCTGTGATTGGGCCTCAGCGATCACTTGGGGTGCACTATTGAAAGTGTATAGTAAGTAGCCACATGAAAGGCTGCTGCATTAGGCCTGGATTCAAGTAGTCAGTGGCTACAGGGCAAATTGTAGAAGTCCAATAATGGAAAAGCCACAGGTCGTGCACAGTTGTGCTGCCTTAGACTTCATGTACATAACTGGGTAAGAAGTCTGGGGGTCTTCCGACGCTCCTTTCCGATATTTTATAGTACCTGCTCTAAAAATATCGCAATGGATCATTGGAATACACATCAGAAGACCATAGGACTGGTCACTAGATCGTGTGCATGAAGCCTTAACTAGTCAGTCATTGTCAGTGGGCACTGCTTAGAGTTTTATTCCGACTAAATGAACCCTAAACAATGCCTATCGACACTGACTAAGGCAGTGTGACTCCTAGATACCTGTGGCTTTTTCATTATTGCCTTCTTATTCAGTCATCTCACTGAAAATACACATATCTGGCTATTACAATATATTACAATCATTTATATTTCCTGCTATAAGAAATGTATCACTACATAGGAGTTCAGCTATTCATGCTGAATTTTAGAAAAAGGAGGTAAAATAAAGCTTTATCCAAAGTTTTGTTACCGTATTTTGTGATAGATCTACGAAAAGTCATAATATCAAAAATGTAGTACGATAAAATAAAATGCTAAAAATATTATTATTATTATTATTATTATTATTATTATTATATTAATAAATATAACAATAAAAAGTTAGCAAAAACAATTTAATGATGTCAAATAACAAAATCATACTTACAATAATATTAACAATAATAATAATAGTAATAATAATAATAAGCATAATAATAATAATAGTAATGATAAATATAATATGGTAAAAAGTTACTATGTCAAATAGTAAAAACATAAAACTAATAATATTAATAATAACAATAAATATAATTTTTTTTTTTAATTTCTTTAAAAGTATTTAACAACCAGATAAAGGAAAAATTTGAATAAAAAATATATAGTTAATATATATATATATATATATATATATATATATATATATATATATTAATTTTTGCTGTGTTATAGTTATTATTTTAGATGTATTTTGCAGATTTTTTCTTTCCAAAAATAAAAAAAAATCATCTTGTAACTGGACTGGACTACCCTCTGGTCTAGTTACCTACCTGTAGCTGTGATGCCTGATAAGATGCAGATGAACAGGAGGAAGAGGCTTTTCATGACTTTCAAGTTCCTGGAGGATGCAATGAAAACAAGTAGTTTACTGTGCAGCCTGTGTTGAGATTTACTTTATAACAGGGCGTTGGCTTCATAAGATTATGCCGTAAAAAAACACAGAGGGGAGGGGATAAATAAAATGGAAATGGCTAAGAGCAGGACAGTAAAAGCTTCAGTATTACATCAGGCATGATTGAACTATCAGGGAATGGGATGTGTGCTGAATGCGAGCAGCAGAAATACCAGCGAGCATGACAACAGCTGGATTATAATGTTATTATGGGTGAAGGATAACCAGTCGCATGACACTACAAGAAATGATGGACAGAAGAAGTTACAGAGTAATACTGCCAAATGTTACAAGAATCAACAAAATTACAGTTAATTCTAGTATATGCAGGACTGATCTATATACCGATCCTGTATTATACTCCAGAGCTGCGCTCATTATTCTGCTGGTGCAGTCACTGTGTACATACATTACATTACTTATCCTGTACTGATCCTGAGTTACATCCTGTATTATACTCCAGAGCTGCACTCACTATTCTGCTGGTACAGTCACTGTGTACATACATTACATTACTTATCCTGTACTGATCCTGAGTTACATCCTGCATTATACTCCAGAGCTGCGCTCACTGTTCTGCTGGTGCAGTCACTGTGTACATACATTACATTACTTATCCTGTACTGATCCTGAGTTACATCCTGTATTATACTCCAGAGCTGCGCTCACTATTCTGCTGGTACAGTCACTCTGTACATACATTGCATTACTTATCCTGTACTGATCCTGAGTTACATCCTGTATTATACTCCAGAGCTGCACTCACTATTCTGCTGGTACAGTCACTGTGTACATACATTACATTACTTATCCTGTACTGATCCTGAGTTACATCCTGTATTATACTCCAGAGCTGCGCTCACTATTCTGCTGGTACAGTCACTATATACATACATTACATTACTTATCCTGTACTGATCCTGAGTTACATCCTGTATTATACTCCAGAGCTGCACTCACTATTCTGCTGGTGCAGTCACTGTGTACATACATTACATTACTTATCCTGTACTGATCCTGAGTTACATCCTGTATTATACTCCAGAGCTGCACTCACTATTCTGCTGGTGCAGTCACTGTGTACATACATTACATTACTTATCCTGTACTGATCCTGAGTTACATCCTGTATTATACTCCAGAGCTGCACTCACTATTCTGCTGGTGCAGTCACTGTGTACATACATTACATTACTTATCCTGTACTGATCCTGAGTTACATCCTGTATTATACTCCAGAGCTGCGCTCACTATTCTGCTGGTACAGTCACTGTGTACATACATTACATTACTTATCCTGTACTGATCCTGAGTTACATCCTGTATTATACACCAGAGCTCCGCTCACTATTCTGCTGGTACAGTCACTGTGTACATACATTACATTACTTATCCTGTACTGATCCTGAGTTACATCCTGTATTATACTCCAGAGCTGCGCTCACTATTCTGCTGGTGCAGTCACTGTGTACATACATTACATTACTTATCCTGTACTGATCCTGAGTTACATCCTGTATTATACTCCAGAGCTGCGCTCACTATTCTGCTGGTGCAGTCACTGTGTACATACATTACATTACTTATACATTACTTATCCTGAGTTACATCCTGTATTATACTCCAGAGCTGCTCTCACTATTCTGCTAGTTTATATGCCTTGGCAACTAAATACAACCATGACTAGAAAGCAGGGAGTAGTAGGGAGCCGCTGGACCGCGGGAAGGTACCAATTATAGAATTTCATTGTAGACAGCAATTTTAAGGTGACAATATTTGCAATTCTATTGAAAAATGTGTCCTAAGAGTTTTATTTATCTGGACTTGGGCTGATCTACAGGTGCATCTCAATAAATTAAAATATCTTTGAAACGTTCATTCATTTCAGTAATTCAGTAATACAATTCATAATCAGCGTCTTCCATGATTGTGTGTCCTACTGAACCAGACTGAGGGACCATTTAAAGGCTTAGGAAACCTTGGCAGGTGACACTGAATTTACAATACTGAACTGAACTTACAATATTCTAATTATCTTAGATTTGGGTTTTCATTACCTGTAATCCATAATCAACATTTACAGAAATAAAACACTTGAAATAGAAGACTCTGTGTGTAAAGAATCTAGAAAATATAGGAGGTCACTTTTTTAATTTAATGACTGAAAGAAACGTTTCACAGATATTCTAATTTATTGAGATGCACCTGTATATGGGGCAAACTCATGGTTCTGAAAATTAAAGTTGTTTTAAGACAACATAATGGCTTGTTTCCATCTTCTTCCATCTAGGAGAGGAATATTACCTTCCTCTTGGGATTTGCAGTTGTATGGAGTTCTTTACCAGACCTGTGCCGCTCACTCTTTGCCATACATCCCCCGGGGCTCCTCGCACTACTGGGCCGGCCTCATTCTCAGGAAGAGAAATAATGTTTTGTATTCTGTGTCCAAGTCCTCTCCTATTATATATACCATTAACATCTATTAGACACATTCTAGATGAGGAGAAGTAATGGACATGTTCTCACAGCATGAAACTAATGGAAAGTACAGTAGAATGGAGTAACCGGGAAGTAACGTTGGCTGTGGACACCACTTTTTTATTCGTTTTGAAGGAGGAATATGAGGCTCGGGGGTCTCGCTGATCATATCCTGCTGTTATCTGTGATGGGACCTGCCATTGAAATAATGGGAGACATGGTATAGTAGGATCCACTGATACTACTGAATGCCCTGCTGCTCTCTCAAGTTTTCCAGGGTAATAAGTCTGAGGTGCCCATCTTAATGCTGTAGGGTGGAGCGCCTATTTCTGTGCTACTCCCCGTGGTGTGGAGCACTACTTTACAAACACTGTCCATCTACTGTCACTTGGGTTCCTTCTGATACAGTCCAGGTACATGTCAGGACTGCTCTAGCACATACTCCCACACTCAATCCAGCCCAATGTGCATGTCTAAACAACGTATATGGCCGCATGCCCCACTGACTACCTGCACACAAGTATACATACCACTGGGCATTCCACCATAATATAAGGCACCTAGTGTTGGGTGATACGGTATAACCAACATTACATTGTGCACATATACTCCTCAACATTGAAATTGCAACACCAAGTAGGATGTACCATAAGGTTCTGAAAATCGAGGAAGTAGCCAGTGTTGCTAAGATCTGATAATGATCCAATTTTAAGCCCCTAGCCCCTATATGTGACATGTGGGAGAGGCATAAAACCCACATGAAATCTCAAAAATCTGAGAGTTGTGGGATGATTGTATGATGTCTCCTTGTCATCGATGTGACAGTTATCGCCACTTGCCGCAGACTGATAGGGACAGAATCCTTGATCTGAGAGACCTTGATTTATCACTCCAGCAGATTGCTACGTACCTAAGCCGAGATGTCAGCGCTGGTCAACATTGCGTGTTTCCTTGGTTGGTAGATCAATGACGAACTAGAATGACAGCAAAAGGTGGAGGAGAACACGGACAGATCATCTAAATGGAAGAATGGCACGTAGTGATTCATTATATACTGCAAGTGAAATTGGATGTCACATCCCAAGCCAGGACAGTGTGGACACAAACCATCAGAAGATATTTACACATTGGTTTACGCACCAGACGTCCAGCTACAGGTGATCCACTGACCTCACGCCCCTGCTCTCAAAGGCTATCATGGTGCACAGCAAGACGGCAATGGAGGCTGGAATGGAGGTCTATCCTCCTTAGCGATGAGTATCACTTGTGTGTTAGAGGCAACGATAGCTGGAGATTGGTCTGGAGACCACGTGGGCAATGCCATGAAGAAACCTTCACAAAGGAACGTCACACCAGTCCTACTCCTGGGAATATGTGTGACATGACATAATGTACGGCAGTCAGACCCCTATGGTCTTAAAGGGAGTCTATCATTCGCAAAAGCTAATGGCACATTGGAATGACCTTTACAAAGGCCATTCTTCTCCTACCTTTCCTTGTTTTCTTCTCTCAGCCGATTCCAACATAATTAGTTTCTTAGCATTAGAATTAGCATTCCTTCTCTTCTGCGAGCACCCATCGCGTCATCACTTATAACCACCCCTTTGTCCGTTGCGGTGACTCCCCTCTTGGTCTTATTTATTCTCAGTTTTCGCTGGCAGCGAATTCTTGCGACTGCGCATGCACAATTGGGCCACCATTTTCCGGTGGTCTGTCAAAAGAGCGTGGCAGAGTCGATTGCGCATGCACAGTCGCAAGAATGTGCTGCCGGCGAAAACTGAGAAGAAATAAGACCAAGAGGGGAGTCACCGCAACGGACAAAGGGGCGGCTATAAGTGATGACGCGATGGGTGCTCGCAGAAGAGAAGGTACGCCCTGGGTGCTCATTGACATACATGAAGAAATGAATTATCTTGGAATCGGCTGTAGGAGAAGAATGGCCTTTTTTAAGGCCATTCCAACTTGCCATTAGCTTAAAAGTGTTTTTAGTAATGATAGACTCCCTTTAAGTTCAGCCTTACATTATACTTGGTTGAGGAGCCAGTGGTGAGGCCACCTCTCCAGTGTCCCAGGACCCATTTATCAACAGGACAATGCGAGACTGTGTGTTATTCATGCTGCGTAGCCTAAAAGTGTTACCATTGAAGACACTGTATAGGAAAAAGAAGAATATGGGTTGGCATGTCAAAGAATTATCCGCAGATGATTTATTATAAGTAGTCACATCATGTTTCCTAAAATGTTACTACTTATAATAAATAGTTTTCAGATAATTTTTGGGCGTGCCATCACATATCCTTCTTTGTACACTGAACTGTGAGTTTGGTCTGTTCCTATAGTGATTGTGTGCCCAACGGTGTTGTCCCAATCGAGTGTTGCCCTGCACCCCCCTCTCAGTCTACTGTATGGAGAAACAGATGGCATAGTGCATTTAGATCCATTAAGTCACAGGCGACACCTTCTTTCACTTTGCCTTTTCTTCTCTATCTTGCCCAGACCACCACGCAGGCTTTTCCTGGTCATAATTTGTCTCTTCAGAGTTTGCTGCCCTGATGTCTTTGATTCTTTTCCATTACCCTCCCCATTCTCAACCATCTACATAAACTTCCCACCCTGTTTACCCTACAATAGGGTCTTACTGATGAAGAAATACAATTGTGTCCTTTCTTACCTTACAGTATAATAAGCTGAGGCCCAGAGGAGATGAGTTAACATAACAGTCTTACTCATCTCTCCTGGGTTCCGGAACAGCACCTGGTGCTGTCCCCGATTCTATTTGGGCCTCTTGTGGCTGCCTGAATAATAATAATAATAATGATCATAATTAATAACTTTATTTATATAGTGCCAACATATTCCGCAGCACTTTACAAATCAGAGGACACATGAACAGACAATATGAGACATTACAATGTGACAAAGAAATAAACATATCATACAACAGGAGGGAGGGCCCTGCTCACAAGAGCTTACATTCTATGAGGAGATAGGGGGACACAAAAGGTCAGAGGGCTTGTTTGCTACCATGGTCCAGCCATCTTTTAATAGAAAAGGTTGTGTAACTGAAGCTGTATGAGCTGTCACCAGCCGGTATCTGTGAATAACCAGATACTAAGTGCAAGGAGTGCAGCGTAACTTCTAGATGGAGGGGCCGGATCTCAGGAGCAGAGGAGGAAGGATAAAAGGAGTTATTGTTCTGCACCTTCGCACACTACACTGTGATCAGGGCACGTGATAAGCCTGACCATACAGATGTGATTTTAGGGCAGTTTTGAAGCTGCTGCAGTTGGGGATTAATCGGATTGTCTTGGGTAAAGCATTCCAGAGCACCGGTGCAGCTCGAGAAAAGTCTCGGAGACGGGAATGGGATAATTGGATAACAGGGGATGCAAGTCTAAGGTCATTGGCAGAACAGAGAGGACGGTTAGGGCGGTAGACAGTGACGAGAGAGGAGATACAGGGGGCGCAGCTCTATGGAGGGATTTGTGGGTCAGTGTGATAATTTTATATTGTATTCGGTTGGACAGAAAGATGAGTCTGGCGGCCACATTCAGGACAGATTGTAGTGGGGAGAGTTTAGTAAGAGGAAGCCCAATTAGAAGAGAATTGCAATAGTGAAGACAAAAGTGAATCAGAGCGACAATGAGGGGTTTTGATGTTTTCACGGTGAGAAAATGAATGACTTCAGTGGTTCCCTAGGGCCAAAGAAGATGTCACAGAAGAGACCAGAAAAGGGCCAAAGATGATCGAAAACAGCGGGAGACACCACTGGGGGAGCCCAAGATTGGAGAGGGAAGGTCAGTATCAGTTTTTATAATTTTACTGCACCTCCCCTGCCGCTTCTATTATTACACAGAAGAGGTGAGGGGAGGTCAGTATCAGTGTTCATTATTGTACCGCATCTCCCCTGGGCCTCCATTTTTTACACTCTGGGGTCTGAAGAGGCCCTGGAGTATAATAATGGCACTTTTGGTTCAGGCTGAATGAATCTGGTGAGCAAACCTTACAAATACCCGTGAAAGTATTCACCCATTTCTAGTCAGAGACTGGATAGTGAGTTGCCAGATGGGTGGTTCTCTCCTGGGGCAAAAAATTATGGAGCATGTGCCCATGATGCCTCCTCCTGCAGCAGCGCCTGGTTACCTTACCTTGAAAGACAAGTCTGATTTGAGGTTCATGGCAAGGATTAGAAGAAATAGAGATGTAGCAGAGCTCAAGCTATCTGATCATTCACATTACAAGTCCACCATGTTGTGGAAGGGACATCAGTTTGGTGCAACAATTGTTCATTTTTTTTGCCTTCTATATCTATTGCAAGTTCCTGGGAGAGGGAGGGGGCATCAACAAGTCTCTCTGCCTCAGCCCACGTATTTAGATGTCGGGAGAGGACAATACGCTTTATCTTTGCCCTTGGTCGTCAAGGATTGGGTCATGACTGATATCACAGATATTTTACGAGAAATAAGGAAAAAGCCGCCCCTTGTGTTCTGCTCCAGCCAGATGGAAATTCATGAAGAATAAATTATTCAGGTCGCTGTGAGACATGGCCAAATCCATCATCATCAATTAAGGGTAAGCGATAATAAATATCACACAATGCACACAAGTAAATGAGCCGCCAAGTGAAAGTGCAGCTTAATAACACAAAGGGCCACTTTAGGGCAAGAATGTCACCATGGTAACATAAGACAGAGCATTACAGCATGTGAGTCGAGACAGTCGTCTTCGGCTGCAGACCCCCTGACCCTTTATATTGGACAGTAATGAGATATTAATCATTTATAACACAAATGGGAATATGAATGAAGACACAGACCGCTCTTCATATGCTGCACTACATAATCTAATATTGACCCTGACTGTCCAAGATAAATGAACACGGCATCTTACTACACATCATATTGTCCTTTATGTTATGTGGGTGGAGAATTTACATGACTGCAGTAAATATTTTTACCACTAGATGGTGATTTTAGTAATGTATACTGTGTGATTGATTTTGAACAGCACACCGTGTGGTCAGGAGTGGTACTGCAAGTGAAATGTGTCAATAATAGTAATATGAAAAAGCTCAACAGACTGTAAGGCACAAGTGGCTCATATGTAGAGATGAGCGACCCAGTTTGTTACAAATTTTTCAAAGATTTTGGGTTTAGATCCCAAAATTTTGGGGGATCATCACCCATAATTACTTCTCTTCAGACCCCACAGTATAAGCAGCAGAGGCTCAGAGAAGGTGGAGACAAAATAAAAAAAACACAGATGCTCATCTTTCCTCATCACTCTTGGACATCTGGCCTTCTGTCTGGCATCCAGTCTTCACTTGTGAGCTCTTGCAGCTTTTTTACACAACTTCCCCAACATTACATGCTGTTTGGGTCAAAGCATACCCCATGTGAACGGTGAGGCCAAATCCCGAGGTTCAGGGGCGACCCTGGGGTATATGATGTCAGAGAAAATACTGGAAGAGGCCATAGGTGAAGATCAACTGCTGGGAAAAAAAATTCCCCGGGACCTTCCCAGGGCCTCTGCTTATTATACTCAGGGGTCTGGGGTCTATTTATGGGTATCAATCCTCAACAATTTTTGGAAAATTCATAACGAACTTGGCTCATTATGAACTGGTTATCTCTAGTTATTAGGCTCCTGTGTCTTATAGTGTATACAGTGCCTTGCGAAAGTATTCGGTCCCCTTCAACTTTTCAACCTTTTGCCACATTTCAGGCTTCAAACATAAGGATATAAAATTTTAATTTTTTGGTGAAATATCAACAACAAGTGGGACACAATTGTGAAGTGGAACGAAATTTATTGGTTATTTTAAACTTTTGTAAAAAATAAAAAACTGAAAAGTGGGGCGTGCAATATTACTCGGCCCCCTTAAGTTAATACTTTGTAGCGCCCCCTTTTGCTGCGATTACAGCTGCAAGTCGCTTGGGGTTGTCTCTATCAGTTTTGCACATGGAGAGACTGAAATTCTTGCCCATTCTTCCTTGGAAAACAGCTGGAGCTCAGTGAGGTTGGATGGAGAGCGTTTGTGAACAGCAGTTTTCAGCTCTTTCCACAGATTCTCGATTGGATTCAGGTCTGGACTTTGACTTGGCCATTCTAACACCTGGATACGTTTATTTGTGAACCATTCCATTGCAGATTTTGCTTTATGTTTGAGATCATTGTCTTGTTGGAAGATAAATCTCCATCCCAGTCTCAGGTCTTTTGCAGACTCCAACAGGTTTTCTTCCAGAATGGTCCTGTATTTGGCTCCATCCATCTTCCCATCAATTTTAACCATCTTCCCTGTCCCTGCTGAAGAAAAGCAGGCCCAAACCATGATGCTGCCACCACCATGATGCTGCCACCACCATGTGTGACAGTGGGGATGGTGTGTTCAGGGGGATGAGCTGTGTTGCTTTTACACCAAACATATCGTTTTGCATTGTGGCCAAAAAGTTGGATTTTGGTTTCATCTGACCAGAGCACCTTCTTCCACATGTTTGGTGTCTCCCAGGTGGCTTGTGGCAAACTTTAAACGAGACTTTTTATGTATATCTTTTAGAAATGGCTTTCTTCTTGCCACTCTTCCATAAAGGCCAGATTTGTGCAGTGTACGGCTGATTGTTGTCCTATGGACAGACTCTCCCACCTCAGCTGTAGATCTCTGCAGTTCATCCAGAGTGATCATGGGCCTCTTGGCTGCATCTCTGATCAGTCTTCTCCTTGTTTGAGATGAAAGTTTAGAGGGACGGTCGGGTCTTGGTAGATTTGCAGTGGTCTGATATTCCTTCCATTTCAATATGATCGCTTGCACAGTGCTCCTTGGGATGTTTAAAGTTTGGGAAAACTTTTTGTATCCAAATCCAGCTTTAAACTTCTCCACAACAGTATCACGGACCTGTCTGGTGTGTTCCTTGGTCTTCATGATGCTCTCTGCACTTTAAACAGAACCCTGAGACTATCACAGAGCAGGTGCATTTATACGGAGACTTGATTACACACAGGTGGATTATATTTATCATCATCAGTCATTTAGGACAACATTGGATCATTCAGAGATCCTCACTGAACTTCTGGAGTGAGTTTGCTGCACTGAAAGTAAAGGGGCCGAATAATATTGCACGCAACACTTTTCAGTTTTTTATTTTTTACAAAAGTTTAAAATAACCAATAAATTTCGTTCCACTTCACGATTGTGGCCCAGTTGTTGATTCTTTACCAAAAAATTAAAATTTTATATCCTTATGTTTGAAGCCTGAAATGTGGCAAAAGGTTGAAAAGTTCAAAGGGGCCGAATACTTTCGCAAGGCACTGTATACTCTATTACACTCTAGTTCACTTGCAGTACCACTCCAAACCACATGGTGAGCTGTCCAAAATCAGTCACGTACAATATATTGGACGCCAAAGAAAAGTGAGTATCTGTGTTTTTTATTTTGTCTGCACCCTCTCTGGGTCTCTGCTTACCCCACAGTATAATAGCACTTCCGGTCCAAACTGAAACTTGCTGCCGAATCCGTCACTGCTCATAAGAACGGGTTCACAGAATACACATAAGGCTCAGACAAAGTTGCCCCCATAATAACAATCCAGCCAAATTTGCTCTATTATAATATTCCAATTGTAGCTTATCTCTAATATCTTACCAGCTACACATACCTATATAGCCTTGTGACCCTATAATAATATGCCCATCACAGAAACCCCATAAATGCCAGACTCCGATAACCAGTGACTGACAATATGCAGCGATAGATGGCCCCATAACAGTGTGCCCATCACATAACCATATATGTGCCAGCCTCAGTGACCATGGGAAATGCGCCCAGTGTACCTTCCAAAGAAATATCATAAGTCCCAGACATAGTGCCCCATAAATACCCCCTGACTGTCAGTCGCAAATGAACCCCCACCTTATAGGATGCCCTCATAGATGCCCCCTTACACTGGCAGCCAGTCTATAATTAAAGGGGTTACAGACATTGCTAGCCTGGTGATCAGCTGATCACTGTGGCGATCAGTTGATCTGCTATTATCCTGGGAGCTGCCAGTGGCCATGTACAGTAGATCAGTGCCCACTACTGGGGAAGTGTAGTATTACATGCTGACCATTTCAGTGAATAAGTGGCAGTGTAATACAAAGATCTGACTTATAGATGGGGCCCCTGAGCAAGGGAACCTCCTCCCTCATATTATAACCCTGATAACACAGTCTAGCTATGGAGCAATCCTTCTAAAAAGTGACCCTGCTCTGTAAAACATCCCAATGGATGGATTAATGGACATTGCTCATAATCCAGAGACTCATCATTGGACCTGTCAGTCTCGAGTTTTGTTGCCGGGTAAATATTCAGTATTATAACATAGAAGTTAGGCAGGTTTTCTACAAGCAGCATAATATCATGATATGGTAAGATACTGTGTCACAAAGTGATCTGCTAACTATCCGATGTGTGTCCTTGTGTGGCCGCCCAGTGGCTGTAGGGTGAACTGCAGGCTGTCAAGACTTTTGTTATCATGTTGTGATATCGTTTTGGCTTTATGACAAAATAGAATCCAAAACTGAACTGGAAATCATTTGTACATGGCTGCGGAGAGATGTCCGTGAGTGCCAAGATATTCCCTGCACATTATCTGTGAGGAGTCTGGAGACAAGTAATGTGCACAGCAATAAGATGCTGGAGTCACAAGGGAAGATATGTAGTCACTGTGTACAGTCTTTATCTATCTCATATCTATCTATCTATCTATCTATCTATCTATCTATCTATCTATCTATCTATCTATCTATTTATCTATCATCTATCTATATATAATCTATTGTGATTCTCTGTATTTAATATCTATCTATCTAATAAATATCTAGCAAATAATTCTCTATATTATGAAATAAATCAGGCCTCATTTTGTGCCCATTCACACTGTAGATAAATGATGTGCTTACAGGTTATCATTCCCTTTATTTAATTTGAAAACTGAAATTTGCCCTTCCATGACCTGCGCACTCCTGGTGATGGTTGTGGATCTGGACGGGCTATTTATGTACATCATTTTCATGTTAATGGCCAGCGCTCCACATCTCTCCTATAATGGGGGTACTTAGTATATGCACATTCATTAGACTGGTATTATTAATCTATTGTGCTCTGGCGTCAGATACTCCACAATTATTACCAGGCACAGGCCTTCTGCAGCACATATGGAGAGCACTTCAGTTTTGTGTGTGTTTGATGACATCTAGTGGTTAAATGTGGATAGTACAGACATCTTTTTGCTGCATTTTTTCAGTTAACTGTAAGTGGTACAGAAACCACTGGAAGAAACTAAAATCTACTCCAGAAACTAAAATCTACTCCAGAAACTAAACTATTCTCCAAACACGAAGCTCTACTCCAAAAACTAAACTATACCAGAAACTAAACTCTACTCCAAAAATCAAGCTCTGCTCCAGAAACTAAAATCTACTCCAGAAACTAAGCTCTACTCCAGAAACTAAAATCTACTCCAGAAACTAAGCTCTACTCCAAAACTAAGCTCTACTCTAGAAACTAAACTCTACTCTAAAAACTAAGCTCTACTCCAAAAACTAAACTCTACTCCAGAAACTAAGCTCTACTCCAGAAACTCCAGAAACTAAAATCTTCTCCAGAAAATAAGCTATACTCCAGAAACTGAGCTCTACTCCAGAAACTAAGCTCTACTCCAGAAACTAAAATCTACTCCAGAAACTAACCTCTACTCCAGAAACTAAAATCTACTCCAGAAAATAAGCTATACTCCAGAAACTGAGCTCTACTCCAGAAACTAACCTCTACTCCAGAAACTAAAATCTACTCCAGAAACTAAGCTCTACTCCAGTGTGAAGGATCCGGATTTACCAGGGACCGCACCTGGCCTTACCTAAGATCGCTTCGATTACCTCACACCCACTTTCCGTGAATGTAGGTCCGGTAGAGGATAATACGCAAGACAAGCCTCCTAAATTTTATATATTTATTAACCCCTAAATGGGTCGATACTAGACACTCAACACATACATAGAATACATGCAGTGGTTAACAAGCAGATACAAGTGAAAACAGCATAACACGGTACATAAAAATAAAAATGGGCATAAAAGAGAGAAAAGAATATATATTACCAACACCAGCTTGTGCAGGTATCTCTGACTTCCAAGGTTGCCAGGGCACTTTCTTATGGGACGACCGGCAGCAGAGCACCTTAACACGGTCAAATGGCAGAAGACCTCTGGAACAAGCAGTTAGTCCATTTCTCTGAGCCCATGTGGTAGGCTCAGAGCAGTCTTGGGCAAAAGCATGTGTTGCTTACATGCAGTGACACCTCTTTTAGGGTCACAAAATGGCCTCCAGTTTGGCTCCTTAGGCCGTATGGCAGCCAGCATGGCAGCCACATGTTGGTCACATGGCTTCCCCCACAGCTTGCCTCCAAGAAGCGTGCATCTCCAAATTCAGACAACAGAGACTGGCTCAGCCTGGGCAGAGCCCTTTTGTCTCCCCTGGTCTCCTCCCTGAGTGGGGTCACCAGGGGGAGAAGCCCCCGCCCCCTCTCTACATCTCTCAGAATAACTTTTCAGTATAATTCTATGCATGATGTTTATAGAGTCTGGCTGGTAGTATAATAGGGTTCCTGACGAGGTCCCCAATACATAGACTCCAAGTTTGACACTCCATCTCCCTTTGGGTAAGGAGATCAGTGCCTGCACCTTTCCTGGACTTTGAACGGTGTTATGTGTATACTCTGAGCGTGCGCCTTGACCTGACTCATCTGGGGAATTTGTCGGATCGACAATAAGATGTTCCCCAGGCCAGATATCGTCATAAAACCATAATTCCGTAGAACTAATGATGGTGCCACTGAGTCTCTCAGGGATATGCAGATCGTTTGCATAAAGCATCCTGTCTAAATGAACCCCCGCTGGGTTAGTGAGAGTTGCAGTCTTATGCAGATGAAGGCTTTTGACCAAATGGCTGATTGCTTCAGGGACAGGACAATAGACCTGAACTAGAGAGTAGTTTGACCACTTTCCAGGGGCTCTTCTAAGCCTGATTCTAGGCACCAACCCCCGCTGTGCAGGAATATAGAACAATATTGATATCCTAAGACTATACATGCACCTAATATCATCACATCCAGAAACTCCAGAAACTAAAATCTACTCCAGAAACTAAGCTCTACTCCAGAAACTCCAGAAACTAAAATCTACTCCAGAAACTAAGCTCTACTCCAAAAACTAAGCTTTACTCCAGAAACTAAGCTCTACTCCAGAAAATAAGCTATACTCCAAAAACTAAACTCTACTCCAGAAACTAAGCTCTACTCCAAAAACTAAGCTTTACTCCAGAAACTAAAATGTACTCCAGAAAATAAGCTATACTCCAAAAACTAAACTCTACTCCAGAAACTAAAATCTACTCCAGAAACTAAGCTCTACTCCAAAAACTAAGCTTTACTCCAGAAACTAAGCTCTACTCCAGAAAATAAGCTATACTCCAAAAACTAAACTCTACTCCAGAAACTAAGCTCTACTCCAAAAACTAAGCTCTAATCCAGAAACTAAAATGTACTCTAGAAAATAAGCTATACTCCAAAAACTAAACTCTACTCCAGAAACTAAAATCTACTCCAGAAACTAAGCTCTACTCCAGAAACTCCAGAAACTAAAATCTACTCCAGAAAATAAACTATACTCCAAAAACTAAACTCTACTCCAGAAACTAAGCTCTACTCCAGAAACTAAACTCTACTCCAGAAACTGAGCTCTACTCCAGAAACTAAAATCTAATCCAGAAAATAAGCAATACTCCAAAAACTAAGCTCTACTCCAGAAACTCCAGAAACGAAAATCTACTCTAGAAACTAAACTCTAATCCAGAAACGAAAATCTCCTCCAGAAACTAAAATATACCCCAGCAAGGTGTACGTAATCTTAAATGTGTCAGGATATGAAGGTCCCTCCCCAATCAGTTTTGCCCACGTCCCACCCACTAATTTAGAATATCGTTTAAAACGTTTTATTTTTTTCCAGCAAAACTCTCATGGCAAAAACTGCACATTTTAAAATACTCCTTTTGTTTAATAGATGTGCCCCAATATGTATATAACATAGTTACCATCATAATTCCAGGAGACTTTAGCCCCTTCCCTGGTGCCGCCCGCAAACCAACTGGGAATGGCCATTTCACACCCAGGAATGCCCCCAAAACAAGCAACTTTAATTTTACAAAAACAGCGCCCATTTTATGGGTTGTCACCCATTTCTTGGAAGTATCTGTAGCTATGTGGAGTGATGTGACCGTGCAGTGTATGTAACATAACTGCAGCGCTTCGTGTCAGACATCGCCTGAAATCTGAAAGGAAAAAAAAAAAAAAAAAGTGCTAAAAATCTTCCCCATTATGTCTATTCTCTGCCAAGCACATCAGTTTTGCATGTATTTGATGACATCTAGTGGTGAAATGTGGATTACCGTCATATTTTTGGTGCATTTTTTCTAGCTAGCCCCCGGTGGATTTGAAGATAATGTTTTCGTCCTCGAAAATCTATCGTCCTGTGAAAAAGTTGTCACACCCCATGGGAAGTTTTATATAATTTTTTTTGCTTAACATACTGTATGTGGCCAATATAATCTTCCTATAAAGACAAAAGTGATGAAACTGAACCAAAAAGAATATATGACTGTAATAACCTATCAAAAAATTGCAGATTTGACCCATTTGACCCTATGCAGAACAAAACAGCTATATTCTATGCCATGTCACACCTGATAAGAGAGTTGGGGTTCTGGGGCTAAATTCTCATCATACACGGTGGTTTCCGAACAGCAGCCATGGTCAGCTGTAACCGTGGCATCGCCACCATATGGTCGCCACCAGAGCGTCAACAGGGGTGGCCATTGTTTCCCATGACAGCCAGGAGCTTATTGAAGACCCCCAGGCCAGTCACTACTGAACCTCTATTATATACTGCCATAGGAATGAAGGAACTTTACCGTATACTTCAGTATTGTATTCAGTATGAGTAATCAGACCCCTAGGGGGTTAAAAATGACACTTAATTTTAAAAAAAAGTTTAAAAAATTCAAAAAAATTCAAAAACAAACACAAAAATAAACATTTTAGGCATCCCCATATCCGAAAATGCCTGAACTATAAAAACGTAAAAACATTTATCCCATACGGTGACCGTCATAGAGGGGAAAAAAATAAAAGTGGCTAAAATATTATTTTTTTCTTTATATAACCTACTAAAAAAATTGAACAAAATTGACTAAAACATCAGACCTCTCCAAAATGATATTAAAAAACTGCATATTGTTCTACTAAAAAAAAAAAAAAAGAAACCTCGCAGAGCTCTGTCCATTTTTTAATTTTTTATGGTATTAAAACACAAAAAAATATGTATAAATCTGCTATCCCCCTGATCATACTGATCCACAGAATACAGATAACGTGTTATATTTACCGCATACTGAACACTGTAAAAAGCGAAATACGTAAAAAAATTGCGTAATTGCATTTTTTCCAATTCCACGCCATTCTGAAGTTTTTTTTTTTCCACCTTCCCAGTCCATTGTAAAGAATATTTAATGGTGCCATTACAAAGTACAATTTGTCCTGCAAAAAATAAGCCCTTGTGTGAAAGGAAAAATAAAAAAAAATAATGGGGGGGGGGGGGGCAGAAGCAGAAAAATTAAAATTGGCCTGATGCTGAAAGGGTTAATCTGCATTAGAATAATTTTCCAGTTGCATGGTGGGGAGAGATCAGAGAAAAATCTCCGCCATGATATAACCTGCTCGCCTCAGTGATCACAACAGTCAAGATGTTCAGCGCTGAAGGAGTTAACACAATGGTCTTTGGCCAGGTGAGGTAACCAGTCATTTTAGTTTATTGCACCTGTAAAGCCTAAGAATAGACCCGGAATGGGCCGTTCTGATTGGATGTCAGTGATATTAACACACGAGGATTTCTATATAGGACACCAACAATAACCCGCACCATTGTATATGTGACCACCTGACAACATGTACCGGCTGCTCATCATTATCTGTCTCCTGACAACCCCAGGTAAGACGTGTTATAGACATGGATAGAAAGCGTCCTCTGACATATACAAAGATCAGTGGCACCATTATGGTGGAAAATAAGTATTTGGTCACCTACAAACAAGCAAGATTTCTGGCTCTCCCAGACCTGTAACTTCTTCTTTAAGAGGCTCCTCTGTCCTCCACTCATTACCTGTAGTAATGGCTCCTGTG
Organism: Leptodactylus fallax; assembly: GCA_947044405.1. Lineage (NCBI taxonomy): Eukaryota > Metazoa > Chordata > Amphibia > Anura > Leptodactylidae > Leptodactylus > Leptodactylus fallax. Next base: position 108,268 of record CAMRHE010000802.1, read on the forward strand.
TGACATTGCTATCAGTATAAAAGACACCTGTCCACAACCTCAAACAGTCACACTCCAAACTCCACTATGGTGAAGACCAAAGAGCTGTGGAAGGACCAGAAACAAAATGGTAGCCCTGCACCAGGCTGGGAAGACTGAATCTGCAATAGGCAAGCAGCTTGGTGTGAAGAAATCACCTGTGGGAGCAATAATTAGAAAATGGAAGACATACAAGACCACTGATAATCTCCCTCCATCAGGGGCTCCACGCAAGATCTTACCCCGTGGGGTCAAAATGATCACAAGAACGGTGAGCGAGAATCCCAGAACCACACGGGGGGACCTAGTGAATGACCTGCAGAAAGCTGGGACTAACGTAACAAAGGCTACCGTCAGTAACACACTACGCCGCCAGGGACTCAGATCCTGCAGTGCCAGACGTGTCCCCCTGCTTAAGCCAGTACATATCCGGGCCCATCTGAAGTTTGCTAGAGAGCATTTGGATGTTCCAGAAGAGTATTGGGAGAATGTCATATGGTCAGATGAAACCAAAGTAGAACTGTTTGGTAGAAACACAACTCGTGGTGTTTGGAGGAGAGTGAATGCTGAGTTGCATCCAAAGAACACCATACCTACTGTGAAGCATGGGGGGGCAACATCATGTATGGGGCTGTTTCTCTGCAAAGGGACCAGGACGACTGATCCGTGTACATGAAAGAATGAATGGGGCCATGTATAGTGAGATTTTGACTGCAAACCTCCTTCCATCAGCAAGGGCATTGAAGATGAAACGTGGCTGGGTCTTTCAGCATGACAATGATCCCAAGCACACCGCCAGGGCAACGAAGGAGCGGCTTCGTAAGAAGCATTTCAAGGTCCTGGAGTGGCCTAGCCAGTCTCCAGATCTCAACCCCATAGAAAACCTTTGGAAGTAGTTGAAAGTCCGTGTTGCCCAGCGACAGCCCCAAAACATCCCTGCTCTAGAGGAGATCTCATGGAGGAATGGGCCGACATACCAGCAACAGTGTGTGCCAACCTTGTGAGGACTTACAGGAAACGTCTGATCTCTGTCATTGCCAACAAAGGATATATAACAAAGTATTGAGATGAACTTTTGTTATTGACCAAATACTTATTTTCCACCATAATTTGCAAATAAATTCTTTAAAAATCAGACAATGTGATTTTCTGGATTTGTTTTCTCATTTTGTCTCTCATAGTTGAGGTCTACCTATGATGACAATTACAGGCCGGCCTCATCTTTAGAAGTGGGAGAACTTGCACAATTGGTGGCTGACTAAATACTTTTTTTTCCCCACTGTAGATGTGTGCTTGCTGCTGCAGAACCTCATAGTACATGCCTCACTACTACAGAGCATTATAGTAAGCCCCTTAGCTGATGCAGAACCTCATAATACCCACCTAGCATCCGATTTTTCATCTCTATATCACCAACATCCAATACGAACGTCTCATTCCAGATCTATTCTTAGATTTTACCAGCGCTATAATCTGAAATCACTTCTAACCTTACATGTCCTGCAGCCATTGTGTTAACTCTTTTAGTGCTGAGCACTTTGACTGCTTTGCTGTAATCTGGCGGAGACATTTCTGGGGAACCCTTGTGTATGTGTGGGGGTGAGCATTATCCTGCTGAAAAATCTTAGTTGTCCGCCCTGCCATGAGAGATGGCACATGTGGCCACAGGATGTCCTGTACATATCACTGAGCTCTTAGTGTCCGCGTAACACTACTAGTGTTTCCATTCACTGACAGCAAGCACGGGTCTTGTGGAAGGTGAAGAGCTGAAAAAGAAAGGGGACATTTTTCATGATCGGAACTTTCTACACCGGTCTTGATACCCCCTGTAATGAGGATGCGTTAAATTTCTGTACTCACTTTGTGATAAATTAAGCGAGCTTAGATGTAAGTCATCATTTACACCAGAAAACTGGAATAAATGATGACCAATCTGGCTCCTCCCCCGACGCACCTATTACGGAGAGTAGGATAAAAACACCATTGTTGCAAATGTTTTTGCACACATGGAATATAAAAACTTGGAATTCAGAGAATTGCGACTTTTATATGTCGGTTTTCTGACGTAATAAATCTCCCGCATTGTCTAGTTGATCTTTTTATTATTTTACATTTAAACTTCATTATATAAGACTGGAATGCACAAAACATTTACAAGACTTTGCATAAAATACATGAACAGGAAGTTTCTATGATGGATTTATTGTCATTGGTCAGTCACAGGAAATGTATCCAGTGGCTTTCAGGTGACGCCTTGTTATTGGGGGGTTATTTATCAGCTGCCCCTTTTTTGACCATATTCTTTTCAGGTGCGCACTTTTATTAGACTAGTTTTACTGTGATGTCTATTTATGATGCCCCATTTAGACCAAAAGTGGCGAGGCCAGCATAACATCTAGGAACAAAGCTGCAAATGTTTCAGAAATATAGTGAAGGGTAGAAAAAGACCACAAAAAGATGCAATTTATGCCAAAAAAGGCACAAGTAGCTTAATAAATGAGCCCCATTAACTTTCCTTTTCTTCTCTATCTGACCCAGACCACCATGACGACTTCTCCCGATGACTGCTGTATTTGCTACTGTCGTATCTGATCTTGCTTCTGTAGCCTGTGTCCCATGCTTTAATGCCATCCTGCTGCTGTCCCAAGTGTCACCATTACCGTACCTACACAATGCCCCCAAAACTATAACATCGGTATAATAGTATTAAAGGACTAGGATAAATATGAAGGGGCTTAACAAGAAAATATTGTACCCAATACCAAAATCTAATGCATACCTCTAAATTAATTTAGATGCCGGACCACAAAAATCCCCCTATGGAAATTTAGACCTCAGACCAGACTCCTAAAATGATTCAGACCCCTAAAATTTCAGACCCCAGACTAGACCTCAAAATATTTTCAGACCCCAGACCACACCCCAATATAAATTCAGGCCCCAGACCAAACCCCTGAATGATTTCAAACCCCAAACCAGACCTCAGACCACACCCCAAAATATATTCAGACCACTGACCAGAAGCCCAAAATTATTTCAGACCCCCTAATAAAATTCAAACCCCAAAATATATTCACACCCCTAAAGGATTTTAAATCCCTAAATGAATTCAGTCCCCAGGCCACATCTAAAAATTAATTTGGACCTCAGACCAAACCCCTAAATCATTTTAGACCCCTAAATTAATTCAGATCCTAAACCAGATCCCTAAATTTATTCAGGCACAACCTAAGATCTAGTCAGACCCCAGACCACACCCCAAAAGTAAATTCAGACCCCAAACCAAACACCTGAATGATATCAAAATAAATTCAGACCTTAGATCAAAGCCCTAAATTAATTCAGATCCCGAAATATATTCACACCGCAAACAAGACCCCTAAATGATTTAACCCCTAAATTTATTCAGGCCCCAGGCCAGATCTAAAAATGAATTTAGACCTCCGACCAAAAATATATTCAGACCCCAGACTAAATTAATTCAGAGCCCAAAATATATGGACACTGCAAACAAGGCCCCTAAATGATTTCAAACCCCATCCCTGAATTCAGGCCCCAGGCCAGATCTTAAAATTAATTTAGACCTCCGACCAAACCCGTAAATCATTTCAGAAACCTACATTTCTTCAGATCCCCAAACCAATGAAGAACTCGCCCTAAGATATATTCAGACCCCAGACCAGACCCTTAATGATTTCAGACCTCTAAATACATTAAGAGACTCCAGAACAAACCCCATAAATTAATAAGACCCCAGACCAGACCCCTAAATTATTTACTCTAAATCAAAGGGAGAAGAAATTCCAAACCTCAGACCAGATTCCTGGTAACTCCTGATATGATATGAACATGTCAGTCTTCACTGTAGATCTGGAATTTTATTCTTGATTTAGCAATCTCCATGACCTGAATGGCTGACGCTTTGATATTAGCTCTGTCTCCTTTACAGTGTCTAGTTTGGGTCCTCGCAGGTATGGACAGACCAGACAACCTTATGAAGATATTGCAGCAAACAGTAAAGTGACCTGTATAGGGGCTGAAACTTACTGCATGGACGAAATGAGACAACTGCCAGGTGAGAACCGACTGGCGTCCATGTCGCTGGGATGTCACCAGTCCTTCATATAGTCTTTACATGGAGAATATCCAAAATACGGGACTGCAAAAACCAAACAGTACAGCTCACAGCCGAGGAACCCGGGAAATCCAAAAGGTGATCAAAGGAAAGTATAACTCTTAGAAATTTGCATAAAAGTAATTTGGACAACTAAAAGGCCAAGCCAAGTGCAAGTAGATATAACACAAAAGCAAAGTCTACACCATCAAAAAATCACACAAAGCACCGGCACAGGAATAGAACCCCAGTGTCTTACCGTATCACCATAATAATCCCTGAGGACACAAAGCGGTGGTCTGAGGTCCAGGGAAGGTTCAGTAAGCCAAATAGGAGAATATTTGATTATGAGGATTAAGGGGGTCCCAGTAGTCCCTTGTACAGTGGATTGCAAAAATCTTCATCCCCCCCCCCACCCCTATATCAATACTTTGTAGAGCCGCCTTTCACTGCAATTCCAGCTGCAAGTCTTTTGGGCTCTCTCTTTACCAGCTTTGCACATCTAGAGACTGAGATTTTTACCTCTTCTTCTTCTTTGCAAAATAGCCCAAGTTCAGCCAGATTGGATGGAGCGTCTGTGAGCAGCAATTCTCACGTCTTGCCACAGATGCTCAATGGGATTTAGGTCTGGACTGTGACTGGGCCAGTCTAACACATGAATATTCTTTGATTTAAACCATTCCACTGGAGCTCGGGCTGGAGGTTTAGGGTCACTGTCTTGCTGGAATCTCCTTCCCAGTCTCAAGTCTTTTGCAGCCTCCAACAGGTTTGCTTCCAGGATTGCCCTGTATTTAGCTCCATCCATCTTCCCATCAGCTCTGACCAGCTTCCCTGTCCCTACTGAAGAAAAGCCTCCCCCCAGCATGATGCTGCCCCCTATGTGTCACAGTGGGGATGGTGTGCTCAGGGGGATGAGCAGGGTTACTTTTCCGCCACACATAGCGCTTTGTATTTAGGCCAAAAAGTTTCCCTTTGGTCTCCTCTGACCAGACCACCTTCTCCCACATGTTTGCTGTGTCCCCTATATGGCTTGTGGCAAACTGCAAATAGCACTTCTTATGTCTTTCTTTCTACAATGGTTTACTCCTTGCCACTCTTCCATAAAGGCCAGATTTGTGGAGTGCGCAGTGACTTATAGTTGTCCTGTGGAGAGACTCTCCCACCTGAGCTGTGGATTTCTGCAGCTCCTCCAGAGTGACCATGGGCCTCTTGGCTGCTTCTCTGACCAGTGCTCTCCTTGCTCGATCTGTTTAGGTGGACGGCCATGTCTTGGTAGGTTTGCAGTTGTAGAATACTTTTTCCATTTTTGGATGATGGATTGAACAGTGCCCCTTGGGATGCTCAAAGCTTGGGATATGTCTTTATAACCTAACCCTGCTTTAAACTTCTCCACAACTTTATCTCTGACCTGTCTGGTGAGTTCCTTGATCTTCACGATGCTGTTTGTTCACTAGTGTTCTCTAACAAACCACTGAGGCCTTCACAGAACAGATGGATTTATACTGAGACTAAACTACACACAGCTGGACTTTTAACTTATTAAAGGGGTTTTCCAGGTAAATTTTTTTTTTAAAAGGTCTTTTCTATTAATAAGTTAATAAGTTAGTAAGTTAATAAGTACACCTATATACTTTTAGCAGTGTTTTGAGTGATTTCTGGGTTTCTGTGGGAGCTCCTGGCATCTTCTGCATTTGTTTACATGGTGTAACTTCCTGCTATGTAGTTTCCTGTGTAGCTCTCACACTACCTCCCTGTCACTGCCCCCCTCCTCTCTCACTCCATTACACCCCCCCTCCCCTTGTCTCCCTAGCTAAGTTAGCTATTCCACCCACTACTAAGGGGTATCAGAGTACAGGGGGCTGAATACTTTTGCACGTCACACTTTTCAGATTTTTATTTGATTACAATTTTGAAAACCATGTATCATTTTCCTTCCACTTCACAATTATCTGCTACTTTGTGTTGGTCTACCACTTAAAATCCAAAGAAAATATGTAATGTAATATGCTATCACTTCTTGAGATGGGGAAAAATGTGTATTTTGCACTTGTACTGTAATCCCTGTATCCTGTCTATAGACAACGTGGTGGGGCTGTTATGATAACACATTGTAACGGCTCCTCTCCTCAGTAAAACTCAATAAACAGCGTTTTGTTCTCAGATGATTGTACTGGGAGCGGTCACAAAGGAATCCGTCCTGTAATTGATTTCATTGGCAGAGAAAAGAGACATCTGTACATGAGTTTTGTGATCAACCACCTGGTCCGTAGAACAACAATGTGGTAGTTTTTGTTTCAGAATGTGTCTGACGATGACGAAGAGAAGAGATCGGCGAACCTCACGAGATTTGTTTTGTGTTTATTTGTGAGGTTCGTTTCGCACCAAACTTGCTCAGATAGAACTGCAAGTGTTATAATTATTCTGTAGGCTCTCATTATACTCCAGAGTATAATAACTGGAGCCCCAGGGAAGGTGTGTTTAAAAAAAAAAAAAAAACACTTATTCTCACCAACCCTGGGCATCTTTGCGATGACCAGCGATCCCTAACATCCTCTCCACCTGACTTCACATACCCTGGGAACACGTTACCCCATGGTCATGATGCTTGGTGCCCCTCATGTCACTACTGAGGCTCAATCATTGGTCTCAACGGGAGTGGTGTAACTAAAGTCTTTTGGGCCCTGATGCAAATTTTTGTCCAGGGCCCACTACCCCTCCCTAGAGCGAATTCTTGATAGTGAAGGTTACAGGTACTGCAGCGCTATTTCAGATACTTGAAAGGGATACAACTATAGTACCCACAACTGCAGTCATCAAGAATACAGTGATTGAGCAGTGCAGAGCATGTAAACAATACTGGGACAGTATAATATGCTCCACACAGTATTATATGCTCCACAGTAGCCCCCACACAGTATAATATGCTCCACAGTGGCCCCCACACAGTATCATATGCTCCACAGTGGCCCCCACACAGTATCATATGCTCCACAGTGGTCCCCACACAGTATTATATGCTCAAGAGTGGCCCCCCGCACAGTATTATATGCTCCACAGTAGCCCCCACACAGTATTATATGCTCCACAGTGGCCCCCACACAGTATTATATACTCCACAGTGGCCCCTACATAGTATTATATACTCCACAGTGGCCCCTACATAGTATTATGAGCTCCCAAGAGCCCCCCCCCCACCTAGAGCCAGTGCTATTATTATACTCCGGGATCGCCTTAGACCCCAGAGTATAATAAGTGGAGGCCCAGGAAATGTGATTAAAAATAACAAACACTTATACTCACCTTGCCTCACCTTTCCTGTGTATCCTCACTCAGTCTCTTTAGCATCCTCCTTGGTGCTCTTCTTCCTGGTGACTGAGATTATGTGCCCCAGACGTCACTTCTGGGACCTGTGATTGGGCCTCAGCAGTCATGTAGGGCACAATGACTCTATTATGCCAGCGCGCCCCATGTGACCTCTGGGACCCAATCATAGGACCCACTAGTGATGTCCGGAGCGCATTTACCTCGGTCACCGGCTGGAAGAGCCCTGGAGAGGATGCTGAGCCCAGGACAGGTGAGTATAAGTTTTTTTTTATTTTTAGTCACTTCCCCTGGGCTAGCATCTATTGGAATGAGACCCGACCATTTCCAGCTGACTGTCGGCCCCGTACCCCTCTGGGCTCGGACACAGTCACACCCCCTGCAAACTTGATTGTTACGCCACCGCTCAGCGGTGACCCCAGAGTACATGACCTCAGACAGAGGACTGAAGAGGATGCCGGGGACTGCCAGAAGAGACTTAAAGATGATGCCAGGGAACCAAAGCAAAGGTATGCAAAGATGCCCAGGAGAGGTGAGGAAGGGCGAATATAGGTGTTTGTTATTTTCTCTCACCCCTTGGGCCTCCAATTATTATACTCTGAGGAGACCTCAGAATATAATAGTTGTTAATGAACCCGAAACGTTTGGAAATTTCAGTTCAAATCCAGTTCTAAACAAATCGGTGCACACATCCCTAATGAAGAGTGTGACGATGGGTATATCTGATGATGGGTGTGATGATTCTGCTTAAGTGTGGCTGTGGCTCAGGGATGTATTTTGGTCTCTGGGTAGCGTATTTCTCTCTAGTTCCATTTACTCATAAGGTGCGCAGCCATAATCCTAGGTGTATATTGGCAGTAGTGGCAACACTGGATCAATAGGGCTTTGTATCCATCACAGCAGGGCTCAATTGAATTCATATACAGCCTTGAGTGATCAAAGGAACATGCATTGTTCAAGCCTGGGCTGTTGATCAGATATGGCTGATAACGGTGTATCAATTCACTTGTTCTCAGTTCTTTACAAAGGATCTGGACTTGATTGCATTAACTCATCAGACTTACTGTTGCCGGTGACCTCATTCTGGGGGGTGGCATAAAGGGTATAAAAGATGAGGTAAGAGGTCTGTGGGAGGAGATGATGCTATGGAGATTTTGCTAAGGAGATTATGCTATGGAGTTGAGACAGACCATCACAGACTACAAGAGACTGAGAGAGATTTTTTGTGATGAGACTATTGGACTAATGCTGAGAGACTGTGAGGAGAGCATGCAGGCTGGAATACTGTGATGCCACATGCTAGGAGTTAATGCACTTGCCAAGAAGCCTCCACTGGTGATCTCACACATACCAAAGCATGTGTGAGTGTTGGACTACAGAACCACATCAAGGACATATGTGGTAAAGTAATTATTTCACCTTTTATCCCTTTTATTTTATTTGTACTGTATCTTGTAACTAGTAACTGTTAATGCTTGTATATATCTGCATATCTGTTCTGAACTGTATATGTTAGATGTTAATACCGACCCATTTAGGGGTTAATAAATATATAAAATTTAGAAGGCTTGTCTTGTATTTATCTTGTGAACCCGACATTCACTGGCAGTGAGTGTGGTTTTTATATGAAAGAGGACTCAGGGGTTGCCAAAACGGTGTTGGCGCACTGAGGATCTTTCACATTGTTGGCAGCGGTGGGATCTTAGGATAAACGGCGTGTGTTGGTGACCTTTATCACTCACATGCTGGGGATTATGGTAATCCTATGAGACAAGCTCGGTATTAAAGCAAGCATTAAGATACAGTGAAAGTTTGATACAGTGCTGTTCCCCTCCCTTACTCTTTGTATTCTATCCTATCTTTTATTTGGCAAATACCAGTGGATGGCTAGTGGGCTCAGAAGCAGAGCTCAAGAATTGTTGAAGCAGGCTTTTTGAGATCCTGAGCGAATGGCTGAAATGAAGGCAGCCACAGCCATGCAGAGAATCGAGCAGAGTCCTGATTTTGGGGCTAGGCCAGGAAGTGCAGCAAGCAGCCCGGTCCCAAGGATTACTTCACCAGGAGAGACCAGTAACCCCAGCCTTGCTATGGGAATGGTTTCATACTGGCAAATGGCCCTACAGCAAGTAGGCACTAGTGACCCTAACACATACCTGCAGGTGTTGCACCGTTTTCTGGAAGCTGTAGAACAGGAACAAGAATGACAGGCTGCTGAGCGATAGGCAGAGAGAGAGAGGAAGGCAGCAGAATGGCAGGCCGCAGAACGGCAGGCTGCTGAGCGACAGGCAGAGAGAGAGAGGAAGGCTGCTGAGCGACAGGCAGAGAGAGAGAGGAAGGCAGCAGAACGGCAGGCCACAGAACGGCAGGCAGTTCGTGAGGCTGCTAATTGACAGGCAGAGAGACAGGCTGCTGAGAGACAGGCCGCTGAGAGACAGGCCGAGAGGGAGTATCAGCTTGAGCTCAAAAGAATGGAGCTCTCCCAGCGGGCACAAACCGCCCCCCGCACAAACTCCAACAACCCTGCAGAGACCCTCAAGTTGGAAGGAGAAGCCAGGCCAGAGTTCACCACAGCCGTCTGTCGTCAGGTCGGGTGAGACAAATTATGTCCCGGGTGGTCCTTCCCCTGTCCCAAGAACTCTGGGCGCCCGGGTGACCTTCCCAAAATCCCAAGGGGAGGTGCGGCGGGGCCATGCCTGTCACCAGACAGGACATTTCAAGGAGGAGTGACCCAACCGTCCTGAGAACTTCCCTGCTTCCCAAGCCACAGCAGGTGGCCCATCTGTGTATCTGGACTGGGGTGCAGAAAAAGGAATGCGGACTGTGGGACTATTGACTGATTTGCCTGCTAATGTACTGTTGGGAAGTGATTTAGCACCTATGATGTCCCAATATGGGGTGGGGAGCACCCCAATTTACTGTGATAAACTGTCTATGATTAATGCTGATCATGTGTCTGTCATATCTGCAGAGAGGGCCCGTAACCCCCCCTCTGAGATACTTCCCATGGCAGTAAGTGTAAATGCTAATGAGTTGCCTTCATCTGAGAGCAGGGAAGATGCAACTGAACTTCCTGCAACCCAGATCAGCAAAAATGTTATTGATGCTTTGTTCACCCACGTGCTAGGAGCCAATGAGATTAAGTCTGTAGACACACCCACATCTGCGGGGGCGTCGCCCTCCCAGCTTGTTAACATGTCTACTGCAGATCTCATTGAGGCCCGGTGTGAATTAACAATTGCTAATGAAGGTACTGTCAATGTAATTGCCAATGCTTGTTGTGAAAGTGTACAGGGTAGCTCTTCTGAGTCACTGGAAGCGACTTCTACTATTTCGCCCAGTGCATCCGATGAGCACCCAACTGCTGACCATGTGCCAGGTAGTCAGGTAGGCTATGTGGATCTCATGGCCGATCCAGGTGAGGGACGGACTGCTGGTAGTGCGGTGTTAGCCCGCAGCCAGAGTGCTACAAGGGTGGAGGGCGTTTCGACCCTTGAACCGTTGCCTACACCACCTGAAGTCGGTGCTGAGACCGCCATGACTAGCCTCACTCCCTTGAAGCCGGAGGAGTCCGGCCGGTATGAGACATACACGTCTCTTCTGTCCAGTTCTATTCCAGGAGTGCCCATGGCCCAAGTGCAGATGGCATGGGGTACTGGAGATGTGATCCAAGAAGAGGGTATGTCCAATGTATTACCTGTCAATGTATTGTGGGGGGATGTTTTGGGGAAGCATGTTCTCAATCATTTGCCCAAAGTATCACCATCACCCACCCAAGTACAGGAGGAACAGGATGTAGGTTTGGAAGCAAAGGGGGAGGTGCAGAATCCCCTAGAACTCTCCCAACTAGCGGCTAGTGTGGGGAAGACCCTGAGAAAGCAGGCCAAGGGTAGCCAGGAGAGCAGAGATTGCCGGCATGGGATCTCTGGAATGGTATCCCAAGGGCCTGAGCTCATGAGTGTAAAGCTACGGGATGCCCGCACGCAGAAAACGGACCCAGAACAGGCAGGAGCTAGCCAAGTTAGAAGCGTCCCTAGTCAGACTAGAGAGCCAGAAGGGTCCGGCAGCTATGTAACATGCACCTCTCTTTTTTCTCACTCCAGCCAAGAGTTCAGAGATGCTGTCCAAGCTGACCCTAGTCTGGACATATTGAAGGCGCGTGGCGCTCAACCACCCTTAGAGTCTGACAAGGCCCGAGTCTGCTGGGACCCCGGGGGGAGGTGAGAAAGCCTTGCGGCCAGGGCCTGAGAAGCTGGAGGCGGAGGTGCTTTCAGAAGAGGGGCGTAGGCCCCTACTTCCTGCAAGCCCCATCTAAAGGGGGAGGTGTGATGATTCTGCTTAAGTGTGGCTGTGGCTCAGGGATGTATTTTGGTCTCTGGGTAGCGTATTTCTCTCTAGTTCCATTTACTCATAAGGTGCGCAGCCATAATCCTAGGTGTATATTGGCAGTAGTGGCAACACTGGAACAATAGGGCTTTGTATCCATCACAGCAGGGCTCAATTGAATTCATATACAGCCTTGAGTGATCAAAGGAAAATGCATTGTTCAAGCCTGGGTTGTTGATCAGATATGGCTGATAACATTGTATCAATTCACTTGTTCTCAGTTCTTTACAAAGGATCTGGACTTGATTGCATTAACTCATCAGACTTACTGTTGCCGGTGACCTCATTCTGGGGGGTGGCATAAAGGGTATAAAAGATGAGGTAAGAGGTCTGTGGGAGGAGATGATGCTATGGAGATTTTGCTAAGGAGATCATGCTATGGAGTTGAGACAGACCATCACAGACTACAAGAGACTGAGAGAGATTTTTTGTGATGAGACTATTGGACTAATGCTGAGAGACTGTGAGGAGAGCATGCAGGCTGGAATACTGTGATGCCACATGCTAGGAGTTAATGCACTTGCCAAGAAGCCTCCACTGGTGATCTCACACATACCAAAGCATGTGTGAGTGTTGGACTACAGAACCACATCAAGGACATGTGTGGTAAAGTAATTATTTCACCTTTTATCCCTTTTATTTTATTTGTACTGTATCTTGTAACTAGTAACTGTTAATGCTTGCATATATCTGCATATCTGTTCTGAACTGTATATGTTAGATGTTAATACCGACCCATTTAGAGGTTAATAAATATATAAAATTTAGAAGGCTTGTCTTGTAATTATCTTGTGAACCCGACATTAACTGGCGGTGAGTGTGGTTTTTATATGAAAGAGGACTCAGGTGGGGCCACAGCGGTGTTGGCGCACTGAGGATCTTTCACAATGGGTGTATCTGATGATGGGTGTATCTAATCATGGATGTATCTGATGTTTCATAAACATGACACAAATCTCTTGATACTTTTTCTGTTCACGAGATTTGTAATCACGTAAAGTACCCACAAAATACTTTTCATGCTATAAAATGGTGGGGAGAAAACTTTCTACATACAGTCATGGCCAAAAGTTTTGAGAATGATACAAATATTAATTTTTACAAAGTCTACTGCTTCAGTTTTTCTAATGGCAATTTGCATATACTCCAGAATGTTATAAAGAGTGATCAGCTTAACAGCAATTACTTGCAAAGTCAATATTTGCCTAGAAAATGAACTTTATCCCCCAAAACACATTTCAACATCATTGCAGCCCTGCCTTAAAAGGACCACCTAACATCGTTTCAGTGATTGCTCCATTAACACAGGTGTGGGTGTTGATGAGGACAGAGCTGGAGATCAATCTGTCATGATTAAGTAAGAATGACACCACTGGACACTTTAAAAAGAGGCTGGTGCTTGCCATCATTGTTTCTCTTCTGTTAACCATGGTTATCTCTAAAGAAACACGTGCAGTCATCATTGCACTGCACAAAAATGGCCTAACTGGGAAGAGTATTGCAGCTAGAAAGATTGCACCTCAGTCAACAATCTATCGCATCATCAAGAACTTCAAGGAGAGAGGTTCCATTGGTGCCAAAAAGGCTCCAGGGCGCCCAAGAAAGACCAGCAAGCGGCAGGACCGTCTCTTAAAAGTGTTTCAGCTGCGGGATCGGGCTACCAGCAGTGCAGAGCTTGCTGAGGAATGGCAGCAGGCAGGTGTGAGTGCATCTGCACGCACTGTGAGGCGGAGACTCTTGGAGCAAGGCTTGGTCTCAAGGAGGGCAGCAAAGAAGCCACTTCTCTCCAGAACAAACATCAGGGACAGACTGATATTCTGCAAAAGGTACAGGGAGTGGACTGCTGAGGACTGGGGGAAAGTCATTTTCTCTGATGAATCCCCTTTTCGATTGTTTGGAACATCTGGAAAACAGCTTATTCGGAGAAGAAGAGGTGAGCGCTACCACCAGTCTTGTCTCATGCCAACTGTAAAGCATCCTGAAACCATTCATGTGTGGGGTTGCTTCTCAGCCAAGGGAATCGGCTCTCTCACAGTCTTGCCTAAAAACACAGCCATGAATAAAGAATGGTACCAGAATGTCCTCCAAGAGCAACTTCTCCCAACCGTCCAAGAGCAGTTTGGCGCTCAACAATGCCTTTTCCAGCATGATGGAGCACCTTGCCATAAAGCAAAGGTGATAACTAAATGGCTCAGGGAACAAAACATAGAGATTTTGGGTCCATGGCCTGGAAACTCCCCAGATCTTAATCCCATTGAGAACTTGTGGTCAATCATCAAGAGACGGGTGGACAAACAAAAACCAACAAATTCAGACAAAATTAAAGCATTGATTCTGCAAGAATGGACTGCTATCAGTTTGGATTTGGTCCAGAAGTTGATTGAGAGCATGCCAGGGAGAATTGCAGAGGTCCTGAAGAAGAAGGGTCAACACTGCAAATATTGACTTGCTGCATTAACTCATTCTAATTGTCAATATAAGCTTCTGTTACTCATAATATGAATGCAATTCTATTTCTGTATGTGATAAAAACATCTGACAAACACACATAAAAACCAGAGGGCAGCAGATCATGTGAAAATATAATATTTGTGTCATTCTCAAAACTTTTGGCCATGACTGTAGATGGGGGTGGAGCAGATATTGATTTCTATCTACTTTTGTTCAATCAGCTGCTCATGGTGCTCTGAGGACCAGTCCCCAAGTAGGCGCCACTTGGAGGGTATGCTACATGGGAAAGACACAGCTGTACATGGAGGAAGGACCAAAGTATGAGGTTTTCTGTCGGGGTGGAATCAGCTGGACAGCGAGCGCTCCAGTCATGTCTATGGGTTTTCCACTATTCTATCTTTACTGGAATGTCTGCTTAAGGCAACCCCTTTAATTTGGCTTAGGACCTCCCCTTCTTTAAGATGCAAAGACTAGAGCTCACTGCTATGAAGGATCAACTTCCAACAACATACCTGTACATAGATGGATTCATATCAAGTGATACTTTGAAGGTTCCTAGGACGATCTTATAATTTTGAGGAACTTTCCACCCCCAATGGGCTTACGGCCTGGGTCCCAATCTATGAATCCTGCCATGAGTAGAAGCAGAATCCAGAGAGTCATACCAGCATAGGAGAAATGGACCTCTTATAGCCAACGGTCTTCATACTACGAGCTCCTGGTCATTTCCACGGACTTACTCTTCGTTGGTGAAGAATCTCTTGGATTCGTTCAGGTTCTTTAGATTTCCTTCCAAAGGGTGTAGTGTACTGGGATTATGATGAGCTCTCCTTCCAGCAGAATTAATGCCTGTCCAAAAAAAACTCAAGAACATGCTGGGCCCACCAGGGTAGGAGCAGTCCTGAGGGTGACTCCCCATTCTGACTCTCCTCTCTGATGTCCATAGGTCCCATATTACCTACAGGGGTTGTCAGATATTGAGGATTTGATGATACTGATAATCTGTTGATATACCGTATTTTGTATGCTTGTTTTGCTGTGGGATTGATCAGTAATTGTGTTGTGGGGGTTGCTATTGATTGACCCTTAATCGTTGGTATATTGCATTGGTGTGAACCACATAGCAACTCAGAAGTGGGTCAATGACATAAATGCGACCGGTGACCACAGCTGCATAGAGTTGTTATGTTATCCCCATGATTGACTATGTTTACGCCAAGATCTTTTCCATTTGCACTCTTGTTTCCATCTTGGCATGTCTTAAAGGGTATCTCCAGAGAAAACAAAGGAAATAAATATAAAACTGATGCTGAAGCCGTGGGCCATGTCTCTACAATCCTGGCTGACTGAACGCTTATAAACAATTTGATAAAACTATATCCAAACCTTTTGGACATGGTATATATGAAAGTTCTTTTATTGCACAGTATAATAGGTGGAGGTCCGGGGGGGGGGGGTGAAAAAAACCAAAAAACACTCATACTCACCTTTTGTTACCTCTCTTGGGTCTCCTCTGGCGTCCAGCGTCCTTCTGTCACGTCATCGGCCCAGGCTCAGCGCTGAGACCTGCGATTAGATGATGCTCAGCTTGCTTATGTGACCGATGGTGGCCCAATCACAGGCCTCAGCCGTGACCCCCAGGCCAATAATATAACAGAAGAGCGCCGGACATCACAAGGAAAGTGCCAGACACCATGAGGAGGCCTAAGAGAGAAACCAGAAGGTAAGTATGAATTTTTTATTGTTTACACCTCCCCTGAGCCTCCATCTATTATAACCTAAGGGTCTGAAGAGATCCAAGAGTATAATTATGTAACTTTTCACTTTCACATAATCTTGGCTGTATTTTCTTTACAGAGATAGAAATTGGACAGATACAGTAGGTTCCTAGGAGCCCTAAGAGTGTTCTACACTATGTTTTATAGATAGGTTCCTAGGAGCCCTAAGAGTATTCTACACTATGTTTTATAGATAGGTTCCTAGGAGCCCTAAGAGTATTCTACACTATGTTTTATAGATAGGTTCCTAGGAGCCCTAAGAGTATTCTATACTATGCATCTGGATCTTTAGCATGAATATCCACCAAATTACCAAATGATGTATCTGTGGAAGTGATGATGATGTTACCTCCATGTTTGGTTTGCTTGGACTTGAAAAACATTTGGCATCTCTTTCCATCTCTAGGTACCCACCTAGAGGAATGACATATTCCCTAAAGAGGTCATATATTAGTTGATTTGGCACATGTATTCAGCCGGCCCTAGTCACAGGGAGGAGACTGCAAAAAGGGGGCTTGGTTAGGGGTCCTTCAAAAATGAATGATGGTCAGGACCCCCTTTCTATTTGGAGATGAGGCTCAGTCTTTCAATGTGTCCAATTGTTCCACCGCTAGGCTTGTAAGAGTTCTGTTTCTTTATTTTATCCCTTCTTTATTTTGCATACTGTTTGTTCTGTATGTATGTCTTGTTACTACATGTTTTTCGGTAAGCACCGTACTTTTTTGTGTACATTAAATCTTAAAACTGAATAAGATTGTCTTCGACTCTAAACTTTCCCACAGTCTCAAATAGAAAAATACTGATTTGTTTTGTTACCTTTTTGTTTGCCAGTCTGTGCCACAGTGTACAGGTGTGAGCGTTCTAGATATATAATGGCTTCTCATCTATCATAAGTTGTTTGATGATGGCAGCCATTGGTGTGCATTTACAAATATACTAGGGTCGCATCACTCCTTTGTAGCCTAGTGTGATTAAAAGAGTGTAGAAGTGAGTGGAAGAAGGGTTCTCCTTTAAAGTTACATCCAGAGTCACATATGATTGAGTGGTGAGTGGGTGTTCGGAACCTTGACACCATGTCACAGAATAAAGTGAACAGATACATAATTGCAACATGAAATGTTAAATTACTAAAAGCCTGCGGAAATATACCATAAGAGGAGGCTCCCGATGCACAGCAATTCCATCTCTACTCTACAAATGGTCTAAGAGTGGATCATCTAATGGAAGCCAAACCCTCAAGAGAAGCTAGAAAAAAGCAGTGTATCAGCTAAATAATATATCTCTTAATGTATAGAACTTGACATGACTTAGGAAATGAATTGTTCAAAGAGAGTTTCTCCCCAACCAGACTGCAAGAAAAATTATAGTCAAAATATACACTACAGATAACACAAGGTGGGTTCCCTGGAGAGCGTCCATCATGGCTTCCTGAGACCATAAAGAGATAGGAGTCTGATAGGAGTATGAGGCAAATAGAGAGTTCCATATAGCGATGATTCACATCTCACATATCCGTGCAAGGCTATAGATATCTCATGAGCAATGTAGATATCCAAGAGTAGATGCCATACCAAGAGATAACCCATATGGAGAACTTACCCAAATATGGGACCCTTATAGGAGGTAGTCATCATTCATGAGAGTTGGAGTCCAATCTCCTATGTTATTGCCAATGTGTATCTTTGGGAGCTTCCATTATATCACACATTGATGCAACTGATAAATGAAGAAGTAAATCTGCTGATGTGAGGAGAACTAGTGGAGACCAGGAGGGGGAATGAAAAAAGTGAGGATGTAAGAACAAAAATATGAACGGAGCAGTGATAGAAGAAAGCACAGAGACGTGCACAGCTTACATGATGATATCAATTTCCATGGTTTTAAGAATTCTGATTTACAAAAGTCAGTAGAACTCCCTCGGAGTGACAGACCACAATTTGTATATCTACCCTGACCCCGAAGGAAGGAAATGTTTGTAAAAGACCTGCCAACCCAAAAAACCCTTGTGTCCTATTTATCTGTATGGTGGTCCAAAAAATATGAGGCAACCCATATGAGTGTCTTTTTTTTATTCCTGTTTCCATCTTCCAGGTTGATCATAGAAATGTGTTTTTGAATATCTTTCTGTAGTTGAGAGGTCCGGCCCACAATAAACCATCGGACATGTGGATACAATTACATAAAACCCACATCTTGTTGTGTAATTAACATAAAATTTCTGCTCAAAACTCTTAAGATTGCAACATGTTGTCGTAGGAGTCAAAAACTGGCAAGTGTTGGGAAAGAGCTCTTCTCGTAGATACTCCTACCTAAAGATATGGTGGGACGAGTGATGTGACTGCAAGACAGTTTGTCATATTGGGAGCTCGCCAGGCCACTAAGAGGCTTATCTGAAATGTGTCACGTATATAAGCCTAAAATAGCCCAATATTGTAAAATATTTTGGACGTTCCCTTATTGCTTATTAAAAGGGACGATAATTCTCACCTTTGGCTCTCATGGATGATGTTGTGGGCTGCAGTAGGTCACCTCTTCGTTTCCTCTGGTATTGCTAAATGCTCAGGAAATGACATTTTGTAGGTAACCCAGTGTTTACAGTCATGCAAATAAATCAAAAACTGGCTTTTGGAAATCTTAAAGAGTAGCACATGTATGGTGTAATGGTGGAACGTCTCCTGGTATGGTCAAATGAAGCAAATTGTTGGAAGCCATTGGTTGTGTTCTTACAGCCACTGATTCTGAAGGTCCTTTCTACCCTCAGGAAATGAATGGTCTGGTCCTTCAGATGGATACCCTTTTGACCATGTCTTCTGTCAAAACCCTATATTCGACTATCTCTCATATGGGTGGTATACACGTTATTGTCTTTTTAGGTAAGAAGTATTCCTTTGATGACATGTGCAAATCCTTTCTTATTGAACTTAATTCTTTAGCACAATTATTTTGCTTTCACACTTGTTTTTTACCACCAGGCTTCTGGGACCGCAATGGGCGCACAATGTACTCTCTCTAATGCTAATCTATTTACCCGTTGGTAGGAGGGGTCAGCACCTATACCCATCACAGGAATGCCAGACACATGGTCCAATGGTGCCTTTATATGAATGATGCCCTGTCTTTTTTCAACAGGATCAAAAGAAGGTGGAACCAAAATTCTTCAAAGATCCATCTGCCCCATCTCATATCTTCTATCATGGTTGAGTTCTTAGATTTGAAGATACAACTTAGGATGTATTTTTTGCAACATCATGGCTACCAACAATTTTACTTCCAAGTTCCACCCAACAGGTCAAAACGGGTATCCCTACAGGATAATTTCTACAATTACACCGTACATGTACCATCTTTCAAGACTGGGAAAAGGGGGCTCTTGAGTTATATGTATGATGGAAAAGACAGGGTTACCCATGAAAAGTCATTTCCTGGGCCTACTGAAAGGCCAGAAATAGCAAGAGAGGTGAACTACTACGTCCAGGAGATAAAAAAGTGAACACTATCACCAACTTTAATAATCAGTGGGAGAATGTTGGAAATATTTTGTAATATGTAATAGGCCTAGATTTGCGACTTTCAGGGTACATAAACCTCTTCTAGTAGCCAGACGCCCACTAAAAGGCAAACCGCCTTGTGGTCATCTCACTCGTCCCACCATATCTTTAGGTAGGGGTTTCCTTAAAGGGTTGTTTTCCACTGCAACGTTTGGCAGGTTATGATTCCTATTACAATATTTCGAAATCATAGTAGTTTGGATCTGAATATTCTGTTAATTGTACAAAAAGATGTGTATTTAAGTATCCACATGTATCCACATGTCCGAATGTTTATGTGGGCCAGACCACCCACAGCTATGGCAACATGTTCAAAAACACAATTCTATGATCCATCTGGCAGATGGAGACAGGAAGAATAATCAAGCCGGAAAATGTGGGGACATGAGCATGGGTGTAACCATTGGGTCCCATAAGAAAAGTTGTAATGGGCCTCCACACTTCTATGACCACCAGAGGCATAGTTAGAGGTTCAGCATGGGGAGGCAAATAGGTCAAAGTGGGTCCCCCAACTCAGGTATACCAATATTATCACTGTATGGTGACCATATAGTGGGATATACTGTACTAGCTCTACACAGGGCACTGCAGACCACTGAAGTGAATAAAATAGTGACTTACAGGTGACGTCTCTGACTAATCCTTCACATTTCCCGTCTCTTTCCTTTGGACCGCCATGACCACTTCTTCCAGCTGTGACTTGTCTCTGTGAAGTTTGCAACACAGATATCTTTGGCTCCTCACTTTTCCAGGCATCCGAACCACAATGTCCTCACCTACACAAAGCCCCCATCCTGCTGCTACCCCCAATTATACAATATATGATATAACCCCCCATAATATAGTGCCCTATATTAATAATGCCCCAGGTGTTTCCTCATTAATGGGGTTTTCCAGGTCATCAATAAAAAGTCACTTTACATTGTATAATTCACTTCATAGCGGCCATGTAATGTGACTGCAGCCTTGTCCTATACATGTCTATGTGTTGTCTACATCACACGGTCAGTATAAATCAGATCATGCGATGTAACAAGACGTCATGGCCCCTTCAGATGATCAGTGTGGGGGGTCCAGTGAGCTCTTTTTGATGATCTATCCTGCAGATAGATACATACAAATGATCTGGAAAGCCCCTTAATTAAAGACCAAGTATCAGTGTCCTGCAGACACCAAAATAGTTAAAATTATGGCCCTAGTTACACTTAGTCAGCATATTCAGAACCTCAAAAATGTGTACAATTATTTTGGTTTCCTTCACAAAGGGGTAGAGCACAAAGAGAAGTCACAGCACAGAAATAATACACACAGTGATGTCACAGTACAAGGATAATACACACAGTGATGTCACAGTACAGGGATAATACACACAGTGATGTCACAATACAGAGATAAAACACACAGTGATGTCACAGTACAGGTATAATACACACAGTGATGTCAGAGTACAGGGATAATACACACAGTGATGTCACAGTACAGAGATAATACACACAGTGATGTCACAGTACAGAGATAATACACACAGTGATGTCACAGTACAGAGATAATACACACAGTGATGTCACATGTGATAACTTGGGGGAATTAGACTCAAATGGTGGCTTTTCCTGGTCCCAACAGCAGTGGTTCATGGTACTGGGCGTCGGTGAGACAGCGTTCAGACGGTGCCAATTTAAAACAAAGTGGCTTTATTATAGCTTAAGGGCAACATAACAAAACAACAAACAAAACCTATGCCACAGTTAGGGCCTAACTCACTCCTTGAGCCCCTAACTGTCCTGACTGTTACTCAGCTCTAGCAACAGTCCTCTGTGGACGCCAGCCCTCTGGGACAGACCCTCTCTGTCTGTCCTAGTTGGTCCACTCCTGTGGACGCCAGCCCTAGCTGGTCCACTACTTCCTGCTTCCTGCCGGACACTCCAGCCCCTCTGGAGTTACGTGCCACCCCCCAAAGGTGTGGCTGAGAGCCTTTTCTGGTCTGGCCTGGGTCGCTCAACAGCGCCCTCTGGCTCACATACTTACACACAGTACAGAGATAATACACACAGTGATGTCACAGTACAGGAATAATACACACAGTGATGTCACAGTACAGGAATAATACACACAGTGATGTCACAGTACAGAGATAATATACACAGTGATGTCACAGTACAGGGATAATACACACAGTGATGTCACAGTACAGGGATAATACACACAGTGATGTCACAGTACAGGAATAATACACACAGTGATGTCACAGTACAGGGATAATATACACAGTGATGTCACAGTACAGGGATAATACACACAGTGATGTCACAGTACAGGGATAATACACACAGTGATGTCACAGTAAAGGGATAATATACACAGTGATGTCACAGTACAGAGATAATACACATAATGATGTCACAGTACAGAGATAATGCACACAGTGATGTCACAATACAGGGATAATACACACAGTGATGTCACAGTAAAGGGATAATACACACAGTGATGTCACAGTAAAGGGATAATATACACAGTGATGTCACAGTACAGAGATAATATACACAATGATGTCACAGTACAGGGATAATACACACAGTGATGTCACAGTACAGAGTCAATACACACAGTGATGTCACAGTACAGGGATAAAATACACAGTGATGTCACAGTACAGAGATAATACACATAGTGATGTCACAGTACAGGGATAATACACACAGTGATGTCACAGTACAGGGATAATACACAGTGATGTCACAGTACAGAGATAATACACACAGTGATGTCACAGTACAGGGATAATACACACAGTGATGTCACAGTACAGGGATAATACACACAGTGATGTCACAGTACAGAGATAATATACACAGTGATGTCACAGTACAGGGATAATACACACAATGATGTCACAGTAAAGGGATAATACACACAGTGATGTCACAGTACAGAGATAATACACATAGTGATGTCACAGTACAGGGATAATACTCACAGTGATGTCACAGTACAGAGATAATACACACAGTGATGTCACAGTACAGGGATAATACACACAGTGATGTCACAGTACAGAGATAATACACACAGTGATGTCACAGTACAGGGATAATACACACAGTGATGTCACAGTACAGGAATAATACACACAGTGATGTCACAGTACAGAGATAATATACACAGTGATGTCACAGTACAGAGATAATATACACAGTGATGTCACAGTACAGGGATAATACACACAGTGATGTCACAGTACAGGGATAATACACACAGTGATGTCACAGTACAGAGATAATACACACAGTGATGTCACAGTACAGGGATAATACACACAGTGATGTCACAGTACAGGGATAATACACACAGTGATGTCACAGTACAGAGATAATACACACAGTGATGTCACAGTACAGGGATAATACACACAGTGATGTCACAGTACAGAGATAATACACAGTGATCATGTCACAGCACAGCGACAATATACACAGTAATGTCACAATAAAGGGATAATATGCACAATGATCACTGAGGCCAAGAAGATAGTAATTATATTGACGTCACAGTCAGAAATGATGTCCAAAATACACTAAAAACAGCACACAGATCAGATGTACTATAACCAATGTCTATACCCAGATGGAGAGACCATCCTAATCCTAGACCCTCTCATGTGTACAGAACTCAATAACTACTACGTACCATAAATGAGCTGTAGACTATATCTAGCCTTGAAATTTGTTTAGGGGAGTCTACAACATTTTGGGGGTTACCTGTGTTATTCCTTTTTCACACAAATTATATTAATTGTATTTGCCTTTTGATATAGATTTATATGATTTATGTAAATCATACTGTACAGCTTTCATATAATACCACCACAACCATACCGTGCACAAATAATACTATACAACCTTAATATATTACCACCATACCGTGCACAAATCATGCTCTACAGCCCTAATATAATACCACCATACCACGCACAAATCATACTACTTAGATTGCATTTTGGTTTGGTTTTTTTATGGACTCGAAAATCCTTTGAAGATCATGTGTATAGGGTATATAAAAAATCTGTGAATTTTCAGTTCTTGTATAACACCATATCTGAAGAAGAGAGCTAGACTCTTGAAAGCTTACTTATCAAATATACTCAGTTAGCCTCTAAAAGGTATCGCCTGATTTCTTTACTCTTCCAAATCATACTATACAGCTTTCATATAATACCACCATACCGTGCACAAATCATACTATACAGCCCTAATATAATACTACCATACTGTGCACAAATCATAATATACAGCTTTCATATAATACCACCATACCGTGCACAAATCATACTATACAGCCCTATTATAATACCACCATACTGTGCACAAATCATAATATACAGCTTTCATATAATACCACCATACCGTGCACAAATCATACGATACAGCCCTAATATAATACCACCATACTGTGCACAAATCATAATATACAGCTTTCATATAATACCACCATACCGTGCACAAATCATACGATACAGCCCTAATATAATACCACCATACCGTATACAGCTTATGTACTATAGATCTACTGCCCCCCCCCCCCCCTGCGTGTTACAATGTGTCAGTACAATGTGGAGGTATTTCTGATAGCTGGTTGTTATAATATGTTTAATGTTCTTTTCTCTTATTTCTCCGTTTTGAGTCATTCCTGACATTTTTGGACTGAGGGACAGATTCCGATTGCATTGACCTCAGCCCCGATCACTGGGACAAGGGGTCTCTGATACGACTTGGTCACGTTTCCTGCCTGCTCCTTTCCTGGCAGCCTCATAAGATGAAGGAATGAACCAGTTCTTATGTGTATATTATGCTGGGTCTGACACCTGCACTTAGAGTCACAGGCTGTCAGCAGGGCATGATGGGAGTTGTAGTTCTACAAGTACTGGTTGCAGACCTCGGCCATACCATCCCCCATTCAAATCCTATTCTTGACCTTAAAGCAGCTGCAGCTCTGGACCCGTCTGTCAGTCCACGCAGAGGACATTGTCACATGATACAATATATCAGGTTTATTTTAGGAACCCTCAGAGGTCTGACCTGCGCCCACTGACTCTTCTCTGGAATACCTCAAGGTGAAAGCTATATACATATATACCCCCGTGTGTCAGTGTCGTCCCATCACCCTCTCCGGCCATTATGGGGTATTTCTGGCCTCCGGATCACATCTGAGCACTTGTCTCTGTCGGTGAATTCCTATCTGGAACTTTCTGCCCTCCGCAACTAGTAGCGGGACCAGTGGAGGAACGCGCAGGGGATTGCGGGGGCAACGCGCAGACTTGCACGGCTCTGGGCACGGGGCGCAGCGCGGGCGCCCACGACCACCACTGGACCGGGATGAGGGGCGCACAAATGTTGGTGGTGATTGCCCCGGGGGGGCCCCTATACTGTGCCGACTGGTGGTGTTTGGGGCGCCCTGATGTTGTCGGGCAGAGTCAGACACAGAAACGGTTGTAAAGTTGAACTTTTACTTCCATGGGTGTGGAGGCACAAATGCTTAAACAGTTTCTTCAATACAAAACAACGGGTACGCCTGGGACACAGCAAAGTCCTGGGGGCAGGGAGACTTGAAAGGTGTTCCTAGCCCCTTATACTCAGTGTTACAGCCCTGAGGTGCGCTGGGCTCCTATTTGGCTCATAGGAGGATGCCCACCATGATACTAGTACATAATATTCCCCACTCACGTTATGTGGTCCTGATAGCTCAGAGTTTCGGGGTGCAATAGTCAGGGTGGCAGGATATTCCACAGGTCTGGCCTTGGCCCCTGGATCCTGTGATACTTGCTATGGAGCACGGTTCCAGAATGTTCTCTCCACAGTCTCAGGCTGACAAGATAATGATGCTTGACTTCCTTCAGGGCGATGGCTAGGCAGACAGGGGACAGGATCTTCTGAATAGCTGGAGTATGTCAGCTCTCCAACCCGGAGGAGAGATCACTAAACTCACGCTAAGGACAAACTACACCAACACCACACCAACCACCGGACCCCGCAGGGGGACCATGGGGACCCAGGAAGGACCCCCTCCAGCGAGCCCCCATGGACATTGGAATCAATCCTATGGGAGGTGTAAGCATGTGTGAGGCTCACTAGGTGGCGCGGGGAGACAGGACCGCTAGCACACAGGCTAGAAGCAACAGGAAAAAACAAGCACAGGACACCCAGCCAGCCAAGCCAGCTCTGGGAGCCACAACCCAGAGGACGGGGGGGGGGAAGGTGAGAAATGTAACATAACGTTAATAAATACGAATAAAGTACAAATGTCACAACAGTTTAGAAAAATATAAACTTAGAAACGAGGTAAGACCGGCAAGTCCGGAATGTCCAGAGAAGTCGAAGGGAACAGAGATAATAAACCAGACAGGAACCGGCGGACCACAGACAGTCCAATAGAAACAACAGTAGTGCAAATGGGCCAGAGGCTCTCGGCAAAATCGTGAGTGTCCATTATCAGAGAGCTCTCGAGAAACAAAAACAGTCCTCGAAGGAAGAGAGGCACCAGCACAAGCCAACGCAATGGGGAACAGAACTCGGGGAGCCAGGCACTATGGCTGGATTGTTGCATATAAATGTAAATACTATATTACATGGCAAGATATTATATATATACTGTATATACACACAGGAAAAACATTAATGTAATCAGAGCAGGAATAACAATATACAGAAGCAGAGACAGTAACTCTACCAAGGAAACATGGCACATAGCGTGTTGGAGGGGGGAGCAGAACGCCAAGTGGAAGAGATGAACAGGAACAGAGTCACGAAATCAAAAACACGGAAGGATCCGCACAGAGCAATGGGGAAACAGCTAAATGGTAGTAGTAGGCGCCCACCAAGCAGTTAACGTTGGGGGTCTCTCTTTCGCTTCAGAAGGGACAAGATCTTGTACCAGTCAGCTGGGGGACCTGTGGGAGTCCTTAAGGCACAGCTAGAGGTTTGGTGACACTTGGGGCGTCTCCAGGTAGAGATCCAACACGTGGATTCAGGATATGGTATGGAGATGACACGTATGGTCTTCTCCCAGAATGGATCCAATTCCCATCCGATGGTATCCAACCAACAGGGCCAACTCAGGGGCACTGCATGGGCGTGATGGTTGTAATCCTCCTGTGTCCCAGAACCTCATCCATGGGTCAACTACCAGCTCCCCAACGGGGGTGTCAAAACCCAGTCTGTATGGGTAGTGGATTGATGGTGTCAGGGACCTCACATCAAGGGTTAAGTCTGAAGGAAGGACCTGTCTCAAACATAGATAAAATGGGGTACCCGTAGATGTTTGGGGGGGGAAAATAGGCAAGTCCGAAGCCAGACCACCAACACAGGGAACGCGGCGTCTAGCAGCCGATGATCACTTGATTGCCTCGCACAACCACAGGGGAACGCTGTGGGCAACGCAGTCGGAAGAACAGCAGGAACAAGGGAAAAGCGAACGGGGGAGGAAGCCAGGACAACGTAAGGCGGACAAACGAGAAGGCCAGGAGTCGCGAAGACGAAGGACGAGACAAGGAACGGAGTAAGATCCACCATGTCAGAGGTAGCGAGAGAAGGGGGACCCAACCACAGGAGAGCAACAATCAAAGGCTGAGTCTAATGGATGTAGAGGGGCCCGATGACCTCCGGTGATACACAGGGGGACACCCGGCACCAACTCTAAGTCACCCCACCCAACAAAGAGGAGGAGGAGCGGCGACCCGAAGGACGGACGCAGAACGCCAGTACACGGCGTCCGGAGAGGACGAGAAGCCCACGGACAGGAAAGAGTGTAAGAGAAGGCGGACAAACAGGGCCTCTGTCGCCAAAGGCGTTTAATCCACGAGAAGACCTCTACACGGGGGATCTCCGTAAGGGAAAGAAAAAAACCCGAAGTCAAGAGATGGCTCGAGGGAGGCAGCGTCGCAGAGATCCTCACAGGGACACCAAAGAACGTTGAAACTTGTGTAGAATGGGGCACCCACCCCAGGCTGGGGGGTCCAAGGCAAGAGAGTGCACAGCGTAGCGGGACGCCAGAACGAAGAGAACAAGAGTCGAGGCCACCGTGCAAGGGCCAGGAGAGTGCAGAGGCAACGGATTGTTATCGGACACGGAAAGGGGGGCAGCAGGTAGTCAAACCTCGTCACGGCCAGAAAGGAGAAGGAGTGAAAGAAAAGTGGGTCGCCAGACCGCCGGGGAGACGCCTGTGTCGAACGGGACAACACGCACAAAGGGAAGGACAAGGAAGGCGACGAGTCGGGAAGGCAGAATGGGGGAGAAGTGCTAAGCGCGAAAGGCTCCGAGGGAGTCAGGAAGCTGGGAGTTTGGGACAACCGCAACAACGAGGGGGCAGGGAAGTGGGAGAAAGAGAAGGAAAAGGAGGGACTGACGGAGGGTCTCGCCAGTCTGGAGCAGTGACCAGGATCAGGTGGACGCCGGAAACAGCAAGGTAGTGAACTTGGGGTCAACAGGAGCACTGGAGGGCTCACCAGGGGGAAAGACGAAAGAAGGGAGAAGGTGTCTGGAGGGGAGAAACAAACATCGTCCAGGAAGTAGCACACGGAAATTCAGGAGGCACCCCCAAAGGTGGAAGTGGCGGGGCAACAAGCCAAAGGAACAGAAAAAGAGCACGGGGGAAAGCAGTAGATCTCAGGCGCCAAGGGAGCCAGTACAGGAAGTCCAGGGGAGAAACAGGTAGGACCAAAGCGTAGAGACAACCGGGCAAGGGAGGGGGGAGGGAGTGACGATAGTCCACACAAAACGTAGGGGGAAAGGAAGGCAGGGTACCGAGAAAGCATCGCAGGAAAAGGGGACAGGGGGAGGAGGGAGCTCCGAGGATGGGGAGAGAAGGATGTGTATGGGGGACAAAGTCCAAGGGGGGAAGCCGTTGGTAACGCGACAGGAACCCCAGATGTGCTCATAGGGGAGGGTCCCAGTAACACCCAAGGACGGGCCAGAAGAGAGCTGGGGAAGCGTGGGAGAACACCAGAGAGAAGGGGAAGGGAGCAGGGAAGAGTGGAAGGGAGGTAGGGAGCAGAGGAAAGGGACAGGAACACGTCCAGAAACGGACAAGGGGGAGCAGAAAGGGGGCCAACCGAGGGAGCAAGGCCGTAGTCCGATTTAGCGAGAGGCACACACCAAGTTCGTAGGCTGTAGGGTACGGACGGGTATCTGGACCGGACGACAACACCTGTTGTGGGAACGTGCTGGGCAGAGTACAGAAGGGGAAGGTCTGCTGGTCAGGGAGAAGCTGAAGGAGAGAGGCAGCAAGGCATCCAACACTTCTGCAAAGCAATGGCGAAAACATTCATGCCAAAACAAGCAAAACATCCACACAGGACAATACACCGTCAAGCAGTAAGTCCCCAATCTGGATAGTGGGTCCCAATAACCCTGCTGTGGTATGGGCGTCAGCGGCACACAGATTTATCCATGTGTCAGGTGTCTATCAACACACCAAGTCCCAAGTCAAGGAACACCGCCGAGGGGACCGAGATCCAGGTCCAAAGCGAGAGGGAGCCGTCACGGATGTGATGTGGGGCAGGAGACGAAGGGACAAGGGAAGATCACCGGCCTCCCCCGAGGGGGGCGCGGGGGGCCGAACGAAAACACGAGGCCTGGGTGCCATATCAGGCAATAGGTACAGAGGCTCCACTCTGCGGAGGTTTCACGAAGACGGACGTCTGGGGGCGACTCAGGTGAGATGGGACCGCAAAGGATCACGGACGATGAAGACGGCTGGGAGACGATCAGACGGACGGTGATCTGTTCCATGGCACGGGTCAGATGATCCACGGGCCAGAAGGTCATCTCTGGAGTCGCTGGTGTAGTCGGAGTTGGGCAGCAGGGAGGTACCCAGAGGTAGTGGCAGGACAACTGGAGCAATGCTGTGAAGGTCCAGGTGAGGGAGCACAGATGACTGGGCTCGGCTGGGGGCTCCTGTCAAGACCTGGATGGCAAGGGCTGAAGTCAGCAAAGGTGATGCTGGGATATTGTGCAGCAAGCATTGCAACTGACTCTGGAGCAAGTGGACCCGCCCCTTCTATGAAGCGGTCAAGCAAGATTTTATCAGAGTCCACATTTTCACGTGGATCCACGCACCACAGCCGAACGCCCTGAGGGATAAAGCATAGTCCCGCAGGGTCTCACCCAGGTAGTTGTCGTCTGGAAAAGAAGGCATCTTTACCCGGAGACAGATCGCACGTCAAAGTTCACCTGGAGTTGTCCAGAATTTGCCCAGGGGTTCTTTTGTCAGAGGCAGGCCAGGATTTGACCTCCCTAGCGCAGCACCCTCAAGCGGCCCAGCAGGATCTGTATGTGCTGTTCTGTATTCAGAGGATAGAACTGGAAGAGAGACAGCATCTTCTCACGAAAGTCCCTGAGGGTAGGCCTCCCCTGTAGCGCGGCAGCCATGGTGCGCCAGGGTAAAATGGCATGGAGAATGGTAGGCTGCTCGCCATGGGCACTGCTGGATCACTAGAAACAGATGGCACAATGTCACTTTGCTCAGTCATGTTGTTTGCAGGTATGACTGAAATTAGGTCGCCGTCTCTTTAAGAAACTCAACTGCTTGCTGGCAGGGAATGGAGACTACAACTTGGAATGCTGTAGCTATTAACAGAGTCACTGTGATGCAGGCTGACGGTGTGCTCCCCCTCTTAAGGTGGCACTCCCCACGACACTGACACGGAAAACACTCGCTGGGGCCGTGGGAGGACTGAAGACAAGGACAGGGAGGCACAGTACTCACCGACAGCAGCTGCAGCGTGGACCGGAGATCAGCGGTGCACAGCAGGGACGGTGATGCGGCACCGGAGAGTCAGAAATGGCGCCGGCACGTTCGCCTTTCACTTTCTGTATGGGTGCGCTGGAGCATTGCGCTCAGCATTCTGGGCTCTCCTAAGATGGCGGCAGATGGGTCTCCTGGCCTCATGGGCAGTGCCAAAAATCTCCCGCACTTTTGCAAGGTACAGTTAACCCTTTGTGGGCGTTCTTACACAGCGATGTGGCGCAGCAAACAAGTCCTGGGCGTTTTAACTCTTCCAGGGCTGTAACACACTGAGAGGACAGTCTTTAGGGCTTACTCAGGGGTATAGGGCTCCCCCTCTTTGTGGCAAGCACTCTCAGGGAATAAACTTGATCTTAGCAAAGTCCACAATAAAGACCGATGCTCTGGAGACAATTTGGCGCACTTTCGTGGCGACTTTCTCAAAATGGCACACACCCGTATCCTGTTCGTGACGCCAGTTTTCTTGCGGTGACCAGATGGAAGGTAACGCTGCAGTTGGGATTGCGGGGTGCAAACAGCGCAGACTTGTCACGGCCTGGGCACGAGGGCGCAGCGCTGGTGCTGTCCCACGTTACCACCACTGGTACCGGTGATGAGGGGGCTGCACCAATGTTGGTGGTGATTGTTCCCCCGGGCGCTTCCCCTAACTGTGCCGACTGATGGTGTTTGGGGCGCCCTGATGTTGTCGGTGCAGAGTCAGACACAGAAACGGTTGTAAAGTTGAACTTTTACTTCCATGGGTGTGGAGGCACAAATGCTTAAACAGTTTCTTCAATACAAAACAACGGGTTACGCCTGGTGACACAGCAAAGTCCTGGGGTGCAGGGTAGACTTGAAAGGTGTTCCTAGCCCCTTATACTTCAGTGTTACAGCCCTAAGGTGCATCTGGGTTCCTATTTGGCACATAGGAGGATGCCCACCATGATACTAGTACATAATATTCCCCACTCACGTATGTGGTCCTGATAGCTCAGAGTTTCGGGGTACAATAGTCAGGGTGGCAGGATATTCCACAGGTCTGGCCTTGGCCCCTGGATCCTGTGATACTGCTATGGAGCACGTGTTCCAGAATGTTCTCTCCACAGTCTCATGCTGACAAGATAATGATGCTTGACTCCTTCAGGGCGATGGCTAGGCAGACAGGGGACAGGATCTTCTGAATAGCTGGAGTATGTCAGCCTCCAACCTTCCTGGGCCTGTCTAGGACTTGAGATTTCTGCACTAAACTCACTGCTTTCTTCACAGGACATCACACTTATCTCCTCACCTCCTCCTCCTAACACTCCACACTCTAACCCCACACGCAGGACCTTCCTGCAGGGGTGTTACCATGGGGACCCAGTGATCAGCTGACTCCTCCCCTTTTCCCAGGCGATGTCCTCCCATTGGACATTTGGTTATTATTCAATCCTATGGGAGGTGTAATGCATGTGTGAGGCTCACTAGGTGGCGCTGTGTTGTGTGAGACTCAGGACCCCCTGCTATGTCACACAGGCTATGAAGCAACAGGAAATAATACAATGCACAGAGATCACCCTCAGCCCAGCCATAGCCAGCTCTGGGATGCCACATAAGTAACACTGTATTTAGAGCTTTTGGATAAAGGGGGACTCCACCCTTAATAACCTCCATAGACATTGTAATGTATCATTGTCATAGGACATTGTTACATGTTTACCATTTCCAAGTGAGCTTTAGTCCATTTATACTATTGGGAGATTTCTGTTGATCTCTGGAAACCATCAACAAGCTGCTGTTCCTGGATCTGGTATTAATTGTATGTGTTTCTAGTTTGTACATTGTGTGTTATTAGATTTAAAGGGGTTTTCTGGGACTTCTTAGGATAGGTTATCTATTAAATAACCTTGGGGGTACAAAACCCGGGACCCTAGCAGACAGATCAGCTGTTTGATGCAGTAGTGCCGCTTCTGGTTCGCAGGTCATGTGACGTCACATCTGTTGGTCCATGGCCTGGTCACAACTATTCAAGTGAATGGGGTTGAGCTGCAATACCAAGTACAGCCACAATATAATATATGGCGCTGTGCTTCCTAATTACTAAAGAGGCTGCAGCCTTTTCAAAAAGCTGAATGGCTGGGGTCGGGGTGTTGGACCCCTGTCGATCTTTTATTGATGACCTCTCCTAAGGATGGACTGTGCCAAGGGTCAGCTCTCATAATACTGTGTGCAGGGGCCACTATGGGGCATAATACTGTGTGCAGGGGCCACTATGGGGCATAATACTGTGTGCAGGGGCCACTATGGGGCATAATACTGTGTGCAGGGGCCACTATGGGGCATAATACTGTGTGCAGGGGCCACTATGGGGCATAATACTGTGTGCAGAGGCCACTATGGGGCATAATACTATGTGCAGGGGCCACTATGGGGCATAATACTGTGTGCAGGGGCCACTATGGGGCATAATACTGTGTGCAGGGGCCACTATGGGGCATAATACAGTGTGCAGGGACCACTATGCTGCATAATACAGTGTGCAGTGGCCACTAAGGGGCATAATACTGTGTGCAGGGGCCACTATGGGGCATAATACTGTGTGCAGGGACCACTATGGGGCATAATAGTGTCATAATAGTGTGTGCAGGAATGAGGGGAATTCAGTTTGTGCGCAGGGGGGGGGCAGTGGTTGCCGGGGGGGGGGGGGCATGTCAAATGTTCGCCTTGGGGCCCAGCCATTCCTACTTACGCCACTGCCTGGGGCCAACTTATAAAAGTTGACAAGTATGCTTTGGTCACACAACCGCAAGTCGGTGGTCCATCCCTGCCAAATATGCCATTCATGAGTCTGTGGGAGCTGCAATGGTGGCCATATTGATAGCCACCCAGCTTTCCAAGGAACTGTTTTATCTAATGCTCTGTTCACATCTGCATGGTGGAGATCAGAACACTTCGGTCTCCAATGACCCCAATCACTTATAGGGTCCACTGGTTTTCATCTATTTGACAGAGAATAATGACTGAATAATTTTTTGGGTGCGGAAACTCTTTTTGAATACTGTCCATTTTTGTGAGGGGTTCCTTTAACTGAATTAATGACATTCTGGGTAGGGCATGTTTTGGCTCCATAGTCTTAAAGTTCTTGCATCTTTATTCCTCCAATTGCTCCAGGATCCTCCCTCCCTTCAGACATCGGTCCGTCCTCCTTCTTCTGTCCCACAGGCTGCCGGAGCCCTGCACTGCACTGCACTGCACTGCACTCTGCCAAGCCTCACCATGGGCTCCCTGATCCTCGCTACCTGCATCCTGTCCAGCCTCGTGTCTGTGGGTAAGGGGACATCTAGGGGAATTTTTAGATATATCTTTTAATGTGTATTTATATGGAAGTCCTTGTATCATCACCATCAGCGTCATCGTCTTCATCACTACCACTACTACCACCATCATCATCATCAATTTATTATTATTGTTATTATTATTATTATTATTATTATTATTATTATAATCTTGATACTTTGTATCCAATTTGTATCTCTTCTTCCTCTCTGTTGACATCCCTTCTGACCATTTATGACACAGAATCCCCCACGTTGATACATTTGTATTTCCCACGTTGATACATTTGTATCTCCCTGTCTTTCTCCTATAGCCAGATATATTTTTAGCTTTTGCTGTGTGTTCACATTCGCCATCCCCTCTCGCTGCTGCTATCCTGCAGATGCTCGGTGCAGTCAAGCTCAGAGGTAGCAGCCAGCCTTGATCTGCAGTATTCTGCACAGACTGCACCAAACAGGGCTGGGAAGGGGTGTGAGCAGGCTCTGATATTACATTTTATTGGCTGTGATGATTTAATTTCAGCAACCTGTCTGGGATTTGTGGGATATCCTGTCGTACAGACAGATCTGGACAGGAGCTAGCTTGCAGATGTAGCAGAGCTGAATCTATTAGTAAAGTTTCATGGGACTGCAGGTAAATCTCCCGGTCTAGCGTAGCTCAGAGAGGAAGCATGTAAGCAAGACAAATTCAGCACTGCTATACCTATACGTGCTTAAAGGGATACACCAATAATGCGTCATAATGTGCTAGATTTGTAACCCCTTGTTGCCTATCAGGTTCCTTTAATCCAAAATAAGAATAAAATGCATTCTAGAACGATCGCTGTATAGATATTCAGCTGCCTAGGACTTAGTGAGGCCACACCTATTGTCTGATTTATGACACACACGCCTAGTGGACACTACTGGTACTGCATGCCTCTGTCTGCAACATTACATAATTGTATTTTTATAAAATCCAATTCATTTTGCAGTAAGTGATGATAAAATGTGGTTTCATTTACTAGAATGTAAAACGCATCCCTGGAGGATCTGGAATTACACAAACAGCTCATTGGTTTCAATAATAACAGTGCAATGCTTCATTTGTTCTGTGGTGGCGCTATTGGGGAGTTGAGCACTTTTACCTGAATGGATCACCGGGGGATCCTGCTATCAAGATGCTGTAATCTGTGATCTGCTAGGGGTCCTTGTAACAAAAAGTCAATGTGAAAAGTGGAGAATCCCTTTAAGGATTTATAATCTTCAGTTTAGACTCCTATAGTCGGCACTGGCATCAGCTGGGTGTAGATTTTGCACTGGTTTATTCTATGTATGTACATATAGCTGGTATATACTGTCACTGTATATATTCTCTTGTGTTCCATATTACTATAGATCTTCGGTGGCTGCTGCAGCACAATAAGATCTGACCATCTGCTCCATAATCGCCCCCATTGTCATCCCTGGACATTGACTTAGTCTTTTCTCTTCTGATATGACATCTGCATTAATTTTGGGAGAATTAATAAATTACAGACTATTGTTCTAGTCCGCCCTCCGCAGATGTGCAGCTCAGCTAATGAATATACAATCGACATGATGCTGATGTATGCAGATGGGGCAGAGATTGATTTTACATTTAACTCTTTGGGATTTAAAGGGCAAGTCTGTAAGACCTGAAGTCCTGTTACATATTTTGAGATTAACCAATTCAACTCTGCTACATCTGATCGATTTAGGATTGTAACAGCTGATAAAATCCAGCTCTGCTACATCTGATCATTCCACTTTTGGTCCTCGATGAAAATGAATAGTGGTTATTGAGGCCCCCTAAAATGAGCCGGAAAGATTTGGTCCAGAAATCTGGCGCAAGGGCTTATTGTATACTCCATCCGTTCAACATGGCAGGTGTACCTACCAGCTGCTATGGGGCCTGTGGGAGGAGGGGGCCCGGCGTTGATCTCTTATTGCTGCCAATCATTGATTCATATTCGTTTTCCTGAATCCACCACTAGGGGGAGATGTTTACAGCTTCCATTCAGTTCAATGATAGCTGAATTAAATCCTAAGCACTGTGCTCCCCCTAGTGGTGGCTGCAGGCAGCAAGTTTTATCACTTAGAGCTGTACACAGCAGGGATAATAAACTGCAGGCTGCCTGGTGCCCTGCCTCCTTGACTGGTAAGGAGAGACATTCAACTCCTGACTACTGTCTATAGCCTTATAACAGCGGCAGCAGGAATCGGAAATCATCCTTGTTGCCTGCAGAGCTTCTGTGCAAGCTGCAGGGACAATTGCCGATCCCTGCTGCCTCTGTTGTAAGATATCAGGGCTTAGGAGACATCAGTGAGGAGATGAGGGTTTCTCCTGACTGTTGTAAGTGTCAATTATTTGTGAGGGTACTTAGGAGCATAATACTGGCTCCTTATAATGCTCCTTAATACCCTCGACACAGTATAATGCTCTTAGTACCCCACACACAGTATAATGTCACATTAGTGCATCCCACACATTGTAATGCCATGTTAGTGTCCTCCCACACAGTACAATGCCACATTAGTGCCCCACATACAGTATAATGCCACGTTAGTAGCCCCACAAAGTATAACCCACCTTAGTGCCCCCCACAGAGTATAATACCATGTTGGTGCCCCACACACAGTATAATATCAAGTTAGTATCCCCCACACAGTATAACACCACATCAGTTCCCCACATACAGTATATTGCCATGTTAGCTTCCTCACAAATTATAACCCAGCTTAGTACCCCACATACAGTATAATGCCACATTGGTGCCCCCACACAGTATAATACCACCTTAGTGCCTCCTACACATTATAATACCACATTAATGCCCCACCTACAGTATAATGCAATGTTAGTGCCTTCACAAAGTATAAACCATCGTAGTGCCCCCACATAGTATAATGCCACATTGGTGCCCCTCACGCATTATAATGCCACCTTAGTGCCCCCACACAGTATAATACCAAATTAGTGCCCCACCTACAGTATATTGCCATGTTAGCGCCCTCACAAATTATAACCCAACTTAGTGTCCCACATACAGTATAATGCCACAGTGGTGCCCCCACACAGTATAATGCTACATTGGTGCCCCCACACAGTATAATACCACCTTAGTGCCTCCTACACATTATAATACCACATTAATGCCGCACCTACAGTATAATGCCATGTTAGTGCCCTCACAAAGTATAAACCATCTTAGTGCCCCCACATAGTATAATGCCACATCCGTGCCCCCCACACAGTATAATGCCACCTTAGTGCCTCCTACACAGTATAATATTACATTTGTGCCCCACATACAATATAATGCCATGTTAGCGCCCTCACCAAGTCTTACCCACCTTAGTGCCCCCCATGCAGTATAATCCTATGCTAGTGTTTGCACACAGTATAATGCCCCATTTGTACCCCCACATAGTATAAATCTCCTTAGTACCCCCTCACTAGTTAGCGCAATTGACTCATCGACTCCATTTCACCACCAGGGAAGTTTATATTAATATGAAACATTTCTTCCTAATTTTTCTTGTCTAATCCTAGTCAGATGCCTCTTATTGTCCTAAAAATACAGTAAATATTGGACATGTTCAGCTCCAATCATCACCTGATGGCAGACCCTGCACTCCAAAGACATACTGATAGGGAATGTAGATTGTCCTATATGGGACAGTGACCACAATATCTGTAAAGCGCTGCGGAATATGATGGCGCTATATAAGTAAGAGAAATAAATAAATAGACCCCGGTTAGTACTAAAAGTAGTTACCCCTGGTATAGAGGAAATGTGTCAATATTTTTAAGGTATATCAGTTGTGAAACATGTGAAATGTAGCAATTTTTGATGAACAAAAATACCAGACACTTTAAGTCTGCGATGCGGAAATGCAGCTTTTTTTTGCTGCAGATTGCCAGGAGTGGATTGAGCAGAAGGGAGAGGTATAAGAGCTTTCTATGTATGTCCCATTCAAAACCACAGCAAAATCTGCAACAAAAAAATCTGAGTTTGCACAACGTGGGGCTTCAGCCTTAAAGTGTCTTTAGGCTGTAAAAAAGGCCTTTTTGTAAGATGGGTGCCCTAAGCCTAAGTTGCTAGAGCAGATGTAGTAGCTGGGAGAAAGAGTGTAACTACAGCCTCATAGGCCCTGCGGCAAAAGCTCAGCTTGGGTGTGAGCTTGACCATCAGCCGCGTCCCATCCATACATTTTGCAGCATTTATTTCCTTTTCCTTTTGTATCTCGGCCCAGACTGCCATGAAGACTTGTTCACAACACGTCTGTGCACACAAGCTTCCCATCATCCCCATGACAATGCCCTCCTTCGTGCCAGAGCCACCCCCATAAAATCCTTCCTTAACTATGTGCTTCTGCTATTTTAAAATGAAAAGGTTCATTTTCTCCTTTCTGACAGTGGAAGGCTGGCAGGGAGTGTTCAATTCCTCTGTAGTGCCACCACAGGTGAAAGAAAGTATTGCAGTGAAACCAATGGGCTGTTCTTATACAGTAATTCACTGAGGCAAAGGTTCAAATTTACTAATAGACAGAGTGACAATTCACCAGATTTATCACAGTGACAATGCTGGATGATAAATCTGGTGACCTGAGGGGTCGGGATGCCTTTCTTGAAAGTAAGAATATCATAATTTATGGATTAGGATGTTGAACCAGGCACTTAGTCCATTTGCCATATTTGGAGTTGGGGAGGAATTTTTCACCCTGACATGGGGCAATTGGCATCAGCCTCTTGGGGTTTTTGCCTTCCTCTGGATCAACTTGGTAGGTTTATAGGTTGGACTTGATGGACCTGCATCTTTATCCAGCCTTATCTACTCTGTTACTTTGTTACTGTCTGAGTTGACACCACCTATTAGTTTTCATACTTTGAGCCAAAATTTTACTGCTAAATTTTTGTACAATTGGGGACCATATATTCCCCCCCCCACGGCCCGGGGAGGGCGGGCGGTGGACAAACCTCACAAATATTTTCGAGATTTGCCCATCAGTTGAGTTTTTTTCAGTCCAATGCTATTATTATACTCCGGAGTCTCTCAGGCGGGCCGGGGAGGTGTGGAAACATGGCACTGACATGTCAAATGTGACCACTGAAGCCCAATTACAGGCATCAGTAGGCCCCTGGGCCCATGATGTCATCCAAGAGCCCCGAAGACAACCAAAGAGGACCCCGAGAAAATCAGGAGAGGTGAGGAAAGGTGAGTATCAGTGTTTATTACGTCCTGTCACCTTCCCCGGTACTCTGAATATTAACTCTGAAGAGACGTAAGAGCATAATAATGATTCATGAGTGGTGAACCCTAAAAATTTTGGGTTTGGGTGAACCCAAAACGTTTGGAAAATTTGTTACGAACATGACTTATTATGAACCAATTCTCTCATCTCTAACAGTCTTGAACTGTAAACTCCTCCCAATGTCTGTAGCCGCTCTTTAGACTAGTCACTACTGTAGATGATGGTCCCAAATGGAAGATCCAATGGAAATTATTGGTTTTCTACAGCAGACAACCCCCTAAAGTGAATTTTGTCCTTGAATTCAGCTTGCTATACAGTCGATTTTAATAACCAAGATAGACAACATTACCGTCTCTATGAGTTTTGTTTCCAAGGGCTTAAAGGAGTTCTCTGGAAAATGGGCAAAAAATAAATATAAAAAAAATGTCAGGGCACCCACCTTGATACCTACCTGCAATCACTTAGTAAGATATAAGAGCTCATTTTGCTTCTTGGGGGTCGATTGTAAAAAAATGGCCACCTCTGCTCTTCTGTATGTAAAATCTGGACGGGTTACCTGATACTGGAGAGGGTAGAGTTGGGGGATGGGCCGGAAGGGATTTATTCTCTACCTGACTCCGCCCAGCCCCACCCAGACTCTACCCCCTTCAGCAGGGAGGGACCTACGTAGGTTGTACATAGAGAATAGCAGTGCTGGCCATTTTTTCCCACTATCAAACCCTGAGGGAGAAAATTAGCTCCTGTAACTTACTAAGAGGATACAGGCAGGTATAGTGATATTGATATTTTTTTTTAGTTTTTAATTTTTTTAACCAATTCCTGAGAGCCCCTTTAAATACCAGTCCAACCATGACCAGGAGAATGGAGGCCTTTCGGCCCCTGTTCTGAATGGAGCCATGGTCGGGCAGCGCATGCACCTCTCCATTCATTTCAATGGGAGCACCAAAGTACAGCACTCAACTATCTCTGATGCAACCATTGAAATGAATGGAGCAGTTTGTGTACTGCCCAACCACTGCTCCATTCAGAATGGGGAACAAAGGCTCCCTGGGATACTAATCAGTGGGGGTCTGTCAGTGTCGGACTGGGATGTCTAGGGCCCACCAGTGGAATTGCTTCTAGGGGCCCGCCATCAGGACCCCTGCAGATCAGCGGTACCGAGACAGGGCGGCAAAAGGTAATAACTTGCCGGGAGCCATGCTGCTCACCCACCATACCATGTGCACAATTGCACTACCTAAACCCACTGCTACACCCTGTATGGCAAATGAACAGCATGGCTCTTAGAATTGTTACCTGTAGCCGCATACTCCTGTAAAAGCTGATCTACAGAGGTCCTGGCTGTTGTATCATCGCAGATGTAATATTGCTGGCCTATCCTAAGGACAGGCCATCAATATAGAAATATGGATAAATCCTTTGAAGAGGTTGTCCAGGAATTGGCGCAACCCATGTCCCTTGCGGGAAGTGTAAAATAAAAAAATAAAAAAATAAAAAATCATACTCACCTGTCCCCAGCGCTCTGTTGTCCGCTGCCAGTGTCCTTTCAGTCTCGTGCCGGCGACTCCTTGCTGGGAGTCCTGCACCTCATGTGACCGCTAAGACCAATTAGGTACAGGATTTCCAGAAATGAGGGGCCACCATGAGACCGAACAGATAGAGGCAGGGGACAATGGGGTGCTGGGGACAGGTGAGTATGCTTTTTTTGAAAAAAAAAAATTTATTTTTACACCTCCCTGGCGGCCACCACAGTGGTCGCTCTAGTTTATGGACAACCTCTTTTAAAGGGTTGTCTGGGCCAAATATTTTTATGGCCACTTCACTGGTCCCCCCATACTGTATGGGGAACAGTGATGGAGCCAGTATATTGTGTGGGAGCAGTGATGGGGGATAACATCCTGTGGAGGGGACATTAAACTGTGTGGGGCATATTAAAGGGGTTGTCCAGAGTTACCTTTTTTATGGCCTATGGTCAGGATAGGCCATAAATATCTGATCGGTAGGGGGCTGACACACGGCCCCATCAGCTGTTCGGAGCCACTTCCGGCACCCGTTCTGTACACAACACAGGGCCGGAAGCAGAAAGCTCCATCCGCTGTTTAGTTTCCCGGCGCCTTCACTGCAGCTCAGATCCTACTGACTTCAATAAGTGCTGAGATGCAGTGAAGGTGCCCGGCTAATACACAGTGGACAGAGCTTTCTGCTTCTGGCCCTGTATTGTGTACAGGACGGGCATCAGAAGTGGCTCCATACAGCTGATCGGTCCGGGGTCAGCCCCGTACAGATAAGATGTCTATGACCTATCCTGAGGATAAACCATAACAAATTATGCCTGGACAACCCCTTTAATATACACCCCTAATGAGCCACACTTTAAAGAGGTTGTCCAGTATAATTTTTGTCTTTTTTATAATTAGTCCAGGTCCCAGGTCCCTTCCTTTAGGCCGCTGATTGGCTTCAGGGGTCATGTGACGTCACAGGTAGTCACGTGCAGGGGGAACTTGCGCTGGAAGAAATCAGAGCTGCAGGCCGAACCGCGCTGGGAGACACTGGGGACACGAGAGAAAGTTTGTTGTTTTTTTTTACCTGCCCCAGTGTAATAAAAAAAAAAATGTTATCCTGCACAACCCCTTTAATGTCCCCCAGGCTATTGGCCTCCATCACTGCCCCTCCAAAGACCCCATCAATGGTCCCCATACAGTATAGGGGACCAGTGAAGGGGCCACTGTACGGGGAGGAATATCGATGTATATATGCCCATACAGCGGCCCCTTCACTGGTCTCCCCTATAGCAGTATTGGAGTTTCTGCGACTTAGGTATTGTTATGCTGGAGCCCTAGAGCAGGCACCAGCATAACAATACAGTGAGAAATTAGCTGGGGTGGGAGGGGGGGAATTACAACTCTCAACAGACCCAGAGCATCTGGAGTTGTTAGGGGTTGTAGTTATCAGAGTGGTCAGTGAAGTTGAAAGATTTGGGGGCAAAATAGGGGGGAAAAGTTGTTTTTTTGTTTGCGTGGTTAAGTTGTACTTACCTATCACACTGCTGGTCTGGGCTCCTATGCAGAAACCCGCCGCCGCTCACAGCATCAGTACGTCAGTGACGCTTGCAGCAACAAGCTGCAACTGGATTGGTTCCATTGGCTGCCCATCAGGATCCCCCTACCCCCTCCCTAGAGTAAATTCTTGATAGTGACGGTTATGGGTGCTGCAGCGATATCTCAGATACTTGAAAGATACAGCTTTAGTACCCACAACCGCAGTTGTCAAGAACATGGTGAATGAGCAGCGCAGCACCCAGCATGTAAACAATACTTGGACAGTATAATATGCTCCGCAGTGTCCCCAACACAGTATTATATGTTCCGCAGTGTCCCCAACACAGCATTATATGCTTCGCAGTGGCCCCAACACAGCATTATATGCTCCACAGTGGCCCCAACACAGCGTTATATGCTCCGCAGTGGCCCCAACACAGCGTTATATGCTCCGCAGTGGCCCCAACACAGCGTTATATGCTCCGCAGTGGCCCCCACACAGTATTATATGCTTCGCAGTGGCCCCAACACAGCGTTATATGCTCCGCAGTGGCCCCAACACAGCGTTATATGCTCCGCAGTGGCCCCAACACAGCGTTATATGCTCCGCAGTGGCCCCCACACAGTATTATATGCTCCGCAGTGGCCCCAACACAGCATTATATGCCCTCAGTGGCCCCCACACAGTATTATATGCCCTCAGTGGCCCCCACACAGTATTATATGCCCTCAGTGTCCCCCATACAGTATTATATGCCCTCAGTGTCCCCCATACAGTATTATATGCCCTCAGTGCCCCCACACAGTATTATATGCCCTCAGTGGCCCCCACACAGTATTATATGCCCTCAGTGGC
This sequence comes from Leptodactylus fallax, assembly GCA_947044405.1. NCBI lineage: Eukaryota > Metazoa > Chordata > Amphibia > Anura > Leptodactylidae > Leptodactylus > Leptodactylus fallax. Next base: position 151,124 of record CAMRHE010000802.1, read on the forward strand.
CCCCGCACAGTATTATATGCCCTCAGTGGCCCCAACACAGTATTATATGCCCACAGTGGCCCCCACACAGTATTATATGCCCTCAGTGGCCCCCACACAGTATTATATGCCCTCAGTGGCCCCCACACAGTATTATATGCCCTCAGTGGCCCCCACACTGTATTATATGCCCTCAGTGGCCCCCACACAGTATTATATGCCCTCAGTGGCCCCCACACAGTATTATATGACCTCAGTGGCCCCCACACAGTATTATATGCCCACAGTGGCCCCCACACAGTATTATATGCCCTCAGTGGCTCCCACACAGTATTATATGCCCACAGTGGCCCCCACACAGTATTATATGCCCTCAGTGGCCCCCACACAGTATTATATGCCCACAGTGGCCCCCACACAGTATTATATGCCCTCAGTGGCCCCCACACAGTATTATATGCCCACAGTGGCCCCCACACTGTATTATATGCCCTCAGTGGCTCCCACACAGCATTATATGCTCCGCAGTGGCCCCCACACAGTATTATATGCCCTGAGTGGCTCCCACACAGTATTATATGCCCACAGTGGCCCCCACACAGTATTATATGCCCTCAGTGGCCCCCACACTGTATTATATGCCCAAAGTGACCCACACACACTATTAGGTGCTCCACAGTGCCCCCCCACCCCCAGAGCCGGTGCTATTATTATACTCTGGGGTCTCCTCAGACCCCAGAATATAATAAGTACAGGTCCAGGAGAGACAAACACTTATACTCACCTTGTCTTACCTCTCCGGGGTATCCTCGCTCCGTCCTGCTGTCTTTACCATCTTCCTTGGTGCCCTGGTCTCCACGTCCTGTGTCCCAGACGTCACCGCTGGGGCCTGTGATTGCACCTCAGCGGTCACGTGGACGCGATGACGTCATTACGCTAGCGCGCTCCATGTCACCGCTGGGGCCTAATCACAGGCCCCTGTAGTAAGGCCGGAAAAGTGCCGGAGACCATGCTGAGTCCAGGACAGCCGGGTGAGTATTTTTTTTTTTTTTTTGTCACTTCCCCTTGGCTGGCATCTAATGGAAAGGGGCCGGCCCCTTTACATTAATAATAGTTATAGCGGTCGGGGAACCAGGCCTTCCCCGACCACTATCATGATAGTCCGGGGCCCCGGCCATTTCCAGCTGGCCGCAGGCCCGGCCCGTACTCCTCTGGCCACGATCGTTACGCCACTGTCCATTGGTCAGGGGCCCGATTGGCATGGTCAGGAGCCGGTCGGGCCCCTGACCATCCCGATCAGACCCTTGACCTTTGCATTGGCAAAATGAGTACTAATAGTCGGGGCCGGGGCCCACCGAGGATTCACCGGTTCCCTGGTGGGCCAGTCCGACCCTGCCCCTGACCGTCCCGATCAGACCCTTGACCTTTGCATTGGCAAAATGAGTACTAATAGTCGGGGCTCGGGGCCCACCGGGGGGATTCACCGGTTCCCCAGTGGGCCAGTCCGACCCTGTATACAATGCTATGAGGGACTGAGCGATTGGGGGGCAGAAGGTGCAGTCATACTCAGGTGCTGGAGCTGACCATGTGCCACATGGTAGGTGGGAGTCCTGTTACAGATTTGGGTCCAGGAGCCTCACGTTACCCTTTTGAGTCTTCTAAAGCTTCATCCTTGTCTCTTTCAGGTCAGTCCATCACATGTTTTGTCTGTAGAGCTGAAGGAGAATTCTCCTGCACTGGAGAAGAAAGAGCCTGTCCTAAGGACTATGTGTGCGCCTCCACCAGCACCATCACCATTATGGGTATATACATTTGCTGCTTGTTTTGGGCAAGATTGTCAGTTTGTAGAAACTGAGCAGAAAGCGGCCGACATAGAATTATTCTACAATTGTAATACATTACAGCTGCATTCACAATCTGCCAACAGTTCTTGCTTGTTCAGTGCCTGCACATGGTATTCTCTGTTTATTTGCATTGTGGAAAGTGAAGTCTTCAGCCTGTATTGAATTGTTAAAGTGTACCTCCGATGATAAAACCACTTTTCATGAATGAATAATACAGGTGAATATAAGAAACTTTGTAATATATCTTATTCAAGAAATTTGTTTCCTTCTCCAATTAGGCTGAGTTACGTTTTACATAGAAATCTATGGAGAGGGGAAGAAGAGGCTGCTGCAAAAGACAAAATCTTCTACACTGTGATTGAGAGAGCTCTTCGGACACTGCTGTATCTTCCAGATACTATTGTGCCACAGAGTGAGGCAATAAATCCATTAACAGCCTCCTCCTTCCCTACCCATAGACTAGAATAGAGAGATGGACTCTGTATAAACAAACAGTCTAAGTGAAGATATGGAGGAAGAGAACAGCCTAATAAATGGAGAAGGAAACAGATCTATTTTATAATATATATTACAAAGTTTCTTATAGTCACCTGTCCTATTCATTTATAAAAAGTTACTTTATAATTGGAGGTATGCTTTAAGGCTGAGGCCCCACGTTGGGGAAAAGCTGCTTTTTTTGTTGCAGATTTTGCTGTGGTTTTTTGAGCCAAAGCCAAGATTGACTTAGACAGGAATGAGACATAGCTTTGGCTCAAAAAAATGCAACAAAATCTGCAACAAAAAACGAATGTGGGGCCTTAGGCTAAAGGAGTTTTCCAGGACTTATTTGAGAAGGAGAAATTTTTTTCGGCAGTGGGACTACATCCGGCACCCCCTACATTCAGCTGTTTTATCAGATGCCTCTTCCGATGTCGTGTTGATCGGTCACATAGTCTGTTTGCAGTTCAATCCCATTGAAATTAAATGGTCTGAGCAGGAAAAGCAAACAAAGCCACTATACAATGATTGGAGTTTAAGCCTGTATTGTGCTACAGAGGTGCATCACGGACATCATGTATAGCGGTGTTATTTTGGTATTGCATAGGAGTATTACTTGGCCATTAAATAGTGACTGTTTCCACTGGTATCAACGGGTAGCCTCACAATTTCCATCCTTGGCCAGTAGCTTGGTTTCATTTTTCATGTATATCTTCTGTCCTTCTCAGATGGGATGCAAACAAAGACATTCACCAGATCTTGCGAAAGAAGAAACGCGTGTGGAGTATCTGGGACCATTGGTTACCAGAGAGGACAAGTTAAGACAGCAACATCCTGTTGTTATACCGATTCCTGCTTTCCTTCTAACCCTGCATGTAAGTTCCAGATGTGCGTTATCATTGGATGTGGCGTATGGGGACCCGCTGTGCTGTCCTGACACTATTCTCACATTGTCATAGCTGATACATACCAAGGGAGTATAATGTATACCTTAGAGGCAAACCAGATCAGAGCTGCCAGGGAGCCCCTAAAAAGACAGAACTCAGAGTTGAATTGTTCCATTTTTACAACAGAGGATCCATTTTGGACTTTTCTTTGAGACCTCTCTCTTTACTGTATGATACAGTTTGATATAGGACATTATAGAATATGATGAGACTAAATCATGATATAACAGCTCACCATGTGGCCAGACTTAGTATTGCAAGTGCAAAAATCCATTGGAGGAATGCAGGGAGGATGGAAGAAATAGTTACCCACATTCGGGCTCATAGTGGCTGTAGTCAGCTCCACTAAACCTCTGTTACTCCACATGACCTAGTGCAACAGTGATGACGGGGACCTGCAGCATGGATGGTGGTGGTCGTAGTTTCCTCCAGGGCACTCCCTGTGTTAAATCTCCCACCTGATGGTGGTTTGGGTGTCCGTAATGGGGTTAGTCAGTTTCTCTCTGGTTCTAGACAGTCTCCTTCAATGTGTTTTCTTTATCTTCCAAAAACACAAATTGTGAGATGCAGGTTCCTAAAAGTTGTCATCAATGTTGAACTGAAGTTTCTTGGACCTACCAGATTAAATGGTCCTCTGGACCCCCCTCAAACCCTAAGAAGTAGGCTAGTATACCATTCCAACTTGTGTGTCTTTTGCAGAACCATTACTGTGTTAGAGCCTAGGCCCACTGGAGGATCCTTAGGTACTCAGGCGGGCCTGTCCGACACTGGTTGCTAGGTCTGGCCTGGGGCTCAAAGATCCTAATCGCAACTAGAAGGTCCATTCAAAAATTCCCCTCACAATCGATGTCACACACACAAGTGCTAGAAAATGAGCAGAGCAAAAATGGCCTCCTCTTGACAGCGATATTGACACTGCCCTGACTTGTATTTGACAGTCTAGGTCAATCTAACCAGGTCACTCTAGCACATACCTCTACCCCCTAACTGGGGAGAAAGAGAACTGACCCCTAGGAGGAAGAAGACTCTCTGTCTCCCCCTCCACTAGAATGATCTCAGGTCAGAGGATGGACCATCTGCCTTGGTTCAGCCACATTGGTTTAGTCCAGCATAAAGCCAGTTACAGTCGAAAACTCAGTTAAATACGTAGTAAGTCCTTTAGTAGCGACCTCACCGGGACACTACAGGAGTAAAATATCAGGAACAAGAAATAACATATTATGAATACTTGAAGAGTTTTAAAAATTGGTTAAATAAATACAATTTTTTGTAGGTATGGAATTGATATTACCAAGGGCCCTTATATTGCATTATCTGCAGGGCCACATCTACATGCCTAATTGTATCAATTACTTGCCTTTTCCAGTACCTCTTGATGACGGTCGTAGGAACGGACTATCTTGTTCCAGCTGCACAGCCCACGACTCAGCATGGTGTCTAACCAAAGAGAAAATTGACTGCACCGGACAAGAAAACAGATGTATTTTCATGAGTCACATATATTCAGGTAATTTATGATCAATAGTCATTGAATGGAGATCAGAATATTGGCCGCTCATCTAAAATCATCTAAAAAAATTTTGTCCGTTTTACGTCCTAGTGATACCTCTCACCCTATCAGGGTAACACTGGTAATAAAAGCCAATAGAACTTTCATTGAAAAACCTCTTTATTATTTGTAGTGTGTAGAGTGGCCCCAATCGAGTGGGAACAGTTCATTAAGTTCAAGATATTATTATCATATTGTGTTGGTCCATAAGAAGGCAAAGAAAAAATTGGTGTGACTCACCACTTTGTACTGTTGACTTAGACCCGCCCATGCTTATGGCCCATGGCTTATATATATATATATATATATATACAACATTTATCAAAAAGAACATAGGTCGGGACAGAATCAGAAATGAATTATTATGTGGTTACAATATTGTTACATATTATTCTGTTATTATACATCTACAATAAAGAATGAAACTAATCAAATATTTACTTCTTACAGGATCAAAGTACAGCAAAAATGCTTTCCGTGGGTGCGGAACTAAAGCGATTTGCGACCTTGGAAGCCAAAGTCATAATTACGGGTCTGTAAGCCTCCAAACAGATATCAGATGTTCAAACCACGGCCCCAACATTCATTCCAGTTTCTTCGTTTTGCTGTTAACTGTTGCAATCTCATCCAAATTTCTTATCTAGCCGGTTCCTCGTGGGCGGGGCTCTACAATCCGACACCATGCCGCTGTTATCTGAGCGCATACAACTTTTGCATTGGTTGGGCAGTGGGAGCACAACATTTACTAGCATTGTTATCATTATTTGTATTGTTTTCTAACCTTAAGCACTTTATTGTGTGCATTGACACTGTATGAATATGCTGTGCATGAGACAAGACTTCACTGCGGGTTACTGTATACATGTCTGCTATGGCCCCGTATGGCCCTCAGCCCTCCAATAGTGTTGATACCATGACAAAAATATTGGCCTATGAGCATGCAAGTCAAAATTACAGCAGACCAGTCACTATACTCTATTGATATACTTATTGATACTATTAACATTTTCTATTAGCCATAATCCAATCCGTATACCTTATTACCATACCCTAGGCCCTGTGTTATAAAGCAGAGCTACTGGTGGGGTTAATGCTAATCCAAAAAGGCTATAGTAAGGGTTAATGCTAATCCTACAACCTAATAGCCCTATACTCTGTACTGCAAAGTAGGTACAGACATGGTTACCTCTCATCCCAACCCTAAAAAACCTACATTACTCCCCATAATCTCACAATATAAAAAGCTAAAATTTATATTAAAAAATATAATATATATATTTAGGTGGACCAGTAATCCTAATCCCCCCCCAAAAAAATTGGGGCTAATTCTTTAGTTTCAAGAAAACATTGTGGCATTCTTCCAGAAACAGTACCACACCTGAGATGAGTGAACCAGCTCATTTTGGGTTCGTTGGAACCCAAAATTTTGGGGTTCACCACCCATGACTTATTATTATACTCTGGGGTCTCTTCAGAAGGTCAGGGAGGGTGCATAGAAATAAAAATAATTTACTTATACTCCACCAAGCATCAGGTTTTCTATCCTAGATGTCCTTGACAAGCCAGTAGGTCATTGCATTTACCCAGTACCACTGATGTCAGTGAGAAGGTCGAAAAATGCCAGGGTCATCTGACAATAATGCTATGGAAGAACCCAAGGAAGGTGAGTCTAAGTGTTTTTTTTTTTTCATTTTTATGAACCCTCCCTGGCACCTATTTATTGTACTCTGGGGCCTGAGAAGACCCCAGTATATAATAACAGAACTTCTGGTCCGGACTAGACGAGTTCAATCCAAAATGAATCTTCCTCAAAAATATTCAGAAAATGAGCTTCGTAAGGATCACCCATCTCCAGCTGTGTCTGGTATTGCAACTCTATTGAAGCGAGCTGCAATCCCGTACACAACCTGTGAATATCTGTGGCACTACAATTGGTAGAAAGCATCTATGTTACTCTAATCCTCTACACCCCAAATAATCCAGAACCAACAATATGTTACACTTCTCGCTATTTGCAAACCATTGACCATGGAACGTTTTTCCCTTTCTGGAATGCCTTGTGCCTTTTCATAAATTCAGCATTTGCTACGATAGACTGAGATGTTGTGAGCTGACATAAATTTTTTATGTTTTTAGGGAAAGTTTTTATACTTAGAATGAAGTTTTCATCTTAGTTATTAGTCGGGTGAGGGGGACCTGGGAGACGAAAACAAATTTGAACGATCTTTATAAAAAAAAACAACTTTTAGTTACTTAAATTGGAGTAGGTCATGCCCAGTAATTTTTACAGGACGTCTTCTGATTCCATCTTCCACTCTCTCGAATTTGGACAACCACAAAGACTATAATAACAGATGACTTCAATAGATCATGGGGTGTGGGGTCACAAGCTTCTACTGTACCGAGTGTCTGCTGTACTACTGTGTCACGCTCCATACGCTCCATCACAGACTTACGACGAATCTTCATCTTTGCTTCTATTAATCTGCTGAATGATTTCCTTTGTTGACTTGTTGATGTTTTTCTGGTCTGACGTTCCGCACATACATTATCTAAATAAAAGTTGAAAAACCTAAAATTATGTTGACGTGTGATTTCCAAAAAAGTGCTAAGAAGGAGGTGATGTAAAGTTTTTATAAACCAAAACCAAACGGTCCAAAATTTTTCAGAATCCACTCATGGAAATCCATAGCCAAAAACTGAATTGGACTAGCTCATTGCATCACTAGAAGGACTCCACGCTTGGGCCACCAAGGTCTGACACAATAATCTCAAAGGTCGCTCGAGTCACTAAAAGTCTATTTCCTATAGGTTCATCCTGTCCTGTGTGTGCATTGATAGCAGTAAAAGACTACGAGGGGGCATCTAATGTAAGGACGAAGGGTCAGACTCATCTCCTCTACTTGGCCTTGATTTCCAAGTAAAATTCTGAATGGTCTAGCCTTGGTCCTTGGTGGAGACTACCTGCCCTGGAGCCATCCAGTTAAATATCTACCAAGGGATCAGAGCTCGAAGACAGAGAAGAAAGGATGAGAAATGAGTGGGAATGGTTACAATTTTTTGATAAGAAACAAATGATTCCATTATTAGTCGGATTAAAGTTTAACATTTAATGTCCATTCCCACACATGAAGAGTCCAATTATTCCTATGAAAAATATCATTCATCTCTAGTCAGATCTCCCAAAAGACTCACACAAAAGAACCTTTCTGAAGACAGAAATTTTTGACATTACTTCCACCGCCAGTCATCAACAGCCATACCATTATTTTTAGACATGATGGAAATTATTTGGATTCCTTGAAGAGAACCATAGCGTGTCTGGGTTCAAAATAACTTAAAATTTTCCAAAAATTATTCAATCCTGAAAAAAGTTTCCATTTGGTTATATCCAGTCTATTTTTTTTAATAAAATGTAACAAAAACAACCATATAGTGTGGCTGGCTTCAAAATAACTTAAAATTTTCCAAAAGTTATTTGATCTTGTAAAAAAGTTTCATATAGCATGTCTGGGTTCAAAATAGCCTAAAATTTTCCAAAAATTATTCAATCCTGAACAAAAGTTTTGTTCGGTTATAGCCAGTCTATTTTTCTTTTTTTTTTCTTTTATATAATGTAACAAAAACAACCGTTATAGCACGTCTGGCGTCCAAATAACTTAAAGGGAATCTGTCAGGTCAATCTGGGACACTAAACCACCCACAGGACCTTATAGACCTGGGGTTTAGTATCGCAGATCGCCCTGTTGTAATGCAATCCACAGGCGCATTAAAAAACCTTTATACTAACCTAGAGAAGGGTCCGATCGACGCTGTTTGGTGAGAACAGTCTGGCTTATTCATGAGGTACGCCTCCCGGCGCCTGCGCTGTTCTTCAGTGAAGCCAAAGATGGACACCCGGCTTCACTGTGTAATTGCGGGCCATGCGCGCTGAGGCCAAGGTGTACTCCTCTAACTTTATTACAGAACTGCGCAGGCGCGGGGAGTACAGTGGCAGGGGGAGGATAAAGCTTTTTTATTTTTAATGCGGCCATGGATTGCGTTATGACAGGGTGATTTGGGACACTAAACCCCAGGTCCATATGGACGTGTGGGTGGTTTAGTGTCCCAAATTATTCAATCCTGTAAAAAAATTTCCATTCCATTATATCCAGTCTATTTTTTTTTTTCTTTCTTTTTTTTTTTTTAAATCAAATGTAGCAAAAACAAAATAATAATAATAATTGGGAACTTCCAGCCCATCATAATACCCGAGAGATACAAAAGATTGCACTTATCGGCACCGCACACATCCTTATTAGACTAGGTTAGATTAGGATGCGGCCTGCGTACAATCCACTGGCAAAAAGCTGACATATTCTAATAATAACAATAAATCTCTTGAATGAATTGAAGTGTGAATTGTAGGATATCAAATAAAGACTATAAAGACTATAGTTAAGGACTCATACACACGGCTGTATCATGACCCTCTATGACAGATTTTCCGTAGCCCTTTTCCTTGGCTAGAATCTCAATCACTTTGCTGGTACTGTAAAACATAGTGTTTTATTTCTGCTGTGTTTCCGCAACATGGAGCCTTAGCCTAAGATTAAGGCCCCACCTAGTGAGCTGCAGCCAAAAAGCACTGCGGAAAAGACAGCGGTGGAAACGCATCAGTTTTTTTTTTTAAAACGCTTTTCACAGACAGTCCACAGAGTTTTTCTCTGCTGACTTTCTGTCCCCATTATACCTATAACTATGTGTTTCCGTAGGTATAATTGACATGCCGCGATTTACAAAAACGCAATGGTTTTTGAAATAGCATGTCCGCTGCAGATTTTTTTCTGCAATGTGTGGATGGCATTAGCCAGAATCCCATTGTAGGTACATTTTTTGCCGAGTGTATTTGCAACGTGAGGCCACAGCCTAAAGGAGCTTTCCCCTGAACATAACCATATATAAATTTGTAGACAATTAAAAGTTAAACATAAAAATATAGATAGATTTCCTCTAACCAACTTAGTGGCGACATCTTTTGTCTTGATCAGTTTCCAATGGATATGACCATGAATGCAGGAAATTTCTATGGTCTGGGACTTGTCAGAAACCCAGACTTGATTTCCTTATTGTGTACAGGTTATCAGGAGGACACTACATGCATGAGAAGATAACCTGACCACAATAAGGACATCATGGCTGGTTATCTGGAGGGGACACTACATGTATGGAGAACCGCCACAATAACGACACCCAAACCAGGCTGGTATCAGGAGGGGACACAACATGTATAAAAAAAAAACCCGACCACAATAAGGACATCATGGCTGGTTATCAGGAGGACACTACATGTATGAGGAGATAACCCGACCACAATAAGAACATCATGGCTGGTTATCAGGAGGACACTACATGTATGAGAAGATAACCTGACCACAATAAGGACATCATGGCTGGTTATCAGGAGGACACTACATGTATGAGAAGATAACCCGACCACAATAAGGACATCATGGCTGGTTATCAGGAGGACACTACATGTATGAGAAGATAACCCGACCACAATAAGGACATCATGGCTGGTTATCAGGAGGACACTACATGTATGAGAAGATAACCCGACCACAATAAGGACATCATGGCTGGTTATCAGGAGGGACACTACATGTATGAGGAGATAACCCGACCACAATAAGGACATCATGGCTGGTTATCAGGATGGACACTACATGTATGAGAAGACATAAGGACCGGCTGTTCAGGGGCAAAACCACAATAAGGACATCATGGCTGGTTATCAGGAGGACACTACATATATGAGAAGATAACCTGACCACAATAAGGACATCATGGCTGGTTATCAGGAGGGGACACTACATGTATGAGGAGATAACCCGACCACAATAAGGACATCATGGCTGGTTATCAGGAGGGACACTACATGTATGAGAAGATAACCTGACCACAATAAGGACATCATGGCTGGTTATCAGGAGGACACTACATGTATGAGAAGATAACCCGACCACAATAAGGACATCATGGCTGGTTATCAGGAGGGACACTACATGTATGAGGAGATAACCCGACCACAATAAGGACATCATGGCTGGTTATCAGGATGGACACTACATGTATGAGAAGATAACCCGACCACAATAAGGACACCATGGCTGGTTATCAGGAGGACACTACATGTATGAGAATAATAAAATAATAATAATAATAATAATAATAATAGTCCTTTAATAGTCCCACAATGGGGAAATTCAGTGTGTTACAGCAGCAAAGATAAGCAGATACAAATACAAATACAACATGTACAGGAATGTTCCAAGGTGAGAGGCATTACATTAATAGCAGACAGACAGATAGGACGTAGCAGAGGGAGGGGGGGGGGGATTTGACAGGCAGAGAGATATTTCAGTTCTCTGTGTGTAATGATCTCCGCTTAGGTCGGTGTTGGTTGTACAGCCTAACCGCGGTGGGGAGGAAAGACTTCCGATAGCGCTCCTTCTCACACCTAGGGTGGAGCAGTCGGTCACTGACAGTACTGCTCAGCGCGATCACAGTCTCATGCATGGGATGGGAGTTATTCTCCCGCATGGAGCTCACCACAGACAGTATCCTTCTGTCACCCACCACCTGCACTGGGTCCAGTGGGCTCCCCAGGACAGAGCTGGCCCTTCTAATCAGCTTGTCAAGTTTATTTCTGTCCCTGGTTGATATACTGCTCCCCCAGCAGGCCACTCCAAAGAAGATGGCTGATGCCACTACCGAGTTGAAGAAAGTTCTAAGAAGTGCCCCCCGGATTCCAAAGGCTCTCAGTTTCCTAAGCAGGTAGAGCCTGCTGTGGCCCTTCCTGTACAGGGCCTCCATATGATCTGCCCAGTCCAGCTTATTATTAAGGAGCAAACCCAGGTACTTATAGGTGTTCACAATCTCGATGCCCGTCCCCAGGATGTCCACTGGTTTAGGAGGGCTTCTGCCTTTGCGGAAGTCCACCACCATCTCCTTGGTCTTCCCCGCGTTAATCTTCAGGTGGTTCCGGTGGCACCAGTCCACAAAATCCTGGTTCAGTTCTCTGTACTCCCTGTCATCATCATCTGTGATGAGACCCACTATTGCAGAGTCGTCAGAATACTTCTGTAGGTAGCAGCTAGATGAGTTGCACCTAAAATCTGCAGTGTACAGTGTGAAGAGGAAAGGGGCGAGAACCGTACCCTGAGGTGCCCCTGTATTACAGATCACGGTACCTGACACACAGTCTCGGGCTCTCACATATTGAGGTCGATTTGTGAGGTAGTCTAGGATCCAGTTGGAGAGGTGGTGGTCCACTCCAGCAAGGCCCAGCTTGTCCCTCAATAACCTGGGCTGTATGGTGTTAAAAGCACTGGAGAAGTCAAAGAACATTATTCTCACTGTGTTCCCTGGTTTCTCCAGGTGAGACAGATCCCTGTGCAGAAGATGGATGATGGCATCATCTACCCCAATGCCCGGCCGATAAGCAAACTGGAGGGGGTCCATAGCGGGGCTCACTAGAGGGCGGAGATGTGTGAGAACCAATCTCTCCAAGATCTTCATCAGGTGGGATGTCAGTGCTACAGGTCTGTAGTCGTTGAGGTCCATAGGGTGGGGTTTCTTTGGAACTGGTACCACACAAGAAGATTTCCATAATTCAGGGACTATTTCCTGCCTCAGGCTCATATTATACATATATGTAATTATACCACACAGCTGGTCCCCGCAAGTCTTAATTAGCCTTGCACTGATGTCATCTGGCCCTGCGGCTTTCCTCGCCTTGATCTTTTTCATCTCCTTCCTCACCTGGGCCCGTGTGAAGGTCAGACTGTGGCCAGATAAAGACGGATTTCTGGATTTACTGGTCTGTTGGGAAGTGGCCGCATGGGGAGAAGTCATTGTGGTGGGGGAAGCTGAAGGACATACTGGGGTGGGAGATGCTGGTGTGTGATCAAATCTGTTGAAGAATAGGTTTAGTTCATTAAGCCAATTAACATCTGCCTCAATCTGGCAGACAGACTGTTTATGACCCGAAATTGACTTAAGCCCCTCCCAGACCCCCCTTATGTCTTTTCTTTCCATTTGCTTTTCCATTTTTTCTTTATAACTGGCTTTTCCCTGCCTGATTTGATGCCTCAGCTCCTTTTGTACTTCCCTCAACCCCTCCTTATCTCTTGTCCTGAATGCCATCTTTTTCTCCTTAAGTAGTGTTTTTATATCAGAGTTAATCCATGGTTTGTTATTGGAGAAGCACCTCACCACTTTTGTGGGTACTGTGTTGTCCACACAAAAATTAATGTAGTCTGTTATGCAGTGTGTGAGTCCTTCTATATCTTCTCCATAAGAATCCTGCAGCACTTCCCATGCGGTTGTGTCAAAACAATCCCTCAGAGCCTCATCACTCTCCTCGGACCATATCCTCACTGTGCGGGTGACAGCTGGTTCTCTACGTACAAGTGGCTTGTACACAGGTCGGAGATGTACTAGGTTGTGATCCGATCTCCCCAGGGGCGGTAGGGCTGATGAGTTATATGCCTCCCTCACGTTGGCAAAGAACAAGTCCAGTGTTTTGTTGTCTCTTGTGTGGCAGGTTACATACTGTGTGAAACTGGGCAGTGTGGATGATGGAGAGGCATGGTTGAAATCACCCGACAGAAGAAAGAGGGCCTGGGGATGTTTTAACTGTAACTGGCTCAGCGTGGCTTGTAGGACCTCGCAGGCAGTGTCAGCTTTCGCAGAGGGGGGGACATATGCAGCTATCACGATGACATGTGATAGTTCCCTTGGTAGGTAGAAAGGTCTCATGCTCACAGCTAATAGTTCAATGTCCTTACAGCAAGTTTGCTCCTTAATCACAATGTGCCTAGGATTACACCATCTATTATTCACAAACATTGCCAGCCCTCCTCCTTTCCTCTTACCGCTCTCCCTTGTCCTGTCTGCCCGAAGGAGTTTAAAACCATCCAAGGAGACCAGAGGGTCAGAAGTAACTTCAGTGAGCCAAGTCTCTGTAAGTAGCATCATGCTGCACGCCCGAAACTCCTGATGATGCCTGGTGAGAGCTGTTAGTTCATCCATCTTGTTTGCAAGAGATCTCACATTGCCCATGATGATGGAGGGAACAGCTGGTCAGTAACGCCTCTTTTTAATCCTCTGAAGAGTTCCTGCTCTGCATCCCCTCACCCGCTTTTTCTTTCTCCAAATCTCACGGGGGATGTGTGACCAGATGGTATGCCGTCCTGCTGTGTCTCTGAGCCGCAGAATTTCCTCTCTTGTATAGACAAAGGAATTGTCTGCATACACAAAAGATCCCATTTTCAAGCAGAACAAAAGACAGATAAAAAACAAAAAAAAAAGTATCACAAGGGTCCAAGTCTTTGTGTGTTTCTTCATAGTGCAAAAGTCCTTAAGTAGAGAGGTACAAAACGAGTCATAGAAAGAAAAATAAGATAGAGAGTCTCAGAGCTGCTGTACCACAATAAGGACATCATGGCTGGTTATCAGGAGGACACTACATGTATGAGAAGATAACCTGACCACAATAAGGACATCATGGCTGGTTATCAGGAGGGGACACTACATGTATGAGGAGATAACCCGACCACAATAAGGACATCATGGCTGGTTATCAGGAGGACACTACATGTATGAGAAGATAACCCGACCACAATAAGGACATCATGGCTGGTTATCAGGAGGACACTACATGTATGAGAAGATAACCCGACCACAATAAGGACATCATGGCTGGTTATCAGGAGGGGACACTACATGTATGAGAAGATAACCTGACCACAATAAGGACATCATGGCTGGTTATCAGGAGGACACTACAGGTATGAGAAGATAACCCGACCACAATAAGGACATCATGGCTGGTTATCAGGAGGACACTACAGGTATGAGAAGATAACCCGACCACAATAAGGACATCATGGCTGGTTATCAGGAGGACACTACATGTATGAGAAGATAACCCGACCACAATAAGGACATCATGGCTGGTTATCAGGAGGCGGACACTACATGTATGAGAAGATAACCTGACCACAATAAGGACATCATGGCTGGTTATCAGGAGGGACACTACATGTATGAGAAGATAACCCGACCACAATAAGGACATCATGGCTGGTTATCAGGAGGACACTACATGTATGAGAAGATAACCCGACCACAATAAGGACATCATGGCTGGTTATCAGGAGGACACTACATGTATAACCCGACCCAAAGGACATCATGGCTGGTATCAGGGGACCTACATGTTAGATAACCCGACCACAATAAGGACATCATGGCTGGTTATCAGGAGGACACTACATGTATGAGAAGATAACCTAACCACAATAAGGACATCATGGCTGGTTATCAGGAGGACACTACATGTATGAGAAGATAATCTGACCACAATAAGGACATCATGGCTGGTTATCAGGAGGGACACTACATGTATGAGAAGATAATCAAACCACAATAAGGACATCATGGCTGGTTATCAGGAGGGACACTACATGTATGAGAAGATAACCTGACCACAATAAGGACATCATGGCTGGTTATCAGGAGGGGACACTACATGTATGAGAAGATAACCCGACCACAATAAGGACATCATGGCTGGTTATCAGGAGGACACTACATGTATGAGAACATAACCTGACCACAATAAGGACATCATGGCTGGGTTTCAAGCCATTCATGGTCATATCCATTGACAACTGATCGAGACACATGACTGTCACCACTAAGATGGTTAGAGAGAAAATCTATAAAGATCTGTAAAATATTTAATTATCTATATTTGCAATAATAAGTTTCTTATACATGGATGGCATAGTGGCTAAGCTTGTTATTGTAGCTCAATCCTATTAATTTGAATGGGACTGAGCTGCACACAGGCCATATTACAAATGGGTGTGGACTCATTGGCGGCTGCCATTTCAATGAGCTGGTCTGTGGATGCCCTGGGTGTCAGATCTTAAGCATAGTTTATCGATATGTAAATCCCAGAAAACACTTTTTAACTCTTTTTAACTGTCCTCTGAGCTCCCACAATGCATTGCTCTTTCAAAACAGAATATCAGCAATACTTTTTATTGAGCTTCAGTGACATAAATAGAGAAGAAAACATCATGTGAATATTGTACAAAACATATAAAGTATTAACAAAGTGTCTCATGATCCTGTGTAGATTGTATCAGCGTAGATTGTATCAGTATATACTGTATCAGTGTAGATTGTATCAGTGTAGATTGTATCAGCGTAGATTGTATCAGTATATATTGTATCAGTGTTGATTGTATCAGTGTAGATTGTATCAGTATAGGTTGCATCAGTGTAGATTGTATCAGTGTAGATTGTATCAGTATATATTGTATCAGTGTAGATTGTATCAGTATACTGTATATTGTATCAGTGTAGATTGTATCAGTGTAGATTGTATCAGTATATATTGTATCAGTGTAGATTGTATCAGTATACTGTAGATTGTATCAGTGTAGATTGTATCAGTGTAGATTGTATCAGTGTAGATTATATCAGTATAGATTGTATCAGTATAGGTTGCATCAGTGTAGATTGTATCAGTATATATTGTATCAGTGTAGATTGTATCAGTATATATTGTATCAGTGTTGATTGTATCAGTGTAGATTTTATCAGTATAGGTTGCATCAGTGAAGATTGTATCAGTATATATTGTATCAGTGTAGATTGTATCAGTGTAGGTTGCATCAGTGTAGATTGTATCAGTGTAGATTGTATCAGTGTAGATTGTATCAGTATATATTGTATCAGTGTATATTTTTACTATTTCAACTTTGTCTCTAATACCTTTAGTCCAGTTTTCTGCCCAGACTTTAGAGATATGTGACGGAGGTCGGATCTGTTGTCATTCCTTTCATGGAAATGCCTCCCTTTGTAAACAATGTTACATTATGGTTTCTATATGGTAGCAGCTTGTGGTTGCAATTTCTTTTTCCCACATAAAAATATATCAGTTATAGATTACCTTCCCCAGGTGTGAACAGCTACACAGGCACAAGTTCTTCTCTTGGTGGCAACAAATGATGAATTATGGGTAGAGATGGGCAAACTAGGATTCTTTTATTTTCAGGTTTGGGTGTTTTGGGTCCAAGATTCGTTTTTGCTCGAATCTGTTCGGTACGAGCCACACCTTAAAATGGCTTAAAACATAGTGTAGAATACTCTTAGGGCTCCTAGGAAACTATCTATAATTCATAGTGTAGAACACTCTTAGGACTCCTAGGAACCTATCTATAAAACATAGTGTAGAATACTCTTAGGGCTCCTAGGAACCTATCTATAAAACATAGTGTAGAATACTCTTAGGGCTCCTAGGAACCTATCTATAAAACAGTGTAGAACAATCTTAGGGCTCCTAGGAACCTATCTATAAAACATAGTGTAGAACACTCTTAGGACTCCTAGGAACCTATCTATAAAACATAGTGTAGAACACTCTTAGGGCTCCAAGGAACCTATCGATAAAACATAGTGTAGAATACTCTTAGGGCTCCTAGGAACCTATCTATAAAACATAGTGTAGAATACTCTTAGGGCTCCTAGGAACCTATCTATAAAACAGTGTAGAACAATCTTAGGGCTCCTAGGAACCTATCTATAAAACATAGTGTAGAACACTCTTAGGACTCCTAGGAACCTATCTATAAAACATAGTGTAGAACACTCTTAGGGCTCCAAGGAACCTATCGATAAAACATAGTGTAGAATACTCTTAGGGTTCTTAGCAACCTGTCTATCTAATTTCTAGCTAAGGCAAAATAGAGGCCCGAGGGAGGTGATGAAAATATAAAACATCCATACTCACCTTACATTACCTCTTTTGGGCCTCCTCGCTGTGTCTGGCATTCTCCTGCTGATGTAATGTGCCCAGTGTCACCACTGAGGCCTGTGATTGGGCCACCAGTAGTCACTTAGGCATGCGCTTGGTGTGACAATGTTACTGCTGAGTCCCATCACAAGCCTCAGCGGTGACCCCGGGTGCATGATGTCACCAAAGAAGGGAAAAGAATGCACTGGACACTGCAAGGAGCCCCAAAAGAGGCAACAGAAGGCGAGTATGGATTTTTATTTAAATTTTTGTCACTTCCTCCTGGGCCTCCACCTATTATAGTCCGGGGTCTAAAGAAATGTAGTGGACATTTTAGTTCGATCCATTTTCCTGCAGCGCCACCACAGGAGTAATTAAGAATTACACAGAAATGTGTAAAGAAATCTTCTCTGTGTGGCCCGTGGAGATCAGCCATGCCCTTCCTCCTCCTCCTCCTTATTGTCATGTGTCTGTCTGCAGCAGGAGCCTCCCCCTCTCTGCTCCACCTCATTGGCTAAACCCTTCCCCCAGTTGAAAAGGGAACTGATCAGCAGAAGATTAACCCCTGCGTTCTCAGCAGAATTTCTACAATTGTTTCAGGAACATGCACAAAATCCTGCAGACTGGCAAACAGTGGAGGTTTATCTGCCATTTATATAAATAAGGCTAGGTTCACACCTGCTCCTGGTTTCCATATGGGGATTCCGTTCCCCATTCCACTTGAAAATTGTGGAGAGAAAAGTCCTTTCTCTCCTCATTTTTCAGGTGGAAAACCAGCAAACCCCATTATAATCTATGGGGTCTGCGGGTTTACATGGGCAATCAATTTTTAAGTGGATTGGATTTCTGTTGGAAACCCCAACGTAGGTGTGAAACTAGCGTAACAAATAAAATGTAATGACTAGAGATGAGCTGGGTCCATTACGAATTTTCAAAAAATTTGGGTTTTGCTGAGCTGAAAATTTTGGGGATCACCACCCATGAATCTGGAGTCTCTTTAGACCCTATAGTATAATAATTGGAGGCCCAAGGG
This sequence comes from Leptodactylus fallax, assembly GCA_947044405.1. Lineage (NCBI taxonomy): Eukaryota > Metazoa > Chordata > Amphibia > Anura > Leptodactylidae > Leptodactylus > Leptodactylus fallax. The sequence goes on from CAMRHE010000802.1 coordinate 169,809, forward strand.
AGGTGCGGAAAAATAATTAGCCATCAATCACATTCCTTCACCACTCTTGTGGCATCCAGTTTTCTTTCCCCACTGTCTCCAGCCTTTTCTGGCCTCCTGGGTAAGGTCAGCGGCCCCAGGTCACTGCTGAGGCTATGACGCTCATGGACCTCACAATATTAGTCCTCAGCAGTCATAAGGCTGCTAACGTCACCCCCGAGGCATGAGATTCACCCATCTCAGGTAGTGACATATGTATCTTTACTTATGTAGCAATATAATACTATATAATAATATAATAACATTACTCATATACTCTTTATATTCTCTCTGACCATGTTCACACTTTTTAAAAATTTTTGAATCTGATGTTATTGTCATTTTTGTGACCAGAAACACCAGCATGTTACTATCCCGAGTGCAATAGTAACAGGAGTGAGAAGGCCGCCATGTAGCCAGCTACTTCCACTGAAGAGACAGGAGTACTTGAACTTCATTTTTATGGTGCCGAATTGTATCCACTGGGTGCCGAGAGAGCAAATGCTTCTTGTGGCACATCCACGGATTGCTACGGATCTTCTTATGGGGGCTGCAAGAAAACAAAAATAGCATCATATAATATTATGTGGATTAGAAACCCCTGGATTAGAAATACCCTATTACTAATTAGTAGGGGGGGCCGTGTTCTGGATCATCATCTATTAGATTGGGTTGCTATAAAAAGTGTCTCTCATTTCGGAGGACTCAACATGACTACGAATTACATGGACAGCCCACTACAGGAAAACCGAAGACTTGCTGGGCCCATGGTTGAGTCTTCCCCACTGCAGGGAGGTAATAACTGGTTTGAAGCCATGAGCGGTGGGGGTGAAAGACTGCCATGTTTTAATGTTCTAGGATGGGATCCTGGTGGTGTGGGCCAGCACCAATAGTTGGAGCACCGTGTTGTTTTTGGCTGCTCCTTCCACTTTGACTAGACCATTGTCTAGACCTTTGGTGGAAATGTTCACATTAAACTTTTGATCAAGAGGACAGCTGATGGGGAGGGTTGGGGTCCTATGTATTTGGTGGTTGTGCGAAGAGGCCACTTCACGGCCTTTTCATTGTCTTAAACACGAGAGGTGATGCAACTCAAATCTTTTTGCAGCCTGAGAGCTGGGAATGAATTACTACCAGATTGTAATGTTTTAGGACAGGATCCTGGTAGTATAGATCAGTGCCAAGAGCTGGAGCACCATGTTGGTTTTGGCTACAATCCCTCTTCTTTTCTAAGAGGGACCATGGACTAAAACCTCTGGCTTTCCAGCTGTTGTGAAACTACAACTACCGACCTGCTTGGAATTGTAGTTTTGTAACAGCTGAAGAGCCAAAGGTTCACAAGGGAAGAAGGTGAGAAGTTCCCCACTTGACCATGGATGAATGTACCATGGAGGCACAGCCTCTAGCTACTACTAAAAACATGGAGAAGGTTTGTTCATGGTTGACTTTAACTACTACAAGGAGGTTGAATAGGCGTGAAGGCCATGAGGAGTCATAGGGGGAATTACTGTCAAGTTCTAATGTTGAAGGATGAGGTCCTGGTGAAAAAGACCATCCCCAAGAGCTGGAGCACCATGTTGGTTTTGGCTACAATCCCTCTTCTTTTCTAAGATATGAAGCCATTGACCACAACCTCTGGCTTTCTAGCTGTTGTGAAACTCTAACTACCAACCTGCTTGGAATTGTAGTTTTGTAACAGCTGAAGGTCCACAGGTCCACAAGGGAAGCAAGGTGAGAAGTTCTTTTGGCCATGGATGAATGTACCATTGAGGCATAGCCTGTAGCTACTACTAAAAACATGGAGAAGGGTTGGTCCATGAAGGTCACGAGGAACGGTAGGGTGAATTACTGTCAAGTTCTAATGTTGCAGGATGAAGTCCTGGTGATATAGACCATCACCAGGAGATGGAGAACCATTTTGTTTTTGGCTAGTTCCTCCTATTTCCTCTGTAGGCCATGGCTCCTTCCAACTCGACTCATCGGCCGAGATTTACTAACTCGTCAATGTCTACAGAAATGTGCCTGAAGACTGACATCGGAAACTCCAATCTTAATAAATTCCACCCATTGTCTAGACCTTTGGTGACAATGAGTACAAGTTTGGGTCAAGATAAGAACATAATTGGGTAGGGAAGCAATTTTTACCATAATACTCGCTGGTTTGGAGAAGGCAGGCGTCTTCTTCTCCGATACAGTCTATGGTATGCTTAGAGTAACACCACTTGGAATAAACAGACAGGCAGGTTTGGCAGGTCAACCCGTTTGGTCTAAAATTATCATCAGGCACTGAAATATAACAAATAAATAAATGAATACAAAAATGAAAAAAAAAAAAATAAATAAATAAACATTATAAACTTTGAGGACAATTACTCATTAAACCAATTCAATACAATATGACAACATGCTAACAAAACCCAAGGCTGCAATACACATCACAACCACTGGGTGGCTACATATAGACACACATAGAAAATTGTCTTGTGACAGAGTATCACAAAATTAAAAATCATATTGTCTTAAAAAGTTGGTCATTTCATGACATATCTGGGAATATGCAGCCAACAGGAAGGGTCGGCAGGTGATGCTTACATATAGGGGTAGGTGGAGTACAGTTATCTGTGTAACAGCAGGTTGTGCTTCTCCGGATTCTGCCATTAGATGCACTGATACTGCTGGGGGTGTTACAGTGATGTTTGGGAGAACATGACATGGAGAATATCGCCCCATCTGAAATAAAGGTGCAAGATATCAATGAAGATAAGAAAAACCAATAAAAGTGGAATTACATTCTGTATATCCCAGAGTAGGTCTCCTACTATTCTGAAGCCATTGAAGATATTCCATGCACTACAGCACTCCTCTAACTGTAAAGAGTTAATGCAGATCCTCCTGGTTCATGAATAGAATTCCAGAAATATAGTGAAGACTGACACTAAGACAGTGAAATTGGAGAGAGAATGAGAAGATGTCATACAAATGGTATCTACACACAAAACTATATCTGTAAAGCAATGCGGAATATGATGGCGCTATATAAGTAAGCAAAATAAATAAATAAAAATGTGCATAATAGATATTATAGAGTATCATACGTGTGTTTGTCAGGGTATATGAGGAGGCACAGACATAATCCTCAGGGCAGACCATGCTGGAGGCATTGCAGGATTCGGCATTTGAGCTTGTACACACTTTGCAGAACAGAGCGTCACCTGTGAAGGGACAGAAAACAACTCAATGAGTAGGGGCAGTTCCCCTAATATACACCATATACCCCTAACATGCAACCATATACAATCCCAATATTGTTCAGATCCCCCTCACCTTTAATGAGTGTAATCTATCTCATATCTATCTATTTATTTATTTATCTATCTATCTATCTATCTATCTATCTATCTATCTAGCCAAGGAAGGAAAAAGGCAGCACTCCAATACTTGCAAGAAAAAAATCCTGACATTTATTCCATGTTTAGGCAACGTATATACAGTCATATGAAAAAGTTTGGGCACCCCTATTAATCTTAATCATTTTTAGTTCTAAATATTTGGGTGTTTGCAACAGCCATTTCAATTTGATATATCTAATAACTGATGGACACAGTAATATTTCAGGATTGAAATGAGGTTTATTGTACTAACAGAAAATGTGCAATATGCATTAAACCAAAATTTGACCGGTGCAAAAATTTGGGTACCCTTATCATTTTATTGATTTGAATACTCCTAACTACTTTTTACTGACTTACTGAAGCACAAAATTGGGAAAAGATATTTAAGGTGGCCAATTGCAAGTTGTTCTCCTATTTGAATCTCCTCTGAAGAGTGGCATCATGGGCTCCTCAAAACAACTCTCAAATGATCTGAAAACAAAGATTGTTCAACATAGTTGTTCAGGGGAAGGATACAAAAAGTTGTCTCAGAGATTTAACCTATCAGTTTCCACTGTGAGGAACATAGTAAGGAAATGGAAGACCACAGGGACAGTTCTTGTTAAGCCCAGAAGTGGCAGGCCAAGAAAAATATCAGAAAGGCAGAGAAGAAGAATGGTGAGAACAGTCAAGGACAATCCACAGACCACCTCCAAAGAGCTGCAGCATCATCTTGCTGCAGATGGTGTCACTGTGCATCGGTCAACAATACAGCACACTTTGCACAAGGAGAAGCTGTATGGGAGAGTGATGCGAAAGAAGCCATTTCTGAAAGCACGCCACAAACAGAGTCGCCTGAGGTATGCAAAAGCACATTTGGACAAGCCAGCTTCATTTTGGAAGAAGGTCCTGTGGACTGATGAAACAAAGATTGAGTTGTTTGGTCATACAAAAAGGCGTTATGCATGGCGTCAAAAAAACACAGCATTCCAAGAAAAACACTTGCTACCCACTGTAAAATTTGGTGGAGGTTCCCTCATGCTTTGGGGCTGTGTGGCCAATGCCGGCACCGGGAAGCTTGTTAAAGTTGAGGGTCGCATGGATTCATCTCAGTATCAGCAGATTCTTGAGAATAATGTACAAGAATCAGTGACGAATTTGAAGTTACGCCGGGGATGGATATTTCAGCAAGACAATGATCCCAAACACAGCTCCAAATCTACTCAGGCATTCATGCAGAGGAACAATTACAATGTTCTGGAATGGCCATCCCAGTCCCCAGACCTGAATATCATTGAACATCTGTGGGATAATTTGAAGCGGGCTGTCCATGCTCGGCGACCATCAAACTTAACTGAACTGGAATTGTTTTGTAAAGAGGAATGGTCAAAAATACCTTCATCCAGGATCCAGGAACTGATTAAAAGCTACAGGAAGCGACTAGAGGCTGTTATTTTTGCAAAGGAGGATCTACTAAATATTAATGTCACTTTTCTGTTGAGGTGCCCATACTTTTGCACCGGTCAAATTTTGGTTTAATGCATATTGCACATTTTCTGTTAGTACAATAAACCTCATTTCAATCCTGAAATATTACTGTGTCCATCAGTTATTAGATATATCAAATTGAAATGGCTGTTGCAAACACCCAAATATTTAGAACTAAAAATGATTAAGATTAATAGGGGTGCCCAAACTTTTTCATATGACTCTATCTATCTATCTATCTATCTATCTATCTATCTATCTATCTATCTTCTTCCTTATCTATCTCATATCTATCTATCTATCTTCTATCTATCTATCTCTTCTATCTATCTATCTATCTATCTATCTTCTCATATCTATCTATCTATCTATCTATCTATCTATCTCTATCAATATCAGTTATGCAGAACTGAAGATTATGAAAAACAAACAAAACACCTACAAGATATTGAGTCATCTGCTCCCCACTGATCTGCAGTAAATGATTCTACCAGCAGATGGCTCTTAGTAACAAAGTAACAATACACACTGGGAAATCCCTGCATTGTTGCACTATTGAAGCTCAGAGGTTTCTTCATTGCTTCTTCTGGTGCTGTTCATACTTGCAGTCAGTGTTGCAGTTTTTAATCATTACAATATTCGGTGTTACTATGTGCTTTATATTGTATTATATTATATTTATATTATATTGTACAAGCAATGCTACCTCCGATGCCGCCCCTGCTACCTCCTGTGTCACCCCTTCTACCTCATAGATTGTAAGCTCTTGTGTCACCTCTACCTCATAGATTGTAAGCTCTTGCGAGCAGGGCCCTCAGTCCCAGTGTGTGAATTGACTCTTTGTAATGTATCTTTTTTTGTCAGTACTTGAACCCTACAAGTTGTACAGTGCTGCGGAGTATGTTGGCGCTATATAAATAACATTTATTATTATTATTATTTATATTTAGTGAAGTTTTGATAGCTATGTAACTGCTTCACCGGAGTTAGAGTCCCTTTTACCCATGACTGGAGCTCTTTGTTTGTGCAGTATAAGATTCTGCCAGCAGATGGCGCTTAATAATAAAGTAACACTACAGGCTGGGAAATCCCTGCAGAGTAACACAGCTGCACACCCCTCCTCCTCCTCCTCCTCCTCCTCCTCCTCCTCCTGCCTCTGTCCCTCATATGATATCTGTCTTCTTATCACACAGGGACTCTAGGGCAGGAATACAGCTCCTTCTATGCACAGCGTACAGTATATACTGTGTATACAGTCACGTTCCGCTGCCTCCAGTGCAGCTGACCCTCTGACAACTATCATGGGCAGGAAACATCTGCTATAAACATTTGTCGTCACTGGGTTTGTTTTGGTCTCCAGGACATTGGGGTGTGGGAGCGATGTCAGGGCGAGGGCGTGGGGAATGTTCTGTCCCAGCATGACCGTCACTCCCAACATACTATTACAGCAGACAGAGCTGTACTACAACCCCCATCAGATACTGATACAGAGGGATTCTGAGTATGAGCCTCTATAGTGCACCAGTGTAGCAGAGCTGAGTGTGTTATGTGGATGCAAAGATAATGTGTTCACAATCATAAATGCGTTATTTGTGGTTTTACATAGGACTGCAGGTGCATTTCCTTCCCTTGGCTATTACAATGTACGCACAGTAGAATAGATAGGTCAGAGCCTCGTCTGTATCTAAGTCTGTATCTGTAACCTAAGACTGTATCTAAGTCTGTATCTAAGTAGTCTGTATCTAAGATGTGACATTTTCTTTAAAGACGTAGCAGTGCCGAGTTTGTCGTAACTTCAGATTTACATAGGACTGCAGGTAAATCTGCTGCTTGTGAGTTATCACATTGCACCGGTGCAGCACTGCTATATCTAGAATATCTGCTTGGCGATGCCATCACAGGACCCACTGCTGCCCTCAATTTTGGCGTCCCTACGTCAACACTTCCTGTCGCAGAGTCCAGAATCATCATGGGATCTGTCAATGTCCACAGGACTGTAACAGTCCAGATCAATGTCCACAGGACTGTGTCCTCAATGGGATATTGCCCTGTAGTGACGATATTTGGGAATAACCCAGGCCCCTCAACAGTGGGGGCCATTGTCCCTCTTGTAGGGTTTTTGTTGTAGTAATCCTACAGATTTGGTCTGACTACAGCAGATCTGGTGACAGGACACGCAGCGTGTTAGTCACAGGTCTGACCGTCATGTGGTGGTGAAGAAGACTTACCGGGGGTCACTAGAGCAGATAGAAGCCATAGAAGACCACGGAGAGGCCCCGTCCCCATCCCGAAAATCCGCAGCGAAAACAATCTGGATAGAGGATCCTCAGATACAGCCAGGGAATGTTCACATGTCAGTGCACAGGGCTGGGGTGGGGTCCGGAGAGGACGGGAACGTCACATGGGCCAGAGGATTTAACAACAGTAAAGTCAGCGCTAATGGAATTCTTAGCTTAAAGGGGAGACGGCGATTCTCTGGATTCGTCTATTATACTATTCCGCATGAAATAATAATTCAGAAACACCTTTTCTTAAAACCTTGTATTGTGCCTTTCCTCTGTTATTCCTCCTAGAAATGTATAAATGAATTGCCATCTGCGTGTTACCATTTAGGGCCAGGTCTTCGTTTTTGACTGCCCACGTTCCAAAAACCATAACATTTTTATTTCTCCATTCACACATCCATGTGAGGGCTTCATTTTTGCATCACAAATTGTACTTTCTAATGGGATTATGTAATATTCCGTAGGATGTACTAGGAAGAAGGAAATAATTCAGAATAGGGTAGAATTGGAGAAAAACTGCGTTTGCGCGACATTCTTACGGAGTTCGTTTTTATGGTGTTCGTAGTGCAGCCAAAATGACGTGTCACCCGTAGTCTATGGGTCGGTGCGATTATCTAGATACCAAATTTCTATAGGTTTTTTTTTCACGTTTTATCCCCAAAATTTTGCAAAAAAAAATAAAAAATACAATTTTTGGAGTCGCCAAATTCTGACACACTAATTTTTTTATAGATTCTGTGTAAGGGGATACATAAGGTGTCTTTTTTTTTCTTGTGGCACCAGATGTATTTTTTATTTATACCAATTCGGGGAATGTCTATTGCTTTTTTTTTTTTTTTTTTTTTTTTATCCATTTTTTTAATGAAAGGTGAAACAGCAAAAAAAATGTTGATTTGGCTCTTTTGATTTTTTTTTTCACCGTATTGGGAAAGATATTTTTTTAAGTTTTTAGACCGGGTGTTTTAGGACTTCTAATGTGTAGGTTTTTTACTTTATTTAAGTACTTTTTTATGTGTTCTAAGGAAAGGGAGGTGATTAGAATTTTTTTTATAATTTTTTTATATTTTTTAACTTTTTCACTTTTGTTTTTAGACCCCCCAGGGGTGTTGACCCCCAGGAGGGTCTGACCACTAATTCAATACGCTGCAATGTTAATCTAGCGCCTGTGCGCTATTAGATACTGTCGCTTACTACTACAGCAATAGTCTGTCCTAAACATCAGCAAACTGGTTGAAAACAATCGGGATTAATCAGGATTTTTTTTTTTTTAAATCTGAGTTTGGTCAAATCTGAAATTTTTGGGATTTGTCACCCACAAATCATTATTATACTCCGGGGTCTCTTAAAACAAAATATTTGCAAGATGAATCTCGACGCTCTTTGTTCTTTGCGTACACTTTGACTAGTATTTGGCAGTCCTGACCCCCCAATATCTCAGAATTTCCTAATAAATGGGTTGTCCAAGCCAGACACCCTTCTAAAGGGCAAGAAAAACCTCTACCTCTCAGCCACTCACCTGTCCATGGATTGTCGCTCGGCTTGATTCACTTTAATAATGTTGAGCTGCAATACCAGACACTGCCTATGGACAGGAGTGGCGCTGTTTCTGAGAGATAACAACCATGCTTTTGCTATCCTGATACAACTCCTTTCATCAGAATATAATGAACACTTCTACAACTTTGTCATATACTTTACGTTAAAAGATCTCTGTATACTGTCAGTGAATGGAATGTCTGCTTACTTACAGGGGCTAAATCCATTTCTGACCTAAGACTTCTCACAGCTGAGGGTTTGCTACAATTATATCCAGCCTAAACCATCCTCTGCGAGGCAAACACATCAGCGGCACAAACCTCCTGGTGTCTTGAAGCTTGTTACAATGTATGAGTGCAGGTAAAATGTATCTCTCTATAGATAAAATTGTAGCAAACCCTCAGCTCTGTAGTTTTTTTCCCATTCACATACTAATAGCAGAAATCTTAAAAGATCAAGGACTTGAAACTAGAGATGGGCGAACACTTTGTTCGGAGCCGGGTTCAATACAAATATTCTAAATTGTTCGGCTTTTAAGGAAACTGAACTAATGGAGATTTGCTTTGGACGAACCAAAATGTCCACCATGACATGAATTGCGGTAAATTATTATATGGTGGGGTCTCTTCAGACCCCAGATTATAATAGGGGGAGGCCCAGAGGAGGTGTAAAAAATAAAAAAAACATTTCTACTCATCTTCCGTTACCTCTTTTGGGCCTCCTTGTCGCATCTGGCGCTCTCCTATGATGTCATGCTCCCGGGGTCACTACTCAGGCCTGTGATTGGACCACAGCACTCACATGGACATGCTGAGAGTCATGACTTTGTGACCCCAAGAGCATGACGTCACCGAGGAGGCAGAAAGAGAGCACAAGGAAGCCCAACAGAGGTGAAGGAAGATGAGAGTAAATTTTTGTTATTTTTACACCTCCCCTTTGCCTCCACCTCTTCAAACCTCAGTTCTATCTTAACTTCTTAGACCCAAATTGAATCTTGGACCCGAGCCACCCAAACTCAAAACAAAACGAATATTGAGAGGTTTGCCCATCTCTGCTTGAAACACAAAGTCATTTACAAAGTTGAAGAATTTTTTTTTTTAATAAATTCTGTATATCAAAAATAGAAATAAACACAACAAACCATATAAAACGGCCATACAAATAGGAGCCATTAAATAAACTGTATAACATACAGGGACAATCGGTGCAAGACAACACAAGCGCTCGTAGAGAAGTACAGTGCCTTGCGAAAGTATTCGGCCCCCTTGAACTTTTCAACCTTTTGCCACATTTCAGGCTTCAAACATAAAGATATAAAATTTTATTTTTTTGGTGAAGAATCAACAACAAGTGGGACACAATTGTGAAGTGGAACGAAATTTATTGGATATTTTAAACTTTTGTAAAAAATAAAAAACTGAAAAGTGGGGCGTGCCAAATTATTCTTATGACTGTCAATGTCTGTAAAGCTCTGCGGAATATGATGGCGCTATATAAGTAAGGATAATGAATTATTCGGCCCCTTTACTTTCAGTGCAGCAAACTCACTCCAGAAGTTCAGTGAGGATCTCTGAATGATCCAATGTTGTCCTAAATGACTGATGATGATAAATATATTCCACATGTATGTAATCAAGTCTCCGTATAAATGCACCTGCTCTGTGATAGTCTCAGGGTTCTGTTTAAAGCGCAGAGAGCATCATGAAGACCAAGGAACACACCAGGCAGGTCCGTGATCCTGTTGTGGAGAAGTTTAAAGCTGGATTTGGATACAAAAAGATTTCCCAAACTTTAAATATCACAAGGAGCACTGTGCAAGCGATCATATTGAAATGGAAGGAGTATCAGACCACTGCAAATCTACCAAGTATCCAGATGTTAGAATGGCCAAGTCAAAGTCCAGACCTGAATCCAATCGAGAATCTGTGGAAAGAGCTGAAAACTGCTGTTCACAAACGCTCTCCATCCAACCTCACTGAGCTCCAGCTATTTTCCAAGGAAGAATGGGCAAGAATTTCATTCTCTCGATGTGCAAAACTGATAGAGACATACCCCAAGCGACTTGCAGCTGTAATCGCAGCAAAAGGTGGCGCTACAAAGTATTAATGTAAGGGGGCCGAATAATTTGGCAGGGCCCACTTTTCAGTTTTTTATTTTTTACAAAAGTTTTAAATATCCAATAAATTTCGTTCCACTTCACGATTGTGTCCCACTTGTTGTTGATTCTTCACCAAAAAATGTAAATTTTATATCCTTATGTTTGAAGCCTGAAATGTGGCAAAAGGTTGAAAAGTTCAAGGGGGCCCGAATACTTTCGCAAGGCACTGTATATGCAACAGGGAGAGGAGATGGAAAAGGGGGAAGGCCAGAAAAGAGAGAGGAGAAAGGGGAAAAAAAAAGAAAAAAGAAAAGAGGGGTTAGGGAAAGGAAGGACCAGAAGTTCAAGCAGTCCCACCACAGGTAGCGGCTGTCGCAAATTCTAATTCAACTCACGAGGTCTCTGTAATCTTGCGAACCCTGAAAGAGGATCCACGGCGTCCAGGCATCAATGAAAGACTCATGCGTGTTCCTGAGGCACGCGGTAAGATCCTCCATTCTCTGGATATCCTCCACCCTACGTACCCAATGAAGGAGTGAAGGTGAAGCAGAGGACTTCCAAAGCGCAGGAATGCAGGCCCTAGCCGCATTGACCAGATGCTTCAAAGAAGATTTACGATAAGCACGGAGGGAGAAGTCAGAGAAGTGAAGCAGGTAGAAGGCAGGAGTCTTGAGGGGGGTAACCTGGTAGACTTTACATATGGTCTGGTGCACCCCATCCCAGAAGTCCCTCAGCCAATTACATGCCCAAAAAATATGCAGTAGTGTCTCCTTCGTGCTGCATTGCCAGCACCTCGAGGAAGCAGATTTAGATGGGGCATGGTACCACCTAGTCAAGAGTTTGTAGCCCGCTTCTTCGGTATCTGCTCACAATGGAACTCTTGTGAGCAAACTCCAGAATCACACTGTGAGTCTGAGAATACCATGTGCAGGTCAGCTTCCCACTTCATCAGAAAGGCAGGCTTGTGATCTGGAGGAGGGAAGACCAGCAATAGGCAAAAGTCTGATCGGGCCAGACCCGGAACAGGCTCTCTCAAACTAGGAAAGTGAGCGGTCGAATCCCGGGGAGTCAGGAAGAGAGGAAAGGAAGTGAGTGAGCTGAAGGACTCTCCATGGACCTAGAGAGGGGAGGTCCAGTGCATTGAGTAGGTCCCTCTGAGACAACCATGACCAGCAGAGCTGGTCTACCTGCTTCACGCCACTGTTTGAAAGGACCAGCAGACAGACCAGCAGGGAAGGCAGGGTTACCTAATATAGGAAACATTGAAGATGGGGAAGGAAAGATTGGCTCTAGGGAAGAGGGCTTTATATGCTTGAAGTGTAGGCCCAATGGTGAGATGAGATTGGAGAGCCGCGGTATGATGTGAGTCCAAGCCAGGGGAGTAAGTGGAGGGGAGTTCCCGAGCAGGCACGTTCCAAGGAGACCCATTGCTTGAAGGAGAGGTGACAGCACCAGTCCAACACCCGCGGAAGCATGGAGGCAGTTGAAGAATTTTTTATTATACAAGGAATAAACTTTTTTTTTACATAAAATTGGAGTGACCCTTTAAATTCCCAAACATCAGAACTGCTGCACTCCCGTAAATATATAGGAGTCGTCCTCCTGTGTTTCTTTCATTTATCCACATCTCTGTTGTGTCTGATCGTGGGAAAGGTGGGTGGCAATTAATAGGACTGACGATACTGGCGGCTCCCTTGGAACTTGTCGGTCATGGTTTACAAATGATTAATGGTAGCATCATAGCTGTCATTATATTTACAGCAGGCAGGGATAAGACATGGCTGCTGCAGTCCTGGCAGACTGCAAAAATATAAGACCATTCCCCCTGCAGCCATGTTTTACTTTGGATTTTCATTTTCACTCCCCTGTTCATAGAGCTCTATAAGGGCTTATTTTTTGCAGGACAAAATGTACTTTGTTGACTATTCTGTACAATGTAGCGGGAAGATGGGAAAAAAATCAGAACAGGGTGTCATTAGAAAAAAAACTTCATTTGCATCACTTTCTTACGAGGTTTGAGGGTTGAGGGAGGAGAATTCTTATCTTTATCTTATAGATACAATAACTTCTCCGTATAGACCAACCTCTTGTATTGAAAATATGTGCCCCCCCCATCATCTTTTATCCCTCAGCTCTCCAGCACCACAAGAAATCCAACAGGACACTTCTATCTACCTGGAGCAAACACAACATGAGCCATAAAGACCAAAAAACAGGCAATTTTCCATCCAATGTTCAAGAGATCGATAAGATTGTCCATGAAATCAATCCAACAAGGGCTTGTAACCAGAAGTCACCGTGAAGGCCAGCACTTCCTCCTCTGCAAGAAATTCGGACCTCAACACTTATACCATCTGTGATCACTGATTCGTTGCCAATATTGCATATGGTCGGAGTGGCACAACCACGAAGGACGGATTCTTTAGACACAGTTCCTGTTGAAGACATGAATGACCAAGGGTAAATCCACCATCTGTTGAGGGGTCTTGAGGACTGGAGATGAGGTGGTCTAGTGGTGTATACCAATTGGTAAACTTAGGTTGCCCTGCATCATGGGACTGGGACATCAGCTAACTGGGAAACATCACCTGGGTAAGACTGGGTAAGGACCAAAACTCAACTCAACATGAGGGAACCTGGAAATCTTCTTAACTTATCACGTGCATGGACTATATACAGTGTCCACGAGCCATTTCAGGGACTCTTATCAATTGGGAGAAAAGTGGTCATCACTTTTCCCCTTAAAGTCAATGGAGGGATATCCACAGGAGTAATGGAAGGAGTGGACCTATGTACTTAGCAGGAATTTATGGACTCCTGTATTTTAGGTATCCATGTCTGGTGGTCTAGAGTAGTGAAAAGATTGACTGTAAATTTGGGGTTTTAGGCAATAAAGAGGTGAACTCCACCATCCCTGGTGGTCATGGGCACTTATAAGGGCAACAGAAAAAGTGAGAGAATATTCTGTAGCCTTGTCATAAAGGTTTAGGAAGGTAATACCCCTTTCAGAACATAGCATTGTCTCACATACCTGACATATTGGTATACTGCAGAATACACATGGTCTCCTCCCCAGTACACTCCATAGTCCTCCCAGTGTCACACCAGTCTGCGCCATCCGCTGTACAGGTGGGACAAGTCCGACCATTCTTCTTAGTGTTGTCTGCTGGTACTGTAATGGAGATCTATAAGTTACCACTAATACTCTTATATCACATTGTTACTGGAAACCAATGGACTGACACATTGTAACGAGAACTGATGTCACCCCCTCCTGGGCTACCGTATCTCACTGCGACTCTAGAAGACTCAGAATAATCCTATAGTAATAGTAATCCTTAAATTGTGACTATACTGTACAAGAGCATCACGTGTGAATTGCTGTGTTCCCCTTTAAATTAGGTTGGATTAGGCAGATTTATTCCTAGAGCTTTTTTTTAGGAAATGATGGTGCTGTTGGGATACTTGTATAATGTACTGGTGGAGATACTTACATAATGATGGAGGTCCTTACAGTATATACTATTAGAAACACTTCCATACTAGTGGAGGTACTTATATACTGCTGGAAATACTTACATAGTTGTGAAGGTACTTACAGTCCATACTATTGGAGGTACTTACAGTATATACTGGTGGAGGTATTTACAGTATATACTGGTGGAGGTACTTACAGTCCATACTATTGGAGGTATTTATAGTATATACTGGTGGAGATACTTACAGTCCATACTATTGGAGGTCCTTACAGTCCATACTATTGGAGGTATTTATAGTATATACTGGTGGAGATACTTACAGTCCATACTATTGGAGGTCCTTACAGTCCATACTATTGGAGGTCCTTACAGTCCATACTATTGAAGGTACTTACAGTCCATACTATTGGAGGTACTTACAGCATATACTGGTGGAGGAACTGTTGGAAATACTTACATAGTTGTGATTGTACTTACAGTCCATACTATTGGAGGTACTTACAGTCCATATTATTGGAGGTACTTACAGTACATACTATTGGAGGTACTTACAGTCCATACTATTGGAGCTACTTACATACTATTAGAGGTACTTACAGTCCATATTATTAGAGGTACTTACAGTATATACTATTGGAGGTACTTACATACTATTAGAGGTACTTACAGTCCATACTATTGGAGGTACTTACAGTCCATACTATTGGAGCTACTTACATACTATTAGAGGTACTTACAGTCCATATTATTGGAGGTACTTACAGTATATACTATTGGAGGTACTTACAGTCCATACTATTGGAGGTACTTACAGTTCATACTATTGGAGGTACTTACAGTCCATACTATTGGAGGTACTTACAGTCCATACTATTGGAGGTACTTACAGTTCATACTATTGGAGGTACTTACAGTTCATACTATTGGAAGTACTTACATACTATTAGAGGTACTTACAGTCCATACTGTTGGAAGTACTTACATACTATTAGAGGTACTTACAGTCCATACTATTGGAGGTACTTACAGTTCATACTATTGGAAGTACTTACATACTATTATAGGTACTTACAGTCCATACTATTGGAAGTACTTACATACTATTGGAGGTACTTACAGTTCATACTATTGGAGGTACTTACAGTCCATACTATTGGAGGTACTTACATACTATTGGAGGTACTTACAGTTCATACTATTGGAGGTACTTACAGTCCATACTATTGGAAGTACTTACATACTATTGGAGGTACTTACAGTCCATACTATTGGAAGTACTTACATACTATTGGAGGTACTTACAGTTCATACTATTGGAGGTACTTACATACTATTGGAGGTACTTACAGTCCATACTATTGGAAGTACTTACATACTATTAGAGGTACTTACAGTCCATACTATTGGAAGTACTTACATATTATTAGAGGTACTTACAGTCCATACTATTGGAGGTACTTACATACTATTGGAGGTACTTACAGTTCATACTATTGGAGGTACTTACAGTCCATACTATTGGAAGTACTTACATACTATTATAGGTACTTACAGTCCATACTATTGGAAGTACTTACATACTATTGGAGGTACTTACAGTTCATACTATTGGAGGTACTTACAGTCCATACTATTGGAAGTACTTACATACTATTGGAGGTACTTACAGTTCATACTATTAGAGGTACTTACAGTCCATACTATTGGAGGTACTTACATGCTGGCAGTGATGGTGTGCAGTTATCAGTATAACAACATGAGAACCCCTTTTTGGACTGACTGTTGTGGGTGCTGAAACTCCCGGGACCCTGACACTGGTTCTCAGGGACACAAGATCTTCCAGAAAATTCATTTTTCTTTACCCCATCTATACAGACAGAAGATGTTTAATAAGTTACTCCATATTTTCCTTTACCTTGTCCTTATACTGATATGATCACCGCTGCTACATCAGAATGTCTATACTATGGGAATATAACTACCGTATATCCGCCTTCCCATATACATCACTACTACTCCTAAGATTTCTACAACCAATGTTACCACTGCCATCAATGCTATTTTTCACAATACAGTGTTTTGCCCCATTATAAGTCATTGGGGGTCGGTGCCCATCATGTAACAGATCTGGCCCTGCCTTGCACACACATATATGCATTGCAGATGTACATACATATCACAATACATATATATACAAATTGCACATATAAAATACATACATGTATATCCTGTACACATATATACACACATATAAAATCACATGCATACACACAATGCACACATGTATAAAATAACCAGATGTATTTGCACTTTATGCACACATATTGCACACACATGTACATTTACATTGCACATGGGCAGATAAAGCAAAGTTTAACTTGATACTTGATAGGTTAATGTTACTCGAAACAGTATTTTTTCCTTGTGGATCACTGTTTTGTTTTTTCAGTATGCAAATGAGCTTTTTGGAGCAATGAGGGTGTGGCCACTTACCTCTTTGGAGCCCTGGCTACTAACATTTCAAACAACTTATGCTCTATCCTACGCTACAGGTATATCCTACCCTAAAGATAATTACAAGTTAGTTTGACTAAAAATGTTCACATTTTTCAAATGAAAATCCAAATTCCGGCCACTGTTTCCCACAAATTCTGTCTTGTGGGAATGAATGTGTGTTTCATGCATTAAGTGTTAAATACGAATTACACATATACACATGTATATATATTGAACACACACATGTATAAATATTATATATATATATATATATATATATATCATTACATGTACACACACATATAGGTGCATCTCGATAAATTAGAATATCTTTGAAACATTTATTTCTTTCAGTCATTAAATTAATAAAGTGACCTCCTATATTTTCTAGATTCTTTACACACAGAGTCTTCTATTTCAAGTGTTTTATTTCTGTAAATGCTGATTATGAATTACAGGTAATGAAAACCAAAATCTAAGAAAATGAGAATATTGTAAGTTCAGTTCAGTATTGTAAATTCAGTGTCACCTGCCAAGGTTTCCTAAGCCTTTAAATGGTCCCTCAGTCTGGTTCAGTAGGACACACAATCATGGAAGACGCTGATTATGGATTGTATTACTGAATTACTGAAATGAAGGAATGTTTCACAGATATTCTCATTTATTGAGAGGCACCTGTAGATACATTAACCACATATACACAAATATACACATTACACAAGCATACATAAGAATCTATAAAATATGAACATACACACTGCACATCTATATATATTATACACACACATACACATGATGAACATACACATTATACACATAAACTATATATACACACATACATATTAATACATTATGCACACACAGGACACATAGAGTATACAATGATTTTCTGTCCTGAGGATCCCTTGCCTTGCTGACATCCTCCCCCTCCTTTCTGGTCTCGACTATGGAGCTTTCTGCAAGTTATATTACAACAGCAGACTATAGGCCCCTTTTGTAGAGGCTGAGCTTCTGCTATATGTTAAATAGCAACCTGTACACTAGGTAGAGGAAAACATCCCTGTATGTTATATATTAGCTTAAATAAGCTCCCTGTCTGGGCCCCCCTCCTCCATGGGCCCCAGTGCAGAAGCACTGACTGCAGAGGCCTGAAGTCCCTGACTGCACCATCAGCAGCACTGCTACTACTACCAATGTTTCTACTACCTTATACTTCCACTATGTTGTGGAGATGCTGTGGTGTTGCTGCAGCTTTTACCCTATGCATTGAAAACATTAAAATGTCTTCTGAAAATTGATAGCATATAACTGGCGTACTGCAGATTTAGGAAGTGTTCACATGCAGCAGATTTTGTTACATAAATATCCAAAACTGAAAATCAGTTCAGTTCATGTGAAATTTCTTGTGGCTCCATTAAGAAAAATATCAGTGGTATGATGCTTGTTGTGAACCGCAGCACAGGTCAATTCGGTGTGTTTATTTCTGCAGTATGCAGATTAGATTTCACAAAATATTGTCCACTAGGATGACTACTTCAGCTGCTACTAATACTCCTTCTGCTCATACTACCTGCTACTGCTCCTCCTACTGCTGCTGCTGCTGATACTGCCTGCTACTGCTGCTGCTGCTGCTACTACTGCTGATGCTGCTGCTAATACTGCTACTGCTGCTGATACTGCCTGCTACTGCTACTGCTGATACTGCTACTGCTGCTGCTACTGCTGCTGATACTGCTACTGCTGCTGCTACTGCTGCTGATACTGCTACTGCTGCTGCTACTGCTGCTGATACTGCTACTGCTGCTGATACTGCCTGCTACTGCTACTGCTGCTGATACTGCTGATACTGCTACTGCTGCTGATACTGCCTGCTACTGCTACTGCTGCTGATACTGCTACCGCTGCTGCTACCGCTGCTGATACTGCTGATACTGCTACTGCTGCTGATACCGCCTGCTACTGCTACTTCTGCTACTACTACTGCCGATACTGCTGCTAATACCGCCTGCTACTGCTGCTGCTGCTGCTACTACTGCTGATGCTGCTGCCAATACTGCTACTGCTGCTGATACTGCTACCGCTGCTGCTACTGCTGCTGATACCGCCTGCTACTGCTACCGCTGCCGATACCGCCTGCTACTGCTACTTCTGCTACTACTACCGCTGATACTGCTGCTAATACCGTCTGCTACTGCTGCTGATACCGCCTGCTACTGCTGCTGCTGCCGATACTGCTACCGCTGCTGATACTGCTACTGCTGCTGATACTGCTGATGCTTCTGCCAATACCGTCTGCTACTGCTACCGCTGCTGCTGCTGATACTGCTACTGCTGCTGTTACCGCCTGCTACTGCTACTGCTGCTGATACCGCCTGCTACTGCTGCTGATACCGCCTGTTACTGCTACTGCTGCTGATACCGCCTGCTACTGCTACTTCTGCTACTACTACTGCTGATACTGCTGCTAATACTGTCTGCTACTGCTGCTGATACTGCCTGCTACTGCTGCTGCTGCTGATACTGCTACTGCTGCTGATACTGCTACTGCTGCTGATACTGCTGATGCTTCTGCTAATACCGTCTGCTACTGCTACTGCTGCTGCTGCTGATACTGCTACTGCTGCTGATACTGCCTGCTACTGCTACTGCTGCTGATACCGCCTGCTACTGCTGCTGATACCGCCTGCTACTGCTACTGCTGCTGATACTGCTACTGCTGATGCTGCTGCCAATACTGTCTGCTACTGCTACTGCTGCTGCTGCTGATACCGCCTGCTACTGCTGCTGATACTGCTACTGCTGCTGATACTGCCTGCTACTGCTACTGCTGATGCTGCTGCTAATACTGTCTGCTACTGCTACTGCTGCTGCTGCTGATACCGCCTGCTACCGCTGCCAATACTGCCTGCTACTGCTACTGCTGCTGATACTGCCTGCTACTGCTACTGCTACCGCCTGCTACTGCTGCTGCCGCCGATACCGCCTGCTACTGCTGCTGATACTGCCTGCTACTGCTACTGCTGCTGATACTGCCTGCTACTGTTGCTGCTGCTGATACCGCCTGCTACTGCTGCTGATACTGCCTGCTACTGCTACTGCTGCTGATACTGCCTGCTACTGCTGCTGATACTGCCTGCTAGTGCTACTTCTGCTACTACTACTGCTGATGCTGCTGCTAATACTGCTACTGCTGATGATACTGCCTGCTACTGCTACTGCTGCTGATACTGCCTGCTACTGCTACTGCTGCTGATACTGCCTGCTACTGCTACTTCTTCTGATACTGCCTGCTACTGCTGCTGCTGCTGATACTGCCTGCTACTGCTACTTCTGCTGATACTGCCTGCTACTGCTACTGCTGATGATACTGCCTCCTGCTGCTACTGCTGCTGATAATGCCTGCTACTGCTGCTGATACTGCCTGCTACTGCTGCTGATACTGCCTGCTACTGCTACTGCTGCTACTACTACTGCTGATGATACTGTTACTGATACTACTGCTGATTATACTGTTACTGATACTACTGCTGATGATGCTGTTACTGACTAATACTACTGCTGATGATACTGTTACTGACTGATACTACTGCTGATGATACTGTTACTGATACTACTGCTGATGATACTGTTACTGATACTACTGCTGATGATACTGTTACTGATACTACTGCTGATGATATTGCTGCTGATACTACTATTTCTACTACTGTTGATACTGCTGCTAATGCTGCTGGTACTACTGTTTCAGCTGATACAGCTCCTACTATAATTACCATCTCTACTAATCCTGATTAGTACTAGTATGATAAATATCGCTACTACTAAGATTATTACATTTGCTCCTGCCACTACTACTTCCATTATGAATATAGCCACCGTATTCTATCATTGTTCCACTTGTTCACTTATACAGGTCACCGCCCTTATATTAGTGCAACATTACTGTCTCCCATAGAGTCAATGACCTGCAGTACACACAGCGCACCTTCCATGTTGACAGTGTGTGTAGCGGCGCACACTCTCCCGGGAGGGCAGGTGACATTGTTTCCAGTACACAATGGTGCACTTTGGACCAAGCAGACAGTGCAGGAGAGCGAAGAACCTGTGCAAGGAACAAAACATGTTATAGATTCCAAGATATATAGAAGGCTATTATTTTATATGATTTCAGTGACTCCCCCCATTGTGGTAAAGGGGCTTCCATAATAAGTATTGTGGCATTTCAAAAGAAACTTTAACCCAATGTTTCCAGTCATCTACAATCTACTGGTTGACTAAAAATTCCCAGGTGGTCTAAGAGTAGGAAAATGGTTATCTGTAAGTTCCCTGTGGGTCCAGATTAGAGAACTGGTTGACTGTAAATTCCCTGGTGGTCTTGAGTAGGAAAATGGTTATCTATAAATTCCCTAGGAGTCTAGATTAGGGAGGGGGTTGGCTGTAAATTCTCTAGGAGTGTAGCATATAGAACTGGTTAACTATAAATGTCATGGTGTTCTAGAATATGGAAATGTTCAACTTTAATTCCCTGGCAGTCTAGAGTATGAAACTGGTTGACTGTAAATCCCCTGGAGGTCTGGAGTATAGAACTGGCTAACGGTAAATTCAATGGAGGTCTAGAATATACAACTGGTTGACTGTAACTTACCTGGGGGTCTATAGCAGTGAAAGGGTTAATATGTCTTTCTCCTGTGGTCCGGGGCATTTTCCCAGTTCACATTTGTCAGGTTTACCACCCCAGGTTGCACTCACCTTGTTCCAGAAATAATGAAGTAACACACAGAATCCCGGCGAGTTTCATGGCGCCGGCTCCTACGGATTGACCACAGTCTTGTAGTTTTCCTTGGTAAACATTATCCAGGCGGATTGGCTGTTATATATTCATCAGAGGTGTGGCTCTAAAATCAGATGACGGGCTATAAAATATGAACTTTACAACTTTGGCCGATGTAGACATTTTGATCTTGGTTTAATATTGATGAACCTGTAACTGATTTAGCAGAGCTGAGTCTGTCACATAGCAGTGTATATGTGTCTACCGTGTATTTCCAGCCTTACACATCACTGAAACCTTGGCAGGCTATACATTTACAATTCCAGGTCCCATAATGGTCAAAATCCAACTTTCCCAGACCCCTGAATGGCCAGCCTCCCTATTTATGCAGTGATAGAATTGTATTACATGACTGTTTAACAAAGTCTGGAGTTGTCTATGACATCCATTAAAGTGGACCATTCACCACTTCCACCTCTTTGCGTCCTTTAATAGTCATTGCTCTACTGATTCTGGTGCAGTTGGAATTTTTCTCTAGCCCTCACCATTCCTGAGCAATCAGTGTTGTAGTTTAGCATCCAATATTCTAATTATGCTCCCTACTATCAAGTGGGCGGGCTCTGTCTGACTACTCCAACAGTAGGGAGTGTAATTAGAATATTGGGTGCTCAAACTAACACTGATTGCTCAGGAATGGTGAGGGCTAGAGAAAAAATTCCAACTGTTCTGGAATCAGTAGAGGGGCGGCTATTAAAAGATGCAAAGAGTTGGAGTTGATGGAGGTGGTGAAAGGTCTCTTTTAAGCTTTCCCAGGCTCCTGAATAGCAAATCTGCTGTGATAAATCACTTGGATCTTATAGATAGATCTTCTACCCAGTCGTTGGGTATGAACTTATTTTAAGATGTTGCAGTCTCAAAAATTGTGGAGGCCAACAGGACATTTCCTTTAGCCCTGAGTTGGACTATAGAACCTTATTGAGTTTTTGGGTCACGTCTTCTCTTTACGTCAGTTCCACAATGTTACAGGCCACTGTATATTTCAGCGTACATTCACTGCTGTACCATATATGATTCCAGAATTGTCCCCCGCCTATGACCTCCACCCCAGTGAGACACATCACACATAACAGAATATACAGGGTTTTATTGGATAGTCGACTATTTCTTTAGATTCATTGGTTCTTCAGAATAACACAAATCACGACTATCAGGATCAATCTGGGGGCGAGGCCGCTGCTCACGACACCATGGGAGATGCATTTGAAGCTGTGCTCGATGGTGACCCCCATTATTTTTGTAGTGTATTGCTGAATATCACACATGGATGGAGTACCACAACCTTCATAGACCGAAGCCTCCCCTGCAAGAAACAAAGAGCTCATGACCAAATAAGCAAAAAAAAAGTCTTCCAGCTATGGACTTTTACACTGCAGTCTCTTGCTAAAGTATTCAACCCCCTAAAAAGTGTGTAAATAATGGTTGGAACAACTTGTGTAAGTGTCTTCTGTCTGAAAATCCTAATGACATCCATCATCTGATCGGCGTGGTCATCCTGAGCATTTTGGTGTCTTGTTCAGCTATTCCAAAGATATAAGCCCTGTGGGTGTTGATACAAATTAGGGTGTACTAGCCAATTGGGCAATAACACTGCATGACATACGGTACACAGAGACCCTGTCACCAGTGTTACCTCCCACTTATCTATTAGATCCTAATTTGTATCAGCACCACCAGGACTTATATCTTTGGAATGGCTGAACGGATTTGGATAAACAAGATATCAACATGCTCAGGGTGACAGCGCCGATCAGATGATGGATGTCATTGGACTTTTCAGACCTGGTGACAGGTCCTCTTTAACCCCTTCCCAACATCGAGTCTTTAAAAAGAGCTACCACTATAGCTTGGTGCATAACGTCTCCAGCATGGTGAGATCGCGGGAGCCGTCCTGTTACTATAACAGCCGGAAGTTGTATTGCAGTCTATGGGACATGCAATCAAACGATTGCAAGTTTCATCCCCCCAACTCCAAGAATTTATTTTTTTTTAATGAAATTTTTTTTTAAGGGGTTAAAATGTGAAAAAAAAAAATTAAATTTTATATCCCCTGAATCGTTCTGACCCATAGAATACCGATGACATGTTATTTTGTCTGCAGAGTGAACGCTGTAGAAACAAAGACCATAAGAAAGTCGCACACATACAATTTTTCTCCAATTCCACCCCGCTGATTTTTTTTCCATTTTCCCAGTACATTATACAGAATATTAAATGGTACCATTATGAAGAACAATTTGCCCTGCAAATATTAAGCCCTCCTATGGCTCTGTGAACAGAAAAATAACAGAGTTATGGAGTTTGGAAGGCGGGGACTCAAAAATGAAAATTCTAAACATTCCTGCGGCAGGAAAGGGTTAAATATGTTTTTCTTTTTTTTTTTCACTTTTGAAACCAAATCCTCTTGTGGGAAATGGAATGCTTAGTAATCCCATTCACATGTCGCCATAAAATTAGGATTCTTTATGGAGCGGTAGTCAGTTATTTAAAGCCACAGGCACCCAATTCCTGGTGGTCTTCTTCTAGTTCCAGTTTTTAACCATTGACTTCAGCAGGGTAAGACATGACGGCAGTGACTTTTTAGGTGCATCATTAGATAGTATGGTCTTCTCCGCTAGTATGACACCCACCATGGGGTGAGAAGTGGGCTGTGAGGGTGACTGCTATGAGGTTGTCTTCCGCCTCCTCCTCCTTAACCAAGCTCTCAGCTAACAGTCTGATTCATCTCTAGTCTAGAAAAAACTCCTCCGAAATGACCAAAAATGATCATCTTGATCAACAATCCCAAGTATTATCAAGTACAGTATTAACCAATACACAGTAACCGAGGACAAAAAGAATCTCCGACCCATTTCTGTGTAAGTCCTATCATTGCCACCTGCCCAAAATACTCAAGAATCTTACCAAACCTCCTGGACGTCTCATCATGTCTATCAGATTATCTGTCTGTATTCCTCCCGGGCTATGCGAGGAGTCTCCCTAGTTTACCAAAGGACTCCGACCATAGGGAACTAACACAACGCCACGGTCAGAAGAATCCATCCCTATAGGCCTATAGAAGAACATCAGCCATAACATTGGGTGCAGGGTGTTTGTTACTCCTTAGAATTTCTACTTGGTGCACTTGGAATAGTGAACTAGTTCAATATGAGCCGGGTTCCTTATGAATTTTTACAAAATTTTGGGTTCAGCCAAATCGCAAATTTTTGGGGTTAGCAATCCACAAATAGCTATTATACTATGTAGTAGACCCCAGAGTATAACAAGCAGAGTCCCAGGCCTCCACTTAGATACCCTGTGATCTGAAGAGATGCACAAGTTCAGCCTGAAGTGAGACATCTAGTGGTCAGATATGGGTATTACCATCATAATAATGTTGCAAACACTTATGGGACCCTTTTGATCCTTCCAGGCCACCCTATTTCGAATGGTATAAAATTCTTCCTCTGGCTTATAATGGACAATTATTGGCAGATCCCAAAATTCAGATTCCATAGAAGACGTTTACCACGGAGATATTTTCTGGATATTGTCATAGGTATTGGTCCATTCCCATACATACATTAACACATAACATATTGTTTGTGCATTTCTGCTGGTCCAGTTGTTTCCTTATAGATCAAGCTAGTAAAACATATGTCAAATGTCTCTTCTTAACCCTTCCCTGTTCGTATTGGTCTGGAATGGCGGATTATTATACATAAAACAAGCTCCCCTGACAGTCCAACAGGGGGGAGTCATGGTTATTCTTCCTTATTGATATCTACCTCACATATATAGTAACAGTCTACAATAAAGTATATATTGTATCTCTCCTATTTTGTATAAACTTTACTATGTAAAGAGTGACACCTACTGGTCATCCCTGGAAGAACAGGAACCACAATCAGTTACATTTACATAGCAAACTGATTACAAAATTACAATAGCTCTTTACCTCCTTGGAGGTCTCCATTTTCCATCCATCTATCTAATTATTTATTCATTGCATTATATTATTACTCTTGGACTGATCCTTCACAACAACCATTTCTTATACAACCTATAAATCTGAACATGATATTATTTGCTTAGCCACGATGATCTGTTTTTCGATAGACCATGAATGTACCTAATAGTGTACATACACTTATATGTTCTAAACTAGACCACTACTGGGGATCACACAAACTATACCTAGGCATATCATGCCCATGTAATTATTTATCTATTTATTAAATGGAATTATCATTTTTAACTATATATATTTCTGTTTTAGGGTAGCACCGGACAACAAGCACCCAACTTTACCAAGATGGGATTTCTCGCCTTCACAATCTGGCTCAGTTTATAGATTTTATGTCAATCCAGGACAGGTACTAAGGGCTGAGACAAGAAATAATAATAATAATAATAATAATAATAATAATAATAATAATAATAATAATAATAATAATAATAATATATTATTATTATTATTATTATTATTATTATTATTATTATTATTATTATTAATATTATTATTAGTATTACAATTCTTGTTGTTATCACTATTGTTGTTATTACTATTATTATTATTGCTAAATGCTAATGTTATTATTATTATTATTATTATTATCATCAATTTATTATTATTTATTATCATCATCATTATTACTGTTATTTTTAGTATTGTTAGTACAGCAATTATTATTACTATTAATAATATTACTATTTTTTTATTGTTATTATTATTTATTATTATTAACATTATCTCAGCCTAGCAATGAAGTGATGGAGAGACATAAACTCTTCTCCAGTTATATCCTTAGGTTCTTACCTGAAATGACCTGAGAGTAGGCGACACACTTTGTCTGCACCCCGGTACACGTTATATTTCTTGGTGTCTTGCATCCTGTCGTCTGGAGGGAGGAGCAGGATCTACACTGGACTCCATTAGACACTGAACTTTCTGTCGCAACTGTATAGTCATATAGTATTGTATAGTTAGTTATATGGGGAAATAATTCACTACTGATACAAAGTAACTAGTAACTATACATATTATTACTGCTATCTACCAGTATACATAAGATATACAGTAATACCACTACATAGTAACTATACATATTATTACCACTATCTACCAGTATACATAAGATATACAGTAATACCACTACATAGTAACTATACATATTATTACTACAATCTTCCAGTATCCATCATACAAGGTAGAGAAGTATAAATATGTTAGCACAGTGCCACCTGCTGGGAGAGACCTGAATAACAATGTAATTTTTTAGCACATACAGATGTCATCCAGCACTAGTGGTATAGGCGGTGACAATCTGCTCTTGTTATGTCCTGCTGAGCTAGAAGGTGATACCTTGTGTTACTGATGTCATATTTCCCTTCCAGTGACATCACTAGGACCTATGGTCATGTGCTTATCATCATAAATCATGAACTCATTCTCATTTCTTATGGCAATAGATTTCCATTATAATTAGAGATGAACGAATATCTCAAAAGTTCGATTCAGCAGTTTGATTAGAAGTTCCAAAAAAATTTGTTTCGATCTGAATTACTTTGCGGCGAATAAACAGCTATTTCCAGGCTGCAGAGAGCCGGGGTGGGAGGCAAAATGGCGGAAGCCCTTGGATGCCGCGGTTGAGGTTTGCCTAGGCTGATACATTGTAACAAACTCTCACTTGTAAAATCACTGACTGCAAGCACAGATCTTGACGATGGGGAAAGATTGATGAATAAACTCTATTAGAAAGCTGCAGAAGTTTTCATTGCACAAAGTTTTATATATTTGAAACAAAAAAGAAGTATAATGTGAACATGTACATAACAGTAAGCAGCTCCTGTCACTCACGCTGCGGTAGATCTGGGGTGCAGTTGTTGGCGGAGCAGCATTCTATACCTAGGGTCAGCTTGATATTGGAATAGGTGAAGCCTCCGACCTTACCGCACTTCTCCATGGGTGCACAGGTTCTGATAATGTCATACGTGTCTCTCCCATCTAGTTTGAGAATAGATAGAAAAGAAATCTGTTTTACTTTCTATAATAAATACATTGATCTGTCTAATGAGACCACCCTGGTGACCACCCTAAAGTACGGAGAGACCTCCTGCCCCCAACCAATTCACCCTAACCAACTTTTTGTTCCCATGGGAGATAAGCTGCTGCCAAAACTGAGAACATTCCATCCCCCTCTACCCATTGAAATAAAGGGAAAGCGAGTAGTGGAGGATGGAGCGTGGGGGACTTGCTGGCATGAGGGGGCAAAAAGCCACCCCACTTGAGACACAAGACTACAGCAGTGTGAATTTTCTGGCCGCTTATATCCGAAGGGGATAGTAGATCAGACATGGTGCAATACCCAATGTTTATTTTCAGTGTACCCAATTTATACTATTATGCTATTGGATGACAAATCTTCGCCAGAAGCGGATTTGCCATTTCTTGGGCCCAAAGCTAAATTGTTTGGGAACTCAGGTAATATTGCCTACTTTGTGCCCACACAGTAATATGCCCCCTCAGTGCACCTATACACAGTTTATTGCCCCTTTAGTGCCCCCATAGTTTAATGGCTCTTTTGTGCCCCCATCTAATATAGTGCCTTGTTAGTGCCCTCACACAGTATACTGCCCCCAAACAATATACTGCCCCTTAGTGCCCATATAAACAGTATACTGTCCCCTCAGTACCCCCGAACAATATACTGCTCTCTTAGTACCCATATAAATAATATACTGTCCCCTTAGTGCCCCCAAACAATATACTACTCCCTTAGTACCAATATAAATAGTATACTGTCCTCTTAGTATCCCCAAAGAATATACTGCTCCCTTAGTACCCATATAAATAGTATACTGTCCCCTTAGTGCCCCCAAACAATATACTGCTCCCTTAGTACCCATATAAACAATATACTGTCCCCTTAGTGCCCCCAAACAATATACTGCTCCTTTAGTATCCATATAAACAGTATACTTCCCCCTCAGTGACCCCAAACAATATACTGCTCCATTATTACCCATATAAACAGTATACTGTCCCCTTAGTGCCCCCAAACAATATACTGCTCCCTTAGTACCCATATAAATAGTATACTGTCCCCTTAGTGCCCCCAAACAATATACTGCTCCCTTAGTACCCATATAAACAATATACTGTCCCCTTAGTGCCCCCAAACAATATACTGCTCCATTAGTACCCATATAAACAGTATACTTCCCCCTCAGTGACCCCAAACAATATACTTCTCCCTTAGTACCCATATAAACAATATACTGTCCCCTTAGTGCCCCCAAACAATATACTGCTCCATTATTACCCATATAAACAGTATACTGTCCCCTTAGTGCCCCCAAACAATATACTTCTCCCTTAGTACCCATATAAATAGTATACTGTCCCCTCAGTGACCCCAAACAATATACTCCTCCATTATTACCCATATAAACAGTATACTGTCCCCTCAGTGACCCCAAACAATATACTGCTCCCTTAGTATCCATAGAAACAGTATACTGTCCCCTTAGTGCCCCCCAAATAATATACTGCTCCCTTAGTACCCATATAAAGAGTATACTGTCCTCTCAGTGCCCCCAAACAATATACTGCTCCCTTAGTAGCCATATAAACAGTATACTGTCCCCTTAGTGCCCCCAAAAAATATACTACCCCCTTAGTGCCCCCATGAACAGTATACTTCCCCCTTAGTGGTCTCCACACTTGCTTGTTAAATCAGTTTTCCTCCTCCATCCTGCTCACCCAAGGCGGTGTCCGGGGAACACTGTCCTGCTTTGTAAGTCCCTGGTGCTGCCATTATGGAGGAACCTTAGGAGCTGAGCGGACACTGATAGTATCAGGACATTATGTGCTGGATCAGGTTGAAGAGGAGGAGTGAGGAGAGGTGAGTAATAGGGTGAGTGAGATGACTAATATTGAATATTAAAATAATCCAATTTTATAAAAAAGAAAAATTGCTCATCCACATTTTATGGAAAATATATTTGGCTAAGATTGCTCTCAACAATTTAGTACAGAAAATAATATATGAAAAAAAAAAAAAGATATTTGTGGACATAGAGAGAAGCCCCAAATATTCTGCCCTTCTCGGCCCTTTTGTGTGCCGCTGTTTCTATGACTTACTCTGAGAGGTTTTCCGGTATGCAGTGGCGCACTTCTCATTGGTAGGACATTGCACAGTTAAGTCACTTGTGCAGTTTGGTCCACAAGTATTCAGAGCCACGCAGGACGTGCAGTTCAGAGCGCCTCCTAGAGGACAAAAACATTGATGGAGTTACAGGGTTTGTCCAAGATTAAAAAATAAAAAAAAAAAAATTGGCAAAAGCCAGGAATACCATAAAATATAGAAAAAAAGTTACTTTATTCTTATCTGCATTCTCCCCCTGTTCTGGGGTCCCCATCTAATTCTGTTCACTGGCCGTGTCTCATACAATACACAGACATGTGACCACTGCAGCCAATCACTGATCTCGGCGGTCACAGACCATACATGTTAGAATTATGTATGAGGACAATGATTTTACACAGGTATTACAAGTCATTACTGTAGGCCAATAAACAGAGACCAGCAGGGACCACCAGAGTAGCGGTGATGGAGTACTGGAGGATTAAAGAGGTAAGGGAGTGTTCACATCTGCATTGATCCTGAGGGACCCTACTGACTATGATGGGATCTATTGGGTATTCATAGTTTTCATCCTGATATCACCGATATCACAGAACTTTTTCATCCATGATTTCAGGCAGGCTTTGCACCACACAGACAGACAAGAAAAAAAATTTCATTAAATGTATTTAGATACTGAAGAAGAGACTGCCGAAGTCTATAGATGTGGGTGGACCACATATCTTGCTGGCCACTGGTGAGAAGTTGTTCATGGATGATTTTGAGATTCTTCATCCATTATAATGGGGACATTGTTGGGTTGTCTACAGTGTCCATACTGGAAAAATTGAAGAGGACCTTTCATCACCTCCTCCAACTCTTTCCATCCCTCACTAGGTACTGCTGAACTCATTCTGGTACAGTTGGAATTTTTTTCTCTAGCCCCCACCATTCCTGAGTTCCTGAGCTATGGTGGTCCTCCAAGTCAATGTCAGCTCACTGAGAGGAATCACAATTGGGCTGGTATTATTTTGGCCCTTCTATTCCATACCCCTCTCCTTATAGATAATGTAAACCTACCTGTTCCCATGAGAGATGCCATGAAGCAGACTAATCCCTGAACGACCTTCATCCTCGAAGCATCTAGGAGTCACTTCTGAGACTTGTGGTGAGATGCCTTCATTTATGTTACCAGGGCGTGGAGGAAGAAAATCTCCAGGACAAACAGGTGGAGCTGAAAGAAAACAGGCTAAAACCAAACACATTAAGAAGACACAACTTGGCTGCCAAGTGGAATACCAGAAAACCAAGACAAATTACAGATGAGCTGATGTTGTTATTAGGCAAGGATTGTGATGACATCATTGTTTTTTTTTCAGATTTTTCTTAGGATTTTACTCAATCATTCTTGTAAGCATTCCAAAGCTGCATGCTATACACTTGAATGAATACCTGCGCTATATAGTCAGTGAAGGTATATTGTGAACGGAGCCTCCTGTGCCCAGGTCCAACCCATGGTTAGGTGGCTACCTGGAACAACTGATCTGTGCAGGGTCCAGATGTGAGACCCCCACCTATCTGATACTGATGGCCTACCCTGAGGAAAGAGCATCATCAGTATCGAAGGTGCCCCTTGAAAGTTTAGGGCACACTTAGCAAACCACAGCTCAAATAAGGCTGCAGAAAAAAAAAAACATAGCAGAATCTTAACAGAAAAAATTCAGCAGAAAAAACCTGCCATAATTGTGCCTCACTGCAATGGGCTGCTTTAACCATAGGGAAAATGGTGTTATCTGCCCTGGGCTCTAGGGTAGTGGGGCTCCTTCAGGCGACCTGAGTTGAGCAGGACAGTCCTGCATTTCGGGAACTCTCCCACTGTTCATGGCGGCTGGTCCCAATTTTAACACTACCTGCATCTATAAGATGAATATAATAGCGGAAGTCCGTGCCCCACCAGGCTGTGGCTGATGCTGTGTGTAGCAAGGAGGCGCCACATGCGCTAAGTCAGAGATCTCACTACAGCCAGGGCCTGTCGGCAGCTCAGTGGGAATGGGGGTAGGTGAGAATAACATTTTTTTTTTAAATGTTCATTCACATATACACGTATTTATATTAAATATAAATAATTAATAATTTTGCAGTTTTACAGATTTTCTCTGACCATCTTAGTGGTGACAGTCAATCGATCAGGTTCGTTGCCAATGGATATGACCATGAATACAGGAACTTTCAATGATTTGGGACTTGTCAGAAACCCAGCCATGATGTCCTTATTGTGGTCAGGTTATCTTCACATATACAGTATGTAGTGTGCCCTACTGATAACCAGTCATGATGTCCTTATTGTGGTCGGGTTATCTTCTCATACATGTAGTGTGCCCTACTGATAACCAGTCATGATGTCCTTATTGTGGTCGGGTTATCTTCTCATACATGTAGTGTGCCCTACTGATAACCAGTCATGATGTCCTTATTGTGGTCGGGTTATCTTCTCATACATGTAGTGTCCTCCTGATAACCAGCCATGATGTCCTTATTGTGGTCAGGTTATCTTCTCATACATGTAGTGTCCCCTCCTGATAACCAGCCATGATGTCCTTATTGTGGTCGGGTTATCTTCTCATACATGTAGTGTCCCCTCCTGATAATCAGCCATGATGTCCTTATTGTGGTCGGGTTATCTTCTCATACATGTAGTGTCCTCCTGATAACCAGCCATGATGTCCTTATTGTGGTCAGGTTATCTTCTCATACATGTAGTGTCCTCCTGATAACCAGCCATGATGTCCTTATTGTGGTCAGGTTATCTTCTCATACATGTAGTGTCCCTCCTGATAACCAGCCATGATGTCCTTACTGTGGTCAGGTTATCTTCTCATACATGTAGTGTCCCTCCTGATAACCAGTCATGATGTCCTTATTGTGGTCAGGTTATCTTCTCATACATGTAGTGTCCTCCTGATAACCAGCCATGATGTCCTTATTGTGGTCAGGTTATCTTCTCATACATGTAGTGTCCTCCTGATAACCAGCCATGATGTCCTTATTGTGGTCAGGTTATCTTCTCATACATGTAGTGTCCTCCTGATAACCAGCCACGATGTCCTTATTGTGGTCAGGTTATCTTCTTATACATGTGTGGCATCCCAGAGCTGGCTATGGCTGGGCTGAGGGTGATCTCTGTGCATTGTATTATTTCCTGTTGCTTCATAGCCTGTGTGACATAGCAGGGGGTCCTGAGTCTCACACAACACAGCGCCACCTAGTGAGCCTCACACATGCATTACACCTCCCATAGGATTGAATAGTAACCAAATGTCCAATGGGAGGACATTGCCTGGGAAAAGGGGAGGAGTCAGCTGATCACTGGGTCCCCATGGTAACACCCCTGCAGGAAGGTCCTGCGTGTGAGGAGTTAGAAGTGTGGAGTGTTAGGAGGAGGAGGTGAGGAGATAAGTGTGATGTCCTGTGAAGAAAGCAGTGAGTTTAGTGCAGGAATCTCAAGTCCTAGACAGGCCCAGGAAGGTTGGAGAGCTGACATACTCCAGCTATTCAGAAGATCCTGTCCCCTGTCTGCCTAGCCATCGCCCTGAAGGAAGTCAAGCATCATTATCTTGTCAGCCTGAGACTGTGGAGAGAACATTCTGGAACACGTGCTCCATAGCCAGTATCACAGGATCCAGGGGCCAAGGCCAGACCTGTGGAATATCCTGCCACCCTGACTATTGCACCCCGAAACTCTGAGCTATCAGGACCACATAACGTGAGTGGGGAATATTATGTACTAGTATCATGGTGGGCATCCTCCTATGAGCCAAATAGGAGCCCAGACGCACCTTAGGGCTGTAACACTGAAGTATTAGGGGCTAGGAACACCTTTCATCAAGTCTACCCTGCACCCCAGGACTTTGCTGTGTCACCAGGCGTACCCCGTTGTTTTGTATGGAAGAAACTGTTTAAGCATTTGTGCCTCCACACCCATGGAAGTAAAAGTTCAACTTTACAACCGTTTCTGTGTCTGGCTCTGCACCGACATCAGGGCGCCCCAAACACCACCAGTCGGCACAGTATAGGGGAAGCGCCCCGGGGGAACAATCACCACCAACATTTGTGCAGCCCCCTCATCACCGGTACCAGTGGTGGTAACGTGGGACAGCACCAGCGCTGCGCCCTCGTGCCCAGAGACCGTGACAAGTCTGCGCTGTTTGCACCCCGCAATCCCAACTGCAGCGTTACCTTCCATCTGGTCACCACAAGAAAAATTGGCGTCACGAACAGGATACGGGTGTGTGCCATTTTGAGAAAGTCACCACGAAAAGTGCGCCAAATTGTCTCCAGAGCATCGGTCTTTATTGTGGACTTTGCTAAGATCAAGTTTATTCCCTGAGAGTGCTTGCCACAAAGAGGGGGAGCCCTATACCCCTGAAGCAAGCCCTAAAGACTGTCCTCTCAGTGTGTTACAGCCCTGGAAGAGTTAAAACGCCCAGGACTTGTTTGCTGCGCCACATCGCTGTGTAAGAATGCCCACAAAGGGTTAACTGTACCTTGCAAAAGTGCGGGAGATTTTTAGCACTGCCCATGAGGCCAGGAGACCCATCTGCCGCCATCTTAGGAGAGCCCAGAATGCTGAGCGCAATGCTCCAGCGCACCCATACAAGAAAGTGAAAGGCGAACATGCCAGCGCCATTTCTGACTCTCCGGTGCCGCATCACCGTCCCTGCTGTGCACCGCTGATCTCTGGTCCACGCTGCAGTTGCTGTCAGTGAGTACTGTGCCTTCCTGTCCTTGTCTTCAGTCCTCCAACGGCCCCAGCGAGTGTTTTCCGTGTACAGTGTCCGAGGGGAGTGCCACCATTAAAGAGGGGGAGCACACCGTCAGCCTGCATCACAGTGACTCTGTTAATAGCTACAGCATTCTTAAAGGGACGGCATTCCAAGTTGTAGTCTCCATTCCCTGCCAGCAAGCAGTTGAGTTTCTTAAAGAGACAGCGACCTAATTTCAGTCATACCTGCAAACAACATGACTGAGCAAAGTGACATTATGCCATCTGTTTCTAGTGATCCAGCAGTGCCCATGGCAAGCAGCCTACCATTCTCCATGCCATTTTACCCTGGCGCACCATGGCTGCCGCGCTACAAAGGGGAGGCGCATACCCTCAGGGACTTTCGTGAGAAGATGCTGTCTCTCTTCCAGTTCTATCTTCTGAATACAGAACAGCAGATACAGATCCTGCTGGGCCAGCTTGAGGGTGCTGCAGCTAGGGAGGTCAAATCCTGGCCTGCCTCTGACAAAAGAACCCCTGGGCAAATTCTGGACAAACTCCAGGTGAACTTTGACGTGCGATCTGTCTCCGAGGTAAAGATGCGCTTCTTTTCCAGACGACAACTACCTGGTGAGACCC
The DNA here is from genome assembly GCA_947044405.1 of Leptodactylus fallax. Lineage (NCBI taxonomy): Eukaryota > Metazoa > Chordata > Amphibia > Anura > Leptodactylidae > Leptodactylus > Leptodactylus fallax. Next base: position 204,917 of record CAMRHE010000802.1, read on the forward strand.
TGCGGGACTATGCTTTATCCCTCCAAGAGGCGTTCAGAGCTGTGGTGCAAGTGGATCCACGTGAAAATGTGGACTCTGATAAAATCTTGCTTGACCGCTTCATAGAAGGGGCGGGTACCACATTGCTCCAGAGTCAGTTGCGAATGCTTGCTGCACAACATCCCAGCATCACATTTGCTGACTTCAAGGCCCTTGCCATCCAGGTCTTGGGACAGGAGCAGCCCCAGCCGAGCCCAGTCATCTGTGCTCCCTCACCTGGACCCTCAACAAGCATTGCTCCAGTTGTCCTGCCACTACCTCTGGGTACCTCACCTGCTGCCCAAACTGCGCAGACTACACCAGCAGACTCCAGAGATGACCTTCTGGCCCGAGTGGATCATCTGACCCGTGCCATGGAACAGATCACCGTCCGTCTAGATCGTCTGACCCAGCCGTCTTCATCGTCCAGTGATCCTTTGCGAAGTCTCAACATCTCACCTGAGTCGCCACCCAGACGTCCCTCTTCAGTGAAACCTCCGCAGAGTGAGAGGCCATACTGTACCTATTGCCATAGATATGGACACACCAGGCCTCAGTGTTTTCAGTTAAACGGGCCACCCCTGAGGCAGCGGGCCGCCCCTCGGGAGGAAAGAAGAAGGGCCCAGGCGAATCTTCAGTGCCATTGTCACGCTTCGTCTCAGCCTGCCCACACATCACAATCCGGGTGAACGGCGTCCCTCTGACAGCGTTGGTGGACACTGGATCTCAGGTAACAACCCTGCGCAAGCAGGTGTTCCTTGAACATTGGGACTTAGGTGTGTTGAATAGAACACCTGACACATGGATAAATCTGTGTGCCAGCAATGGACAGCCCATACCACAGCAGGGTTATTGGGAACCCACTATCCAGATTGGGGACTTGAAACTGCCTAGACAGGGTGTAATTGTCACTGATGTAGAGGATGATAGGTTTGCAGTTGTAATATTAGGCATGAATGTTTTACGCCATTGCTTTGCAGAAGTGTTGGATGCCTTGCATGCCTCTCTCCTTACAGCTTCTCCCAGTGACCAGCAGACCATTCAGCGGGCCATTCGTGTACTCAATGCCCAGCACAAGTTCGCCAACAAACAAGGTGAAATTGGTCGAGTCCGGATCCAAGATACCCGTCCAGTAACCCTACAGCCTGGAACAGAAACTATGGTGTGGTGCCGTGCCCGTCCGGGCATAGAAAATCAGGACTACGAGGCCTTGCTACAACCCATACAGGTAGATGGCCAACGACTTGTCATGGCTGCCCGCAGCCTTGTCACAGTTTCCAATGGACGTGTTCCTGTCCGCTTAGTCAACTTGGGCGATGCTCCCGTGAACCTCCACAAGTTCCACTCTGTGGCCCTGCTACACCGGTTAGCACCAGAAGACATTCTCTCTGGTGATTCTACCGCCACACAGCGTTCCACCCAAGCTGCTGAGAACATTCAGAATGGAGCCATGAAGTCCTGGTGGGATGAATTGAACGTGGGAGATGCCAATACCCCTATAGAGCACATCAATGGGGTTCGCAATGTGGCCAAGCGGTACCAACAGGCATTCAGCAAACACCCATTGGACTTTGGTAAGACCACGACCATACAACATCGCATTTTGACTGGCGACCACCATCCAATCAAGGAGCGTCACCGTCCAATATCACCCGCGATGTACCAACCGGTGAAAAAGTTGATCCAAGAGATGCGAGATTCTGATGTCATCCGGGAGAGTAACAGCCCCTGGGCAGCCCCGCTAGTCCTTGTCAAGAAGAAAGACGGAACCCTACGATTTTGTGTGGACTATCGTAAACTCAACAACGTCACACACAAAGACGCATACCCATTGCCGCGGATTGAGGAATCTCTAACGGCTTTGGGATCAGCTACCTGTTTCTCGACCCTGGACTTAACCAGTGGATACTGGCAAGTCCCTATGGCGCCTGAAGATCGTGAAAAGACTGCGTTTACGACCCGATGGGACTCTTTGAATTCAATAGTATGCCATTTGGGCTATGTAATGCCCCAGCCACATTCCAACGGCTTATGGAGAGGTGCCTCGGCCATGAGAATTTCCAGAGTGTGCTACTGTACCTGGACGATGTTATTGTATTCTCCCGGACATACCAAGAACACCTTCGTCACCTGTCCGAGGTATTCAAGGTACTTATACAGCACGGCCTAAAGGTGAAGCCCTCCAAGTGCTACCTGTTGAAACCCCAAGTTCACTACCTTGGGCATGTCGTGAGCGCACAAGGCGTCCAACCTGATCCTGAAAAGATCACTGCAGTCCAGAACTGGCGAAGACCAACTACCGTCAAAGAAGTCCGAAGCTTCCTTGGATTCGCAGGTTATTACCGGCATTTCATACCACACTTCGCCCAAGTAGCTGAGCCTCTGAACGAGTTGTTGCGCGGTTGTCCCAGAGAAAACTACAACCGAAAGCTTCCGGTAGACTGGACAGCGCGTCAAGAGGAAGCCTTTCAAGCGCTTAAAGCACTTCTGACGCAACCACCAATTCTAGCCTATCCCGACTACAGTCAGCCATTCCGCTTGTACACAGATGCAAGTCACCAAGGTTTGGGTGCAGTGTTGTCCCAGGTTCAGGACAACAAAGAGCGAGTCATCGCCTACGCCAGCAGGAGTCTGAGAGGCGCGGAGAAGAACGACCAGAACTATAGTTCTTTCAAACTCGAACTTCTGGCGCTTGTCTGGGCCGTGACAGAGAAGTTTAAAGACTACCTGGCTACCACACCCTTTACCGTGTACACAGATAACAATCCGTTGGCGCATCTGGACACTGCTCGACTGGGAGCCCTTGAACAACGGTGGGCCTCAAGACTCGCGAATTACAAGTTCTCTGTCAAGTATCGCAGTGGCAAGTCCAACGCTAACGCTGATGCACTCTCAAGGTTGCCTGTGGGAGAAGAACCACCCCGAGAAGACATCTGGGAAGAGGTGGAGATGCCACCATTCTACAACAAGTTTGCCCAACAGGTTGCTATTGGTGTCCCTGTAGAAGGAGAACCTCTGGCGAAAACAGCTGCCGAATCCCTCCAGGAGCCATCTCTGTGGAAAACGTTCCAAGAAGAGAGCAGAGTTTTAGGAGAATTGTCAGATTTCCTGCTTACAGGAAGAATACCAACCCGTGTAAAGAGAGGTCTTCATGACGTGGAATTAAAACGCCTTTGGCGACAGAGGAAGCGCCTGTTTGTCCAACGAGGCCTTCTACATAGAAACACTCTTGATCCTGTCACAGGTGAAAGGCTTCATCAGATCCTCGTACCAAGAAGAGACGCACAGATGATACTTGAGGCGTATCATGACAGATCCGGTCACTTCGGGGTACAAAAGACCGAAGCTACCATCCGTCGTCGCTTCTATTGGGTTGGGATGAGGAGTGACATTGAGAGTTGGTGCCGAGAGTGTCCCGCCTGTAGTATCACCAAGGAAGGTCGAAGAGATCAGAAGGCACCTCTACATCCAATTAAGACTCAAAAGCCGTGTGAAATTGTTGCTCTGGACCATGTGAAGTTGGGTCCCAGACGTTCCGGCTACAGCTACGCTCTGACAATGGTGGATCATTACTCCAAGTTCCTTGTCATCGTGCCTGTCAGAGATCTTACAGCAAGAACTACGGCTGAGACCTTCTACGCAGAGTTTGTCCGCCATTACGGTTGTCCTGAGCATATCCTCACCGACCGTGGATCGGCGTTTGAATCCCAATTGTTCCGTGAGCTGTGTCAGTTCCAAGACTGCAAGAAGTTGCGAACCACAGCGTATCACCCTCAAGGGAATGGTATGTGCGAGAAGGCAAATCAAGTGATCATCGGCATGCTAAGAACAGCCGCAGTTACACCTGGTGTTGGGTGGCCTGAGCATATCAAGGACTTGGCCTATATTTACAACAACACACCCCAAACATCTACGGGATACGCACCATTTTATCTAATGTTTGGAAGACAAGGTCAACGTCCTTCAGACTTAACCCTTGGTGTGAAGGTCCCTGACACCATCAATCCACTACCCATAACAGACTGGGTTGTTGAACACCGCCGACGTATGGAGGAAGCTAAAGAGATAGTTGAAACGCGCATGGATGAGGTTCGTGGGAGACAACAGGAGGATTACAACCATCACGCCCATGCAGCGCCCCTGAAAGTTGGCGACCGTGTATGGTTAAGGAATTACCATCGGAATGGGAAATTGGATCCATTCTGGGAGAAAGAACCATACAGTGTCATCTCCATACCATATCCTGAATCCGACGTGTATGAGATTTCTAAACCTGGGAGACAGCCCCAAGTAGTACACCGAAACCGTCTGAAGCTGTGCCTTAAAGAAGGACTACCCACAGAGGTGCCCCCAGCTGAGACAACGAGTACAGAGATCTTGTCACCTTCTGAAGCGAAAGAGAGACCCCCAACGTTAACTGAGCTTATGTGGGCGCCTAAACTACTACCATTTAGCTGTTATCCACCAATTGCTCTAGTGCAAGAGAACCCTTCGACAGATGATTTAATTGATTTCAGTGACTCTGTTCCTGATTCAAATCTCGTTCCACTTAGGCGTTCTGAGCGTACCACAAAAGGCATACCTCCAACACGCTATAGTGATGCCATTGCTGTCCTTGGGTAAAAGAGGTTAACTGTCTCTGCTTCTGTATATACAGTATGTTATTCCTGCTCTGATTACATTAATGTTTTTCCTGTGTGTATATACAGTATATATATAATATCTTGCCATGTAATATAGTATTTACATTTATATGCAACAATCCAAGCCATAGTGCCTGGCTCACCGAGCCAAGGAAGTTCTGTTACCCCATTGCGGTATGGACATTCGTGCGAGAGTGCCTACACTTCCTTACAGAAAGGACTGTTTATTGTTTCTCAGAGAGACTCTCATGATAATGGACACTCACGAAATTTGTACCAGAGAGCCTCTGGCCCCATTTGCACTACTGTTGTTTCTATATGGACTGTCTGATGGTACCGCCAAAAGGTTCCATAAGTCTGAGTTTAATTATCTCTCCGTTACCCTTCAGACTTCTCATGGACATTACAGGACTATGCCGGGAGGTCTTACCTCAAGTTTCTAAGTATTATATTTTTCTAAACTGTTAGTGACATTTGCACTTTATTCGTATTTATTAACGTTATGTTACATTTCTCACCTTCACCCCAGCCCGTCGCCGAGGTCGGCTCAGTGAAAGAGGGGGAGTATGTGGCATCCCAGAGCTGGCTATGGCTGGGCTGAGGGTGATCTCTGTGCATTGTATTATTTCCTGTTGCTTCATAGCCTGTGTGACATAGCAGGGGGTCCTGAGTCTCACACAACACAGCGCCACCTAGTGAGCCTCACACATGCATTACACCTCCCATAGGATTGAATAGTAACCAAATGTCCAATGGGAGGACATTGCCTGGGAAAAGGGGAGGAGTCAGCTGATCACTGGGTCCCCATGGTAACACCCCTGCAGGAAGGTCCTGCGTGTGAGGAGTTAGAAGTGTGGAGTGTTAGGAGGAGGAGGTGAGGAGATAAGTGTGATGTCCTGTGAAGAAAGCAGTGAGTTTAGTGCAGGAATCTCAAGTCCTAGACAGGCCCAGGAAGGTTGGAGAGCTGACATACTCCAGCTATTCAGAAGATCCTGTCCCCTGTCTTCCTAGCCATCGCCCTGAAGGAAGTCAAGCATCATTATCTTGTCAGCATGAGACTGTGGAGAGAACATTCTGGAACACGTGCTCCATAGCCAGTATCACAGGATCCAGGGGCCAAGGCCAGACCTGTGGAATATCCTGCCACCCTGACTATTGCACCCCGAAACTCTGAGCTATCAGGACCACATAACGTGAGTGGGGAATATTATGTGCTAGTATCATGGTGGGCATCCTCCTATGAGCCAAATAGGAGCCCAGACGCACCTTAGGGCTGTAACACTGAAGTATAAGGGCTAGGAACACCTTTCATCAAGTCTACCCTGCACCCCAGGACTTTGCTGTGTCACCAGGCGTACCCCGTTGTTTTGTATTGAAGAAACTGTTTAAACATTTGTGCCTCCACACCCATGGAAGTAAAAGTTCAACTTTACAACCGTTTCTGTGTCTGGCTCTGCACCGACATCAGGGCGCCCCAAACACCACCAGTCGGCACAGTATAGGGGAAGCGCCCCGGGGGAACAATCACCACCAACATTTGTGCAGCCCCCTCATCACCGGTACCAGTGGTGGTAACGTGGGACAGCACCAGCGCTGCGCCCTCGTGCCCAGAGACCGTGACAAGTCTGCGCTGTTTGCACCCCGCAATCCCAACTGCAGCGTTACCTTCCATCTGGTCACCACACATGTAGTGTCCCTTCTGATAACCCAGCCATGATGTCCTTATTGTGATCAGGTTATCTTCTCATACATGTAGTGTCCCTCCTGATAACCAGCCATGATGTCCTTATTGTGATCAGGTTATCTTCTCATACATGTAGTGTCCTCCTGATAACCAGCCATGGTGTCCTTATTGTGGTCAGGTTATCTTCTCATACATGTAGTGTTCCCTCCTGATAACCAGCCATGATGTCCTTATTGTGATCAGGTTATCTTCTCATACATGTAGTGTTCCCTCCTGATAACCAGCCATGATGTCCTTATTGTGGTCAGGTTATCTTCTCATACATGTAGTGTCCTCCTGATAACCAGCCATGATGTCCTTATTGTGGTCAGGTTATCTTCTCATACATGTAGTGTCCTCCTGATAACCAGCCATGATGTCCTTATTGTGGTCAGGTTATCTTCTCATACATGTAGTGTCCTCCTGATAACCAGCCATGATGTCCTTATTGTGATCAGGTTATCTTCTCATACATGTAGTGTCCCTCCTGATAACCAGCCATGATGTCCTTATTGTGATCAGGTTATCTTCTCATACATGTAGTGTCCTCCTGATAACCAGCCATGGTGTCCTTATTGTGGTCAGGTTATCTTCTCATACATGTAGTGTTCCCTCCTGATAACCAGCCATGATGTCCTTATTGTGATCAGGTTATCTTCTCATACATGTAGTGTTCCCTCCTGATAACCAGCCATGATGTCCTTATTGTGGTCAGGTTATCTTCTCATACATGTAGTGTCCTCCTGATAACCAGCCATGATGTCCTTATTGTGGTCAGGTTATCTTCTCATACATGTAGTGTTCCCTCCTGATAACCAGCCATGATGTCCTTATTGTGTCCAGGTTATCTTCTCATACATGTAGTGTCCTCCTGATAACCAGCCATGGTGTCCTTATTGTGGTCAGGTTATCTTCTCATACATGTAGTGTCCTCCTGATAACCAGCCATGATGTCCTTATTGTGTCCAGGTTATCTTCTCATACATGTAGTGTTCCCTCCTGATAACCAGCCATGATGTCCTTATTGTGGTCAGGTTATCTTCTCATACATGTAGTGTCCTCCTGATAACCAGCCATGATGTCCTTATTGTGGTCGGGTTATCTTCTCATACATGTAGTGTCCTCCTGATAACCAGCCATGATGTCCTTATTGTGGTCAGGTTATCTTCTCATACATGTAGTGTTCCCTCCTGATAACCAGCCATGATGTCCTTATTGTGTCCAGGTTATCTTCTCATACATGTAGTGTCCTCCTGATAACCAGCCACGATGTCCTTATTGTGGTCGGGTTATCTTCTTATACATGTAGTGTCCCTTCTGATAACCCAGCCATGATGTCCTTATTGTGATAAGGTTATCTTCTCATACATGTAGTGTCCCTCCTGATAACCAGCCATGATGTCCTTATTGTGATCAGGTTATCTTCTCATACATGTAGTGTTCCCTCCTGATAACCAGCCATGATGTCCTTATTGTGGTCAGGTTATCTTCTCATACATGTAGTGTCCTCCTGATAACCAGCCATGATGTCCTTATTGTGGTCAGGTTATCTTCTCATACATGTAGTGTTCCCTCCTGATAACCAGCCATGATGTCCTTATTGTGTCCAGGTTATCTTCTCATACATGTAGTGTCCTCCTGATAACCAGCCATGGTGTCCTTATTGTGGTCAGGTTATCTTCTCATACATGTAGTGTCCTCCTGATAACCAGCCATGATGTCCTTATTGTGGCCGGATTATCTTCTCATACATGTAGTGTCCCTCCTGATAACCTGTCCACAATAAGGACATGATGGCTGGATTTCTGACAAGTCCCAGACCATAGAAAGTTCCTGCGTTCATGGTGATATCCATTGACAACCAATCTAGACAACACTAGACTGTCACGACTAAGATTGTTAGAGAAAATCTATAAAACTCTGCAAAAATTTTTATTATTTATATTTGCAAAATTGTGTAACTTTTAATTGTCTACAAATTGATATCTGGTTATGTTCATGGGAATCCCCTTGTAACTCTATGCAATGCAGGGAATTTGGAGCTTTGCATCAGAAAAACTGAGCTCACTATAAAGATATATTGAGAATATTGGATTGTAATATAACCTGTGACACGTCCTATATTCAGTATACTGCAGTGCTGATATTGTCTTTAGGTTCTTGTCTCTTTCTGGTTTTACTTCCTTATTATGAAGCAGATGGAGACGTTCTCTATAATTTGTGGTCGGACCTGCCGATGGCGGTGGTATCTGGCGCTTGTTGTTCTTTCATGTTTCATGTTATTTATAGGATCTGAATAATATGACATCACAGCGACAGGAGTCATGTGATCTTTTTTTTTTTTTTTTTTTAGTGCCCTAATTTTCTTGCTATAATGTGATAGAAACGTCTGGATTATTCCAGTAGAATTATCTATCAATAATAATTAGGGCTCGTATCCGCTAATCTATATACAGTTTATCACTCACATCTGCATCTATGTATTATCGCATTTCTATGAGAACCTATAGTTGTTTATAGTTCATGAATAGAATGTCAGAAAACAGTGAAAACTGACAGAAAGAATATACAGATAGAAGAGTAGTAAGTACACATTGGTGTATGGCAGTATTGCTTTGACTTTTCATGGTATATTGACAGTTCATGGAATAGCATAATGATAGTGTGGCAGTATATGGTGATATTATATAGACACTACATTTATTTTTAATTGTACTCTATATACATTATATATATATATATATATATATATATATATATATATATATATGAGCATATTACTTTGTGATAACATATGATTAAATCATATAGTTTTTAGAAAAATTTGGTTATCTTGTGATACACATATCTGGACATGTCCGGTAACTAGGACAGGTAAGTGTGGACATACCTGAGGGCTGGATTGTACACACTTGTCTACATGAGTCTTTAGAATATACTAAAAAGTTGCAAATATCAGGAACATTGTTATTATAGTACTGCATTGTAAAGCATGCATTGTTTGTCTTTGGTGTGAATATATTGCTTGTCTAAATGTCTATATCATGTATTTTTTTGTATACAGTTCCAGTCCAAATTTTTGATCTGAATACATATCGAATTCAGTTTTACACAATTGTCTTTAATATTGCTATTGATGCTACCTACAATTATCTACAGTATCACTGCCCACTGGTGGGTGTTTATTATTATTACTATAATTTTGATTATTATTATTATTATTATTATTAATAATAAACAATAAAAACACAATAATAATCATAACAATAAAAGACAATAAAAAAGAAGTATACAAAATAGTAATAATAATAATTTATTTAATATTTTATATTATTATTATTATTGTTGTTGTTTATTATTATTACTATTATTGTTATTACTTTAATATTTTATATTATTATTATTAGTGACAGTATTATTACTAGTATTATTATTGTTTATTATTATTATTTCTTTAATATTTTGTATGATTATTATTATTATTATTATTAGTAGTAGTAGTAGTAGTAGTAGTAGTAGTATTGTTGTTTATTATTATTACTATTATTGTTGTTTCTTTAATATTTTATATTATAATTATTATTATTATTATTATTATTTGTAGTATTGCTATTATTGTTTTTATTATTATTATTATTATTATTATTATTATTATTATTATTATTATTATTACTACTAATTATTATTATTGATGTTGCTTTAACATTTTCTATTATTATTATCATTATTATTAGTAGTAGTGTTACTATTATTATTGTTGTTTATTATTGTTACTATTATTATTACTATTGTTATTGTTATTATTTGTAGTAGTAATACGAATAGTAGTATCAGTAGTAATAGTAATATCAGTAGTATTACTAGTAGTAGTAGTAATAGTAGTATCAGTAGTATTAGTAGTAATAGTAGAATTAGTAGTATTGTTTTCTTTGTTTCTTCGCTTTTATGCTGCTATCTTGAGTCCAGGAAATAGGGGATTGAAATTATCAGATACAGGTATGCACCAGTAAAATAATACAAGGGGCAGATTAACATTTCCTTAGCTTTTTAATATGTTCTTTAACTTTAATTTTCTTTAATAAAAATCAGTGCAATAGACAAGTATACAGACTTTTACAGTCAAATCTTTTATGTATTTCTGTATAAAATTCTTTTTAAAGCAAAACTTTCACCAAAACCAGCATTATGACTGTGTATAAGTAGAATGTTCCTTGGAGATGGGTGCAGCCGTTACAGAAGGTTGTCACAGTCGTTTGTAGGTTTCCATAGGAGGCCTGCATATTGCCTAGTAAATTACAGACGCTAGGAGTAACGCAGCCTCGGATGGCATCTGATGCTTGTAAAGAACCTGAAGATGAAAAATTAAATATATTTTTTTAAAAACGTAAATAACACGTACATTAAAGTGAGCGTCCTCCTTTTACCGCTATTATATGATTTGTTACATAATTTCTCTGTATCGAGGTCGGAGCTTGGTTTTTCTGATGCTGAGCTCCAAATCCACTGTGTAAACGGATACATAATAAAATTCTCTATGCTGTCAGAGCGTCCTTAGTGACCACCGATGCCCAATCACTCAGGGGTGACAATGGGGCACGTAACGTCACCCAGGAGACTAGAAGAAGACCTGCAAGTCAGTGTTTATCATTTATAAAGTGTTTCCTTATAATATTTAATAAAAAATTATAATAATAAGAGAAAGATAAGTCTGCCATATTATTACCTGTTACGTATGTTGACAGGATGCCGCACTTGGATTCTTCACCATAACATTGTAAGGTATTGTCTGTATTGCAGTAGAGAGAGTTTGCCGAGGCGCAGGTTCCGCATGACTGTCCATTCAGATTAGTACTATCAGGGGGAACTGCGTAGAGGATTTTTAAATTTATTTATTATTTATTTTTCTTACTTATATGGCGCCATCATATTCCGCAGCGTTTTACAGATCGCGTCAACATTGTCCCAAATAGGGATCACAATCTAAGTCCTCTATCAGTATGTCTATGTTTGCCTTCTTACGCTAAGTTTACACCTGCGCTCGAGTTTCCGTTCTTCGGGTCCGCTTGGGGACCCAAAAAACGGAAACCCAATTTGCTTAAAAAGCGGTTACCCGCGGTTGCTTGCAGAAACGGACCCAATAGACTATAATGGGATACGCCTGATTTCCACCCCAAAAATGCAGAGAGAAAAGTCCGGCTCCTTTTATCAAGCGGAATGGGGGACGGAATCCCCGAACAGAAACTCAGCGATAGTGTGAAACAAGCCTTACACTGTAGGTCTCAATAATATCATTCTAAGAACATAAAGAGATGAATATTTACTGTACTGTCATACAGTAGGGAAAAAAAAGTATTTAGTCAGCCACCAATTGTGCAAGTTCTCCCACTTAAAAAGGTGAGGCCGGCCTGTAATTGTCATCATAGGTAGACCTAAACTATGAGAGACAAAATGAGAAAACAAATCCAGAAAATCACATTGTCTGATTTTTTTAAGAATTTATTTGCAAATTATGGTGGAAAATAAGTATTTGGTCAATAACAAAAGTTCATCTCAATACTTTGTTATATATCCTTTGTTGGCAATGACAGAGGTCAAACCTTTTCTGTAAGTCTTCACAAGGTTGGCACACACTGTTGCTGGTATGTTGGCCCATTCCTCCATGCAGATCTCCTCTAAAGCAGGGATGTTTTGGGGCTGGCGCTGGACAACACGGACTTTCAACTCCCTCCAAAGGTTTTCTATGGTGTTGAGATCTGGAGACTGGCTAGGCCACTCCAGGACCTTGAAATGCTTCTTACGAAGCCGCTCCTTCGTTGCCCTGGCGGTCTGCTTGGGATCATTGTCATGCTGAAAGACCCAGCCATGTTTCATCTTCAGTGGCCTTGCTGATGGAAGGAGGTTTGCAGTCAAAATCTCACTATACATGGCCCCATTCATTCTTTCATGTACACGGATCAGTCGTCCTGGTCCCTTTGCAGAGAAACAGCCCCAAAGCCTGATGTTGCCCCCCTCCCATGCTTCACAGTAGGTATGGTGTTCTTTGGATGCAACTCAGCATTCACTCTCCTCCAAACACGACGAGTTGTGTTTCTACCAAACAGTTCTACTTTGGTTTCATCTGACCATATGACATTCTCCCAATACTCTTCTGGAACATCCAAATGCTCTCTAGCAAACTTCAGACGGGCCCGGATATGTACTGGCTTAAGCAGGGGGACACGTCTGGCACTGCAGGATCTGAGTCCCTGGCGGCGTAGTGTGTTACTGACGGTAGCCTTTGTTACGTTAGTCCCAGCTTTCTGCAGGTCACTCACTAGGTCCCCCTGTGTGGTTCTGGGATTTTTGCTCACCGTTCTTGTGATCGTTTTGACCCCACGGGGTGAGATCTTGCGTGGAGCCCCTGATGGAGGGAGATTATCAGTGGTCTTGTATGTCTTCCATTTTCTAATTATTGCTCCCACAGTTGATTTCTTCACACCAAGCTGCTTGCCTATTGCAGATTCAGTCTTCCCAGCCTGGTGCAGGGCTACCATTTTGTTTCTGGTGTCCTTCCACAGCTCTTTGGTCTTCACCATAGTGGAGTTTGGAGTGTGACTGTTTGAGGTTGTGGATAGGTGTCTTTTATACTGATAACAATGTCATACAGGAGCCATTACTACAGGTAATGAGTGGAGGACAGAGGAGCCTCTTAAAGAAGAAGTTACAGGTCTGTGAGAGCCAGAAATCTTGCTTGTTTGTAGGTGACCAAATACTTATTTTCCACCATATTTTGCAAATAAATTCTTATAAAATCAGACAATGTGATTTTCTGGATTTGTTTTCTCATTTTGTCTCTCATAGTTGAGGTCTACCTATGATGACAATTACAGGCCGGCCTCATCTTTATAAGTGGGAGAACTTGCACAATTGGTGGCTGACTAAATACTTTTTCCCCACTGTATATGTAACAGTTTATTGTATTTTTATACAGCACGTGTCATCTATGCTTTGCAGAGCAGAACATAACTGTGTCTGTAGTACACTTTTCTGCCACTAGGTGATGTGCACTATTATACTTTACAATACGTGTCAGAACTTACACACTGGGCTTGTTGGACTGCAGTTGTCGCCTTTACAGCATGAGGTGGAGATCTTGAGTTTTCCGTATTGAAATGTCAGACTCCCTGTAAGATTGCACAGATTTGTGGAGTAACATCCTCGAACCAAAGATGAATTTTGTACTTTAGAGTCTGTAAAATATTAGATAAACATATTAAATAGACATTTTAAAGGAAATCAATATTTTATAATATCTGTGAAGTCCAGAACCCACTTACCATACTGATGCTTGCAGCCCAGGACAGTTGCAAATCAGACATAGGTGCATTGATAAAGTATGTTTGCCCTCTAGGGGGCACTAGACTTCTTTCCCTAGCACACGTGATGATGTCACAGGTACCACACGCATAAATCAATTGTCTGCTCTAGCGTCTGTGAATTTAATTTTTTTTAAAGAAGCACCTCCACAAAACAAATGTTGTTCTCCATCCCATGAGAAAATACATGATGTAAACAGCGGAGCCTTCCCAATCCATGTTGTGAAGAAAACACTGTTTAAGAAGCCTTAAAGTGGACCTTTCACCACCTCCACCAACTCCAACTCTTTGCATCCTTGAATAGTCGCCCCTCCACTGCTTCCAGCACAGTTGGATTTTTTTCTTTGGCCCCTACGATTCCTGAGCAACAAATGCTGTTAGTTTCACCCCCCAATATGCTAATCAGATAGGTGGTCGTGAACTGAGGCATATAGTCTGGAGCCACCTACCTGACAGTAGAGAGCCTAATTGACAGCACTGATTTCACAGGAATGGTGGGGGCTAGAGAAAAAAATTCAAACTGCACCCGAGTCAATAGAGCGGCACCTCTATAGATGTATAATCTGACTCAAGTGACCCACAGTCCATCTCAAGATGGATATAGCAGAATGTTCAGAGTGAAAGTCAGTTTAGCAGAAGTAGTAGAAGCCAGGACATGACCAGATAAGAGGAGAAAGAAGCATTTTCTTCTGATAAGATATATTACAATGTTTCTTATAATCACATGTACTATTGATTTAGGCACAGTGCCTATTTAAGATTCAATGGGAGATTCCATCGCATTGTCTAACTTTTTCAGCCAGCGGTTTCAGTTATAAAGAAAGGACACCAAATGGACCCCATTATGGTCAATGGGGTCTGTCAGGCTCCGTTCATGTCCGCTGTTGTAAAGGTCCGTTTGTCTGTTGTTCCAGTCCATGACTGACCAGAACAATGGACACTCCAATGCTAGTGTGAACCGTAAGCTTCCCAAGTGACCTCAGGTGACCATAATGTTATAATTTAACACTATGATAGAGATTTGGAACTTTGTATCAGAAAAAATATCCAGCACTACTATAAAAATAAATAAAGGACTAAATTAAAAAATAAATACTGTAAAAAATAAAGAAAAAACTTAAGGGTAACAGCAGTAAGGCTACAGTCAGACCTGCGTTCGGTGAACGTTCGGGGATTCCGTTCCCGAAACAGGCCTTTTCTCTCCACATTTTTCAGATGAAAAATGGCTTTTTAAGCAGATTGGGTTTCCATTTTGTAGGGTCCCGAAGCGGACCCGAAGAACAGAAACCCCAACGCTGGTGTGAACCTAGCATAAGCATGGTGGTACAATCAAAAACTGTTGATGATGACAAGGACCAAGTACAAGTCTCTGTACAATTGTTGCCTGGTCATCCAGTTCTCATCTACTTATTATCTGATAGGGGAAATCTGTATCTTATGACATATGAAGAATCCTATGGTCCCAGTCATGCAGGATAGATATGTGACTTACCAATGGTGGTGACAGAGACAGAAGTTATGCAGGAGCTTCCAGCTGCGCAGGTTTCAGTATCTCCAATGCACGCACCTCCATTAAAATTTATACACTTAACACATGACAGAGTCAAACCTGCAAGACACAGAGACAACAATGGGTTACACCATACCCCCATGACAGATTTTCCCATGACTTTTTTATTCCATTCACATAGCTGTATGGGGCTTATTTTCTGCAGTACAAGTTGCAATTTTTAATGGTACTACAAAATCTTTCAGAAAATTAACTGTGGGCTAAAAGAGGGGAAAATGCAACTTTACAATTGCTTCTTGGCTTTGAGTACGGTGACATTCACCATGCTATAAAGATGACCTGTTATCTTTATATCGCATGTCAGCATGTCCATGATAATATCAAATTTATATAGATATAACATATGCACATACAGTGGGGAAAAAAAAGTATTTAGTCAGCCACCAATTGTGCAAGTTCTCCCACTTAAAAAGATGAGGCCGGCCAGTAATTGACATCATAGGTAGACCTCAACTATGAGAGACAAAATGAGAAAACATATGTAGAAAATCACATTGACTGATTTTTTAAGAATTTATTTGCAAATTATGGTGGAAAATAAGTATTTGGTGGAGCTGCAGCCATTGTCCACAGGATCCAACAGCATGCTGAAGAAAGTGAACCAAGGGTTTCCGCTAGCACTGCGACGATACCCACGGCCTCCACCAGCAGCGCAACCAGCCTAAAATGGAAACGATGCGCCTTCTGTCCAACATCAAGTAATCACAAATCAAATGGGATATGTTGCAAATGTGCAAAGTACTTATGCAAAAGACATGTAAATTATACTTGTGACGAATGCAGTCAATTTAGCACCTTGAACCTTATTTCACATTTTATATAAAAAAAACTAGTTTTATTTTTTTGTTTGTTTTTTACATACAGTTTGATGTTATTAGTTATAGTTTACAGTTTTATAAAGATTTTTTTTTTGTGCAAATGTGCAATATGAATAATGCAATAAGACCATGTAACATTTTTTGACACAAAAAAAATAAAAATTAAGTTTTTGATTTCATTTTTCATTTGTTTATGAACAACCATGTTCACATACAGTATAATAATGCAAAAGAAATTCAAATAAAACACTTAAATTAGTTAAAAATCCAAACTTTAATAGTCCCGATCAAAAATGACCGGAACATTATATGTTTATAGTAGAACTGAACAGAACAGCAGGGTTAAATATCTTTTAACAACTTTTGCATTGTTTGTTTCATACGTAGTTCTGTTATACCAGAAGGAAGTGTGGTTATATCTGATCTATTTTTGCTGGTGGAATTCCACATCAATTTTACCATATTGGATATCCCGAACCCTTTGAGTGGAGGGGGAATTGGAGATCAGCACTGCAGCACCTGGAAACTACAAGGCGCATTAGTTGTGTTGTATTAACTCACTCATAAGGCTGTGATAATATAAACTACGTTGATCTTGACTGTGTCTAAGGCTTTGCATTAGGGAGTGCCCTATCGAATTTTTCTCTTTCAGGATTACCCATAGAGCACAGCGAAACATACATAGCATACTGTACCCAAAGATAAGCCAGGAACAGATTGTTCCAGCTAGCCAATTCTCTACATTCATGTAAGCGGCAGGGTGGTGGTTATATACATTACTCATGAGTCACATACTTGTTGCTGACTCTTTAAGAAACAAAGAAAATAACCAAAGAAACAATCAAAAAGTATTACCATCTGAGGGGTACATGGTGGATTTCTTGGAATTCCTCCCTTTACAAACTCCCTCTATCACATGTCCACAAGACACTGAGATATAAATAAGGAGCCTGTGGGGAGTATGCTAGTCTACTGAGGCTCACCTAAGTGAGTCTACTCAACATGGCTACCCTACTGGGATACCTGCTCATTGGATCTGCTCTAATCGCACCAGGTAAGAGGTTTTAATATATTATTATATAGTGTTAGATTACAGAACATTATCTCATGCACTATATTACTCTATATTATACTCTATATATAATGCCACACTATATTATACTATATTCTCACATTATGTCATATTATAAATTATATTATGCAACAAAATATTACATTTTTTGAAATTATATTTTCATATAAATCCAAATTGATTAATGCAATTGCCAGATATAAAAAAAAATCCAAATGGTAATAAAAAGAAAATATATAATAATACTTAACTTTTAATGATCAAAGTTAAAAAACATATACCACAAAAATTAAAACAGAGTACACTACCATAGCCACAAACCAATTAAGGCGCCACTCAAAAGGATCAGGCCATATGGCCAAACAAAACCATATGGTCTTACCATGCTTGAGATGGATGATCTAGTGGCGAGTGTGGTCCACATGAGACAACGTGGAGGTGGGATGAGTAAGGAATTGGAGCAGGGGTACATGGAGGAATGGGCCAACATACCAGCAACAGTGTGTGCCAACCTTGTGAAGACTTACAGAAAACGTTTGACCTCTGTCATTGCCAACAAAGGATATATAACAAAGTATTGAGATGAACTTTTGTTATTGACCAAATACTTATTTTCCACCATAATTTGCAAATAAATTCTTTAAAGATCAGACAATGTGATTTTCTAGATATGTTTTCTCATTTTGTCTCTCATAGTTGAGGTCTACCTATGATGACAATTACAGGCCGGCCTCATCTTTTTAAGTGGGAGAACTTGCACAATTGGTGGCTGACTAAATACTTTTTTTCCCCACTGTAAGGCTACAATTTTACAATTAAAAAAATGGTTTAAAAATTATCTCTGTTTGGGACAGATACCTATGGGTATCAATTCAAACATAGTGCTATTGGAAGAAGTAAAGGCTTTTACAAGCACTCGTAAACAAAAAAAAAAAAAAAGTACAATGGCTTTTTTTTCCACAAAAGCTTTCCAAACTTTATCTCTTTCTGGGACTCAAAGTTTTAGCCATAAATTAGTAATTTAGCGAGCAATAAGTTTGGTCTTTGCTAGAGATGGGCAACCCTTATGAGATTCAGCACAAACTGAAAGTGCTAGTATAATACTCATGAGATCCCTTTCTCCATGCCTTTCAAATGGCGACCACCATTTTAGATTCAATTCTGAACATTTTCAAAAATATGTACTGGACCCGATTCGTAACAAACCTGTTTAGTCATCTCTATTTATTATATAGATATATATCTATATTTATATACAACATATATTTTCAATATGTTTTTCAAAGAGCCCTAGATTATAATTGCTGTAATACATGCTTATACACAACACTATATATATATCAAAGCATACAGTCATATGAAAAAGTTTGGTCACCCCTATTAATCTTAATCATTTTTAGTTCTAAATATTTGGGTGTTTGCAACAGCCATTTCAATTTGATATATCTAATAACTGATGGACACAGTAATATTTCAGGATTGAAATGAGGTTTATTGTACTAACAGAAAATGTGCAATATGCATTAAACCAAAATTTGACCGGTGCAAAAATATGGGTACCCTTATCATTTTATTGATTTGAATACTCCTAACTACTTTTTACTGACTTACTGAAGCACAAAATTGGTTTTGTAACCTCACTGAGCTTTGAACTTCATAGCCAGGTGTATCCAATCATGAGAAAAGGTATTTAAGGTGGCCAATTGCAAGTTGTTCTCCTATTTGAATCTCCTCTGAAGAGTGGCATCATGGGCTCCTCAAAACAACTCTCAAATGATCTGAAAACAAAGATTGTTCAACATAGTTGTTCAGGGGAAGGATACAAAAAGTTGTCTCAGAGATTTAACCTGTCAGTTTCCACTGTGAGGAACATAGTAAGGAAATGGAAGACCACAGGGACAGTTCTTGTTAAGCCCAGAAGTGGCAGGCCAAGAAAAATATCAGAAAGGCAGAGAAGAAGAATGGTGAGAACAGTCAAGGACAATCCACAGACCACCTCCAAAGAGCTGCAGCATCATCTTGCTGCAGATGGTGTCACTGTGCATCGGTCAACAATACAGTTAAAGTTGAGGGTCGCATGGATTCAACTCAGTATCAGCAGATTCTTGAGAATAATGTACAAGAATCAGTGACCAATTTGAAGTTACGACGGGGATGAATATTTCAGCAAGACAATGATCCAAAACACAGCTCCAAATCTACTCAGGCATTCATGCAGAGGAACAATTACAATGTTCTGGAATGGCCATCCCAGTCCCCAGACCTGAATATCATTGAACATCTGTGGGATAATTTGAAGCGGGCTGTCCATGCTCGGCGACCATCAAAACTGAACTGGAATTGTTTTGTAAAGAGGAATGGTCAAAAATACCTTCATCCAGGATCCAGGAACTGATTAAAAGCTACAGGAAGCGACTAGAGGCTGTTATTTTTGCAAAAGGAGGATCTACTAAATATTAATGTCACTTTTCTGTTGAGGTGCCCATACTTTTGCACCAGTCAAATTTTGGTTTAATGCATATTGCACATTTTCTGTTAGTACAATAAACCTCATTTCAATCCTGAAATATTACTGTGTCCATCAGTTATTAGATATATCAAATTGAAATGGCTGTTGCAAACACCCAAATATTTAGAACTAAAAATGATTAAGATTAATAGGGGTGCCCAAACTTTTTCATATGACTGTATATAGCAAAAAGCAGGTTAAAAACTTGTTCTGCAGGTTTTAAAAGCTGTCATTAGTCAAACTGTACAGAGTCTTGTGACTTGGTCCCACTTCACCTGCCCCATGTAGCACTAGGTCATGTGGCATGTTTTTTTCAGTAGGGCAAGGTAGATAAGTCACTGTAAGAAATAGTTGTCTCCCCCTTCCCTCAGACCTCATATCAGAGACTTATGCACCCCCCAAGATTCCTCTCTCTTCCTGTGCCCTATTTCTATACCTCTCCATACCACAGAGGTTAAACTTAAAGCCCCTGGGTCCATATGCAAAATGGGTAAAAGGGTCCCCACCACGTCTCATTACTAGAGATGAGCGAATCGATTCTGCAGAAGTGGAATTTGATCCGAATTTCAGGAAATCTTCGATTCACCACGATTCCGGATTTCCTCATGCTTTGATGCATCGAATCGCATTTTTTTATAGAATGGCCTCCACACATGTTAGGACAAGGGGGAAGGGACTCTGGGAATGCGGGATCATCCACAATGCCAAGTGTGCAGCTAATCAGCAGCCAGCAGGACTTGTGATGTCACAGCCCTATAAATACCCTCCGTCATTTTAGGTACAGTCGTTCCACATCGCTCTTAGAAAACATATAGAAATTCGGGGAAAGAGCCTGAGACTTAGAACTGTAAAGCATAGGGAGGAATTGAGAGAAGAATTTGGGGTGGTTGCAGGGTCATTTACAGCAAGAATTTGCAGCATAATTCACATTGCAGCACTCACTGCTATTATACTGCTGCTCATTACTCATATCTGTGTCTTCAAGGTGGAACACAACAAGCCTTTTGCAGTGCAGTACAGCAAAAAAAGCGAAATATCATACATTAATATCTGCACGTATCTGTAAAAAAAGACTTTTTAAAGGCTTTTATTATAAGGGGCTTATTCACTATTCGTCCAAGGCATAACATTATTCAGTACTATAATGCCAAAGAAATCTGAATTATCATCCAATAATATCTGCACTTATCTGTAATAAACGCCTTTAACGTGGGGAAAGACATAACGACCATATTCGCCATTTTGTTACCAGTATAAAGTTTCAGGCCATTTTTCAATACAGCATTGTCAATAATACTTCAATAATTCTTAGGGGTTATCACTTATTTAAAGGTGTTTATTAGTGTCTAAACCCATAAAAAGGACCATAGTCGCCATTTTGTTACCAGTATAAAGTTGCTGGCCATTTTTAAAACAGTATTGTCAATAATAATTCAATAATTCAATAATTCTTAGTGGTTATTATCACTTATTTAAAGGTGTTTATTAGTGTCTAAACCCATAAGGAGGACCATATTCGCCATTTTGTTCCCATTGTGCTGATGGAGCTGATACTGCTCCTGCCACCCCCACCCCTCCCATAGCTGCCATGCCAGTGCAAGTTTAGCTCTCAGGGCCCCCCCGGTCAGACATGTGAGAGGATGGACGATGGCGCAGATAGGCAGCAGCCAACTTACTACATAAGATATCTCTTTAGTAGTTCAGTTTGTCCTCCTTCTCAGCGGGTGTAAAAAAGGCCCCCATTTTTCCCCGGTAGCGAGGGTCTAACATGGTGGAAAGCCAGTAGTCTTCCCTCTGCCGAATGGTGACAATTTGGCTGTCACTGCGCAAGGAAGTCAGCATGCTTCGAGCCATTTGTGCAAGTGACTCCGAGGGACTCCCTGCATCCATCTCCACTGCATACTGCCACGGTGTGTCTGGGTCATCTGCCTCATCCTCCTCATCTCCCTCTGGCTGTTCTGGTTACTCCTGCTCCTCCTCTCCACCCATTTGGCTACACATTGTGCTCCAATGTCCTCCTCATCCTCCTCCTCCAGTTTAGCACCCACAGGGCTCAAATGGCCTTGAGATATAGATGCCACATCTCCAGTCTCCTGACCAGCCAGATTGAAAAGCATCTTTTCCAGGATGTGAATCAGTGGAATGACGTTGTTCATCCCGTAGTCCTGGCGACTGACTAACAAAGTGGCCTCCTCAAAGGGAACGAGCAAACGGCAGGTGTCATGCATAAGCTGCCACTGGCTAACGTTAAAGTTACAGTTGTGCTAAAGGCACAGGAAACTTGGTCAAAGTTAAAGTAAAGATGAATGCAGCACATTATCAGCAAATGCTGGAGGCAAATTTGCACTCATCAGCCAGGAAGCTGCTCATGGGACGTACTTGGACATTCCAACATGACAACGATCCAAAACACAAGGCCAAGTCGACCTGTCATTGGCTACAGGAGAAGAAAGCGAAAGTTTTGGAGTGGCCATCTCAGTCTCCTGACCTCAATATCATTGAGCCACTCTGGGGAGATCTCAAGCGCGCAGTACATACAAGACAGCCCAGGAATTCACAGGAACTGGAGACTTTTTTTCCAAGAAGAATGGGCAGTTTTACCATCTGAGAAAATAAAGAGCCTCATCCACAACTACCACAAAAGACTTCAAGCTGTCATTGATGTTAGAGAGGGCAATACACGGTATTAAGAACTGGGGTATGTGAACTTTTGAACAGGGTCATTTTGATGTTTTTGGTTGTCATTATGATTTAAGAGAAGAGAAAACACAGAAATTTGACAATAAATGGCTTCAACCAACCACTAACCATGAGTGGAGAAAAAGTTTTTGTGTTATCATTCATATTCTCTGAAAAAAGGCCAAAAAAACAAAAAAAATTTGCCGGGGTATGTAAACTTTTTAGTGCAACGATGTAGCCCAATTACGATCGGCTACATCATCATCCACTACAATCTGCAGTTCACTGATGTCCTCCTCAACACCAGCTCCCATGCCACTCTCCTCATCACTACTTGCCCGCCTACCAGAAGAAGCGGCGAATGTCTCCTCCAGATTTTAGCTGAGCAGTAGCTGCTGACTGTCCCATGGGTCCGC
Source organism: Leptodactylus fallax (assembly GCA_947044405.1). Classification (NCBI taxonomy): domain Eukaryota; kingdom Metazoa; phylum Chordata; class Amphibia; order Anura; family Leptodactylidae; genus Leptodactylus; species Leptodactylus fallax. Next base: position 227,720 of record CAMRHE010000802.1, read on the forward strand.
TGCCTTGGTATAACCTTGGACTCTGACCTATCCTTCAAGCCGCACATCCAAAACCTCAACACCTCCTGCCGCCTCCAACTCAAGAACATCCATCGAATCTGCTCCTTCCTCACCCCAGAAACTACAAAGATGCTAGTCCATGCCCTCATAATCTCCCGCTTAGACTACTGTAGCACCCTTCTCCATGGCCTCCCAGCTAACACCCTCGCCCCCCCTCCAGTCCACCTTAAATTGTGTCACTCACTTAATGCACCTCTCCCCCGTTCTTCATCGGCCGCTCCCCTCTGCCAATCCCTTCACTGGCTACCCGTTGCCCAGCGAATAGAGTTCAAATTACTAACACTGACATACAAAGCCATTCACAACCTGTCCCCTCCATATATCTCCGACCTAATCTCCCGCTACCTGCATGTACGTAACCTCCGATCCTCCAAAGACCTCCTACTCCGCTCTTCACACAAACGTCTCCAAGACTTCTCCCGTGCATCCCCCATACTCTGGAACTCATTACCAAGATACATAAGACTGTCCCCCACAATCACAAGCTTCAAGAAGACCCTGAAGACTCACCTATTCAGGAAGGCCTACAACCTCCAATAACGCCACTGTCACCACACCACCACCTGAACAGCCTCTACCCCCACCCTCTGTCTCTATCCCTCTTCTCTCATAGACTGTAAGCCCTTGCAGGCAGGGCCCTCTATCCCACTGTGCCAGTTGGTCACTGTTAGTATTATCTGTTTTGTATATCTTGTGTACCGTATGTAAATCTGCAAATGTAAAGCACCATGGAATTAATGGTGCTATATATATAAACAATAATAATAAATAATAATAATGCCTCCTCCTCACTATACAGTGGATCTGAGCCTACAGCATAGAGTACTTCTCAAGCTGAGGGAACAGAAAAGGACAGAGGCAAGTTGAGGACAGGTGAGGGCACAGGGCCTGCTGCCAGGCCATGCCAACTAAAGGCTGTGTCTGACAAACCCGCCGACTCTTGGCTGGGAATGTCTGATGTGACTTGGCATGAATTGGATGACTGAGTCAGCCAGTCTACAACCATTGGGTTGCTGGTCAAGACACGACCGCTACTTGACACTGGGAGCTCAGGCCTCTATAACTGACCCCTGCTGCCATGACCCCTTACTCTGCTGCGACCTGTGCCTGAGTCAGAAACATTTAGGCCTGCGGTCCTCCCCTGTGCATGGGCTCTCGCTTCTCTGTCTGACATACTGTTCGATGAAAAAACGTAATTGCAAAGGGCAAAAAGGCCTGTTATTTTCTACTTTGAAGAGAACAGCAAATATGCCTGTGATGAACCGACCCTCAGTTTTATATCTTTCTTGGAAGTGTGTTTTTACTTGCTCATGTCAGTCCTCCCCCCTACTTGTTGGAATGTTGTGCTTAAGTTGGGTTTACACCGCTGGACGATACGCTTCACAGGTTTTTATCCCTGGCCAGATGGCGATGGGGGATAGTATTCCAGTGAGCTTAACTTCATCCCATCCCTCCCAGCACCTAGGAAGGTACCCATCTCTCCAAGAATTCTGCAAAGGAGGGAGAAGGAGGGCTGGCTGGGGGAGGTGAAGGGTGTAGCTGGGGAGGGCTGCGGAGGGTCTCACACTGAGGTGGGGTGAGTTTTTTTTGTCTTTGTGTGGAGCCTGAAAGAGAGACAGCTAAGAGCAGCTGGGCTCAGGTATTACTCTATACTTTATTCCCATTTTTGTTTTATGTGCTGTGTCATCGCACTTTTGCTCGTATGTTTATGCTTGATCATATTAATATTGTATATTTCTGTATATGCTATTAATTAGTACCGACTCACTTGGGTTATTAAATATATAAAATTTATACAGCTCGTTTCATTCTATCCTACGGATCCGGTCCGCTCACGGGTTGTGAGTGAAAGGTTAAGAAGGGTGATCGCAGGTGGGCCAAGAGGCTTGGCAAGGCGATATTCTTCACAATGCCCCTTATTTCTTTCCCCACTAATGAACACCTATAACAAAAGCGTGATAAAGGCAGAGATTTGTGGCTCCTTTAAAAAAGGTGTGTGCTCCTCCAGTATACCACATTTGCAGGTCACGCTGTTCTACACCTTGTGTGCCTGGGCGAACAAAGTCACACAGGGGAGGAACTAGGTCACTGTATGTCCTCCTCATGCCGCTGCCACCGGGTCACTGTATGCCCTCCTCATGCCGCAGCCACTGGGTCACTGTATGTCCTCCTAATGCCGCTTCCACTGGGTCACTGTATGTACTCCTCATGCTGCTGCCAACTCCACATTACTTCGCTTGCCTCTCTGTAGACATATATGTAGAATCGACAGACGAGGGTGTAAAAGAAGTGCACTCTTTCACGCTACAGTAGGATGTTGGGTCTCTGCACAGTTCTTTCTACCTGGCACTAACATCGACCTGTAAGGCTGGGTTCACACTTAAGTTAGTTGGACAGTTTTGGCCCCATAACTGTCCAAATAAGTGAAGTGTGCAGTGGTTCTAAGTGCGACGCCTGTCATGTGCATGTCATACTGACTCACAGTATTGTTTGACTACCACAGCAGACTCCCTATGTGTGTTACTGCAAGACAGTGTTCTACACCACTATACAGGCTCTCTGCAGCCAGGAAATAGCCGTTTTTTAGTGATATTCGCTGTGAAGTTATTCGGATCGAAGTGAATTTGTTTTGCTCCTTTTTGGAATCATTTTTTTCCCCAGTTTTATAGCAGGAAATAAATTTCTCATTTTACACTTGAAAAAGGAGAATTTTGAAACGCGTTGTGTGTTTTGAGCCCCAATAAAGTTTCTTTCATCTGGAAAGCGCAGATATACTATCTCTCTTTTTTTTTGGAGTATCCACTCCATCTACAACAACTGGCACCATCATCGCCTGGATTCCTGTGGTCCTGACGCTGAAAGATTCTGCTGCCTCCACATATAGGATTATCATGCATGCTAAGTAGTTGTGGCTTATCACAACTAGCCCAGGTGAGAGTCAAATCACAACATTGTATACCAAAAAAAAAAAAAAAAAAATTGTGGAAACTCTCTACCTGTTCTTTGTGGATCCATCCCAATCACAGTGCTTTTACAGGTTCTTGTGTGGGGTGCATTCCACTTCTATTTCACCGCACTGCTCTATTTGTACACCAATTTTACAAACAATATTACACTATGTGCCGCTCGGCGTTGTCTTTTTTTGTCCCTTTCTGAAACATTAATCTCCAAGTCCTTCCTCTGTAGGTCTTTTACTTTAGCTCATAGAGTAGAGTAACCATAGAGTAGAAAGCTTAGAAATGGGTCCTGTTTAACCCATTTTAATGGAGAAACAGACCCCATTCTAAGGAACAGTGGGGGTCTCAGTGGTCAGACTTCTACCAAACAGCAAGTTATAAGCACTTTGTACTCGGAAATCCTATAGTACATGCCCTACTTGCTGCTCCACTCACATGGAGGAAATTGGACCTCGTTTTTGGAATTGATGGTGGTCCCTTTCTATGGTGGCACCACACCTTTAATGTGTTAAAAGCCCTCTGCGATCTGTATAATGGCAAAGGGACTTCCTCTATAGGCCTGTTGTGATCTACAACTGCATAGAATTGGGAATGCATAAAATTGTTTTTTTCTGACAGTTTCCGGGCTATATGGGAACACTTCCAGTGCCCCCATGATTTTTCCAGTATAGGTGTCAGGTTCATATACAGGATCTACGATTCATGTCATTCCTTAGTAAATTCTCATTGGACACTTTTAACAGAAAGGAGAAGCAAATAATGAAATGCAATGACTTCAGGCACCAGGGGTGAGATTGTCCCGTGACGCATTTTGGGTGTGATTAAAGGTCAGGATTCCAGCGGTAACATTACATTGCCTTTGAGTACAAGTACGCTAAACATTAAAGAAAAGAAATACAGAATTATTATAGCCAGTTCAGATGTCTAGGGCAGGGGTAACATACTGTATATATGTGTATATATGTATTTTCTGCAGAATAAGTTTGTACATTTTGTTCTGAATAAATTTGCTCCAAATCGAAAGGGTCCCAATTTCCCTAAAAAGTCATATATGACCCTGAGGTCTCCTGGGGCTGTATCCAACTACATTCAAGTTAACAGACTCGAGTCCACTCCAATGCCAATAACCCCCCTTCAGTGGCTCAGCACTGAAAATTGTTAACATACCATTCCATCTATCACAAATACACGTGTCAGTGATAGTTTGCCAGATCATGATAAAAAAATTGCATTGCCAAAAAAGCAATGACTTTTTTCACATTTTGTAAAAAAAAATTATACCTTTTTGAGAAAGCAGTTTCAAGTTTGCTATTGCTACTTTATACTGTATTTACCCTGTACAGGGTATTTGACAAATTGTCTTTTAGACAAAGTGACTGAAAGGAGGTCACAGCCAAAATCGGACATGCAGGACTTTGTTTCCGACAAAAAAAAACGGCTTTGCGGCGCGGAGGGTGTAAGCACACACCCGCATATTGCTTTAAAAACCCAGTCAAGTGAATGGGGTTTTAAGCAATGCGTCGCAAACCTTTCCCTATCCAGTCCCTATCCAGTTTTCCGACATTTAGGTTCCAACATTTAAGTGTGAACCCACCCTTAGTATGGAGAATTCCTTCTCACAATTCATTGAGCATCATGATTGGTTGGATCCCTGAAGAGTAATGAATCCAAAAGCTAAATGTTACTCCTGCTCTTACTCTTTATCTATGATAGATTTTGCATTAGTAAATAAGGTTGTGATAAGATTGTGTCTGTCTGATCACCTGATGATTGATTGATTCATATAGTGACATCACTGTGTATATCATATCTGTACTGTAACATCACTGTGTGTATTATCTCTGTACTGTGACATCACTGTGTGTATTATCTCTGTACTGTGATATCACTGTGTGTATTATCCCTGTACTGTGACATTACTGTTTGTATTATCTGTACTGTGACATCACTGTGTGTATTATCTCTGTACTGTGACATCACTGTGTGTATTATCCCTGTACTGTGACATCACTGTGTGTATTATCCCTGTACTGTGATATCACTGTGTGTATTATCTGTACTGTGACATCACTGTGTGTATCATCCCTGTACTGTGACATCACTATGTGTATTATCTCTGTACTGTGACATCACTGTGTGTATTATCTCTGTACTGTGACATCACTGTGTGTATTATCCCTGTACTGTGACATCACTGTGTGTATTATCTGTACTGTGACATCACTTTGTGTATTATCCCTGTACTGTGACATCACTGTGTGTATTATCCCTGTACTGTGACATCACTGTGTGTATTATCTGTACTGTGACATCAATGTTTATTATCTCTGTACTGTGACATCACTGTGTGTATTATCCCTGTACTGTGACATCACTGTGTATTATTTGTACTGTGACATCACTGTGTGTATTATCCCTGTAGTGTGACATCAATGTGTATATTATCCCTGTACTCTGACATCACTGTGTGTATTATCCCTGTACTGTGACATCACTGTGTGTATTATCTGTACTGTGACATCACTGTGTGTATTATCTCTGTACTGTGACATCACTGTGTGTATTATCTGTACTGAGACATCACTGTGTGTATTATCTGTACTGTGACATCACTGTGTGTATTATCTCTGTACTGTGACATCACTGTGTGTATTATCCCTGTACTGTGACATCACTGTGTGTATTATCTGTACTGTGACATCACTGTGTGTATTATCCCTGTACTGTGACATCACTGTGTATATTATCTCTGTACTGTGACATCACTGTGTGTATTATCTCTGTACTGTGACATCACTGTGTGTATTATCTCTGTACTGTGACATCACTGTGTATATTATCCCTGTACTGTGACATCACTGTGTATTATCTCTGTACTGTGACATCACTGTGTGTATTATCTCTGTACTGTGACATCACTGTGTGTATTATCTCTGTACTGTGACATCACTGTGTGTATTATCCCTGTACTGTGACATCACTGTGTGTATTATCTCTGTACTGTGACATCACTGTGTGTATTATCCCTGTACTGTGGCATCACTGTGTGCATTATCTGTACTGTGACATCACTGTGTGTATTATCCCTGTACTGTGACATCACTGTGTGTATTATCTCTGTACTGTGACATCACTGTGTGTATTATCCCTGTAGTGTGACATCAATGTGTATATTATCCCTGTACTGTGACATCACTGTGTATATTATCTCTGTACTGTGACATCACTGTGTGTATTATCTGTACTGTGACATCACTATGTGTATTATCTCTGTACTGTGACATCACTGTGTGTATTATCTCTGTACTGTGACATCACTGTGTGTATTATCCCTGTACTGTGACATCACTGTGTGGAGTACTTAGTATTGGAGGTTGTTGATCTTCTGCAGTCTGAGGATTGGTGAGATTACTCTCCTGGGTTTTATCTGTGTTTTTTTTTTTTTTAAATGACACCTAATCTATAGTTACTTCAGGATGTGCTGTATCTGTGTTGGGGGATGTCCTCCTTATTCTATGGCCTATTATTCTATACTCCATACTAAGTAAAACAAAAAGTGCACAGAGTTAATATATACTGAATATCAGTATTTGGGCTCCAGCACAAATAAAAATTGTTCTTTAAAGACTGAATGGTAAGTGGACTTCTGATCTAAAGTGACACACTTTCTCTAGAGATGCATATTGATAGGGAATTACATACTGACAGAACAGTCAAGTGATGAGAGCCATGTAAATACTAGAGCCATGTAAATACTAGAGCCATGTAAATACTAGAGCCATGTACACCCCAGAGTCATTTGCATACTAGAGCTGTGACTGGAGTTACATACTGATAAGATTTACATACAGTACATCAGCAAGTAGTGATAAAAGTGCTGTAGACAATAGAAAACTATGGAAGCAGCCCATTGTCTAGAGCTATGTACAGACTAGAGCGAGATATTGATAAGAACTCTGCATAGATAAGACTTGCACAGGAGGTTGAGGGCGGGTTGACACTTGCGCCGGCACTCCATCTGCCGCGAATCCGACCTAAATGTCAGAAAACTGGATAGGCACTGGATAGGGAGAGGTTTTGTGATGCTTTGCTTAGAACCCCATTCACTTCTATGGGTTTTTAAAGCAATGCGTGGGTGTGCGCTTACACCCTCTGCCCCATGAAGACAGTTTTTTTTTTCATCGGAAACAAAGTCGGACATGTAGAACTTTGTGTCCGACGGAAAAAAAACGGCTTCGCGACGCAGAGGGTGTAAGCGCACACCCGTGCTTTGCTTTAAATACCCATAGAAGTGAATGGGTTTTAAGCAAAGCATCGCAAACCTTTCCCTATCCAGTACGTATCCAGTTTTCTGACATTTAGGTTGGATTAACGGCGGACGGACTGCCGGCGCAAGTGTGAACCTACCCTTAATGGTAAAGATCTGTACTCAGATAAGTGCAATACACTGCTAAGAATTGAGGATCGAGCTATGTATCCAGAATGGTGTCATCCCCCATTGGGAGTACTTGCAACCTTCACGATGGCAAAAAACCCAACCAAACCTCCAGGGCTGGTGCAGTGCTAAGGGGACCTGCAGGACAGTTGGTTGTGTTTCCACTGGGGCACATTGTTGTTTTTGTCAGTTCCTGAGCCTGATGGAGGTTGGCGTACACATGATGGTCATGCAGGAATGAGGCTCAGGAGACACAGGATAGTGTGCAGCTTTTACTTTAGGTACAACCAGGTAACACAGAATCCAATTGTTGGAGGTGCAATACTTATGGGTATAAGCACCAGATGCTGGGTCTAAGTTATCAGGTAGTACATCTTCTTACAGTCCATGTTTCCCTTGCTAGGGCAGTCCTCAGTCTAAACATTATGTGATACTGTCTTACCAAGTCCACAAAGTTTCAATATTAGATCTGCAGGGGTCTGACACCTGGGGCCAATGCAGATCAGCTGTACTGAGACAGCACGACTCCTGGTATTGTATACATGCTGTTAGCCATGTTGTTCACTCACCGTATAAACTGTACTGATACAGCGTGGCTCCCACTGGTGTTGACATGTTAGGAGCCATGCTCCTAACTCACCATACGAACTATAGCGGCAGGTGTAGGTACTATAGTGCTACCCCGATGGGGCAGTGCTGCAGTACCAAAACCCACTGCTACAGTGCATGGAGTGAGTTGGGTGCGCAGCGCCCAGCATTTAAACATCAGTGTATTGGCATGGCTGATCTGTGGGGATCCCGGGTGTCAGAGCCCTGCAGATCTGATATTGGTGGCCTATCCTAAGGAAACTGGATAAACTCTTTAAATAAAGACAACTAAATTAGAAGTCGTAAAATTATAGACTTTTAATAAATCTGCATCATTTAATGTCTTAGAAGAAAAGATCTGCAACATACGCTGCTACTCAGGAGTCATGGAAAGTTGGGTGGTAACTGCAATGATGGTCATATTATTGTTATTTTTGCTATGTATTCCTAAAAAAAAAAACTGTAACAAAAAAGACATAGTGTCTGAACATGGCACTAAATCACAATCCCATATGCATTAAGCTCGCCCCCTAGTGGTTGCTGCAGCTCCAGTCACTATATTGATATATTAAGAAAGAGAATGGTGGATTTATTTTAATATAACCTGTGGGGCGCTCTCCTGTATTCGGGATACTGTAGCGCTGATATTGTCTTGTCCTGTCTCTTTGAGATTTTACTTCCTTATTATGAAGCGGATGGAGACGTTCTCTATAATTTGTGGTTGGACTTGGCGATGGCGGTGGTGGCTGGCGCTTGTTGTTCTTTCATGTTACCTCAGTCTTTTTATAGGATCTGTATATTATGGTGTGATTGCAACGGGAATCATGTGATCATTTTTTTCAATGCCCTCATTTTTTAATATAATATCCCAAAAGTTATTAGAGAACTACTCCAGGCGCCCCCTAGTGGCGGAGCATTATACATCAATAATAAGCATGGCTATATTCATTTTATCACTCACAACTGCATCTATGTATTGCCACTATACTATGGGTATCTATATATGTTCTTAGTTCATGAATAGAATGTCAGAACAGCAGTGAAAGCTGACACATACAGAAAGAAGAGTAATAACAGAGTTTGAGCTGGTGTGGGGTAGGTGGTGTTGCGGTATGGTAACATTGCTATGACTTCTTATGGCATTGTTATAGTATATGGGATGGTATAGCAATAAGAGAGCATAGGGAATTTGCTATAGATTGCAATAACTGTGTCCGCAGTACACTTTTCTGCCACTAGGTGGTTGTACTACGACAATACGTGTCGGAACTTATTGCACTTGTTGGATCACACTTGTCATAGCATGAAGTTGAAATCTTGAGTTTTCAGTATAGAAAAGACAGACTCCCTGTGATATTGCACCCTTCTGTGGGGTCACATCCTGGAGCCAAAGAAGAATTGCTTGTAATGCCTGTGAAGTATAATGAGACAGTCATTATTATAATATATGTGATATTCTGTTTACAATTCTGATGCATCGAGTTCCATTGATACATTCTGTTTGTCCTCTAGGGGGCACTAGTTTTATTTCCCTAATGTAGTAAATCTAAGTGATGATGTCACAGGTACGACAAACACAGATGATGTATATAATTTAACATGATGTTACTTGTACTGAAGGGTAATCTTGTTATTGGTGGCTGTATTTGTTATCTGCCCCCTACTGGTCCTCAGTTGTGTCATGTGATTGACACTTGGACTCTCCATTTGTGTAGACCAGAAGACATTCACATCAAGTCTCTTAGAGGAATCAATAAACAAACATCTGTGTCAGTTTCTAGAGTGTTGGTCACATGACACAGCTGAGGACCAGAAGGGAGCCGATAACTCACAATACCTTCATTACAATTTACATAATTGAAAATACAATTTTTTTTTATCAGAATGCATTTTTAAGGATATATTTACACAGAGTTGTTACAGGCTGAAAAAATTCAGCTTCAGGAATTTGGAAATTTTTTTGATGTGTTTTCACATGATGCGCTTTAGTCGCGTTTTTTGCCAAGTTTTTTTGTTGTGTTTTTTTTCTCCAGCACACTGTATGGACCTAGAAACTTAATTTTTTTTAAAAAAATGCAATTTCACCATTGCTGTTTGGGTTTTATCTTTATGGAGTTCGGTAAAACACGACCTGTTACTTTGCAGGTCAGTAGGTTCACAGTGATGCCAAATTTATATAGTTTTTTTTTATATGTTTTATTAACATAAAATTAAAAAATACTTTTTTGCTTGGCATCACCATTTTCTAACCACTATAATTTTTTAAAATATTTTTTACATTATGTTTCTGTCTACAGAGCTGTGCAAGCGCTTGTTTCCTGTGGGATGATCTTTAGATTTTATAGGTCCATCTAATTCTTTAATTAGTTTTTGGAAATTTTTTTAGGGGGGGACATAAAAAGTTTTAAATTTTTCTATTTTCAGATTTTAATTACAAATTATGTTATTGTTTTGTTTATTTAAGATGTAAAATGAAATATATTTTTTTCTTGTAAATTTCTAAAATCTCTTTTAAATTGTTTGATCATACAATATATGGCAAAATACTTTTGTATTACAGAATATTGTCTATATACCACAATTCTAACATGACAGCCCTGCTAGTCTTTAATCCTTGAACCCGGGGCCCCACGTTGTGAAAACGCAGCATTATGATCGCAACGGAGACGGCAAAAAACGTGTTTTTTTAAATTACCTGCAAACTGTATGGGATTCTGGCTAATCCCATCCACACATTGCAGAAAAAAATCTGCAGTGGAAATGGTGCGATCTCAAAAACCATTACGTTTTTGTAAATTGCAACATGTCAGTTATACCTACGGAAACGCTGTGTTTTTCATATAGGTATAATAGAGGCAGAAAGTGAAAAATGCTACGGAAAAAACTGTGATCCGTTACCGCCACAGTATTTTCCACAGCGTTTTTGGCAGCAATTCGCTGTGGCCTTAGCCTTAATAACACAGGGTAGTTTGGACATTATTGCTCAGCAATTTTTTTCATATATTCCATCTCTTCCAAAAATCATAACTTTTTTCTTTTCCGTCAACAGAGATATGTGAGGGCTTATTCTTTGCAGGACAAGTTGTATTTTCATATAGCACTGAGTATATATATATATATATATATATATATATATATATATACACAATGTAATGTTTTGATGATATTTTATTAATATTTTTTGGAGATCCATGTAAAAAAACCTGCAATTTTATAATTTTTTTTTTATTTTGTTTTTACACATTTACAGTCCACCCCTATTATTGTTTCAGGTTCAAAAGACAAAATATCGAGGTTATTAAGGTAAACGCCACAATATGGCCGCGGCAGGAAACGCCGTGGCAAAAACTGCAGTGTTTTACATGACCTGCATAGTGAATGGGATTCTGGCTAATTCCATCCACACATTGTAGAAAAATATCCGTTTCCGCCATTTTTTTTTCTGCTGCGTTTTTTGGCTGCGGCTCACTACATGGGGCCTTAGCCTAAAACCTTTAGTATCTCTAATGAATTGGAAATGTTTCCTTTCTTTTACTTGGGAGGTAAATTTTTTAATCGTATACCGCCGCTTTCCTCTCGTATTCCGAGTTACTACGTGTTGTTTCCAAACACTCTTTTAGGCTAAAGCCCCACGTAGCGTCCCGCAGCAAAAAAAGCACTGCGGGAGAACCCGCGGTGGGATCGCAATGCGGTTCATCCTGCAGTGCTTTAGACAGAAAGTTTGCAGTGTTCTCCTCTGCGGACTTTCTGTTTCAATTTTACCTATGGGGAAACCGCTGGCGTTTCCGTAGGTGTAATTGACATGCTGTGATTTCCAAAACCGTGTTGGTTTTGGAAATCGCCGCGTGTCCGCAGCGCGGTTTTTTCCGCAAAGTGGGCATGGGATTTACTAGAATCCCATCAACTTTGCTCTGACTGTAAAATGCAGTGATTTTTTTTCCGCAGTGCTTCCGCAGCTGGCAATTCTCGGCGTTTACGCCATGTGGGGCTTTAGCCTTAGGCTGAGGCCCCACGTTGTGGAAAAAAGCTTTTTTTGTTGCAGATTTTGCTGCATTTTTTTGAGCCAAAGCCAAGAATGGCTACAAAAGGAATGGGAAATATATAGGAAGCTTCTTATACTTCTACCTTCTGCTCAATCCACTGCTGGTTTTGGCTAAAAAAAACCGCAACAAAAAAAGCTGCGTTTCCACAACACGGGGCTTTAGCCTTAATGTTTTGGTTGTTGCCTACAGGATTTCTCTTTCACTCAATTTGGCCATCAATATAAGGGAGGATTGAAGAGATTCGATTACCCACTTTTTAATTCATTCTGTAGTTCTTAAGAGCTATGAGGGTAGGAGCGGACGGAATTTCTTAATACACTTAGTACAATACGATTTTATAGGTCAGTTTTCCAGGGACTGGACATCCCTCCAGGACCTGATGTCATCTTTGTATATCTTATGACTATGGAAGGCGGATATTATTGTAACGTTTACAGCCCGTTGTAGTAACTCTATCTGATAATATGTCTTTTGCTTCACTTCACCATCTGTCTCTGTTGGATCTCCACAAAGCCTGTCATTCCCACTTATTCAAAATATATAAAATGACCTAATAATAATTAACAAATATTTTCCACGCTGGTAGACGTCTCTTCTAGAAAATTTCTACCTGACAGATGTTAAAAGTCTAAATTTATTAGGTAATTATTAAAAATACAAAAGTTCTATCTGGCTACAATAAAGATAATATGTGGCCAGATTACAGGCTCATTGCAGGAATACACATCAGCGAGTCAGTGTGTAGTAACCAGCTGCTACAAGGTTACTAGAGCAGATAATGTATGACTAAGAACAGACTCAGTGATGCGTCCTATCACCTAAATAAACTAGACATAGCACCATCAGGGGCTAGAGAATAAGGCTACCAACGCTCTGATTTAGACCCACATTTGGTCTCACAGCGTGGTGGCAAGACGGCCATGTCCAAGACTTCAGCCGAGCCTAGTCTATACCTCTTAAACAAAGCTCTAGACGCTATATAAAAATATAACATGTTATGAAATCAATTATCCCAAAATGTTGGACATAAAGAGGACCTATCGCAACCTCTTCCGACTCTTACTCTTTGTATCCTTCAGTAGGTGCCCCTCTTCAGATTCTGGAATTTTTTTTCTCTAGCCCCCACCATTCCTGTGCTAGCTGAGCTGTTACTTTCAGCCCCCGCTATGCTGATAAGGCTCCGTACAAGAAATTATTAAATGCGCGGTTGACAAATTTAGTGGCAAGACCAAATGAAAAAAAAAGGTAAAAAGAAAATTTGGCACAGAAAGGGTGGCAGACTATATTAAAAAAGTATTGTGTGATATCACTCTATTGTCACTTCTTTTACACAGAGCGAGCATGTTCTGAATTGTCACAGACTCCAATGATAGCTCCCTATATCGGTATGTCCAAATAAAATAAATCTACTGTATCCTCTTCTCCTCACTCTTCAGAGTCTCCGCAATCTCCTATCTGTATATTCTGTTAGTAATGCTATTCAATTTCTTTATTTTTTTACCGTCCCTGCTGGCTGAGGTCTGTCCCTGCTGGCTGAGATCTGTCAATGCTGGCTGAGATCTGTCGTTGTAGGCTGAGATCTGTCCCTGCTAGCTCAGGTCTGTCCCTGCTGGCTGAGGTCTGTACCTGCTGGATGAGGTCTGTCCCTTCTGGATGAAGTGTGTCCCTGCTGGCTGAGGTCTGTCCCTTCTGGCTGAGATCTGTCCCTGCTGGCTGAGATCTGTCCCTTCTGGCTGAGGTCTGTCCCTGCTGGCTGAGATCTGTCCCTGCTGGCTGAGGCCTGTCCCTGCTGGCTGAGGCCTGTCCCTGCAGGCTGAGGTCTGTCCCTGCTGGTTGAGATCTGTCCCTGCTGGCTGAGGTCTGTCCCTGCTGGCTGAGGTCTGTCCCTGCTGGTTGAGGTCTGTCCCTGCTGGGTTGAGGTCTGTCCGCAGGGGGGGCCTGCTGGCTGAGGTCTGTCCCTGCTGGTTGAGGTCTGTCTCTGCAGGTTGAGGTCTGTCCCTGCTGGCTGAGGTCTGTCCCTGCTGGATGAGGTCTGTCCCTTCTGGATGAAGTCTGTCCCTGCTGGCTGAGGTCTGTCCCTGCTGGCTGAGATCTGTCCCTTCTGGCTGAGGTCTGTCCCTGCTGGCTGAGGTCTGTCCCTGCTGGATGAGGTCTTTCCCTTCTGGCTGAGATCTGTCCCTGCTGGCTGAGGCCTGTCCCTGCTGGCTGAGGTCTGTCCCTGCTGGTTGAGATCTGTCCCTGCTGGCTGAGGTCTGTCCCTGCTGGCTGAGGTCTGTCCCTGCTGGTTGAGGTCTGTCTCTGCTGGTTGAGGTCTGTCCCTGCTGGCTGAGGTCTGTCCCTGCTGGTTGAGGTCTGTCTCTGCTGGCTGAGGTCTGTCTCTGCTGGTTGAGGTCTGTCCCTACTGGCTCAGGTCTGTCCCTGCTGGCTGAGGTCTGTCCCTGCTGGCTCAGGTTTGCCTCTGCTGGCTGAGGTCTGTCCCTGCTGGCTCAGGTCTGTCTCTGCTGGCTGAGGTCTGTCCCTGCTGGCTCAGGTCTGTCTCTGCTGCCTGAGGTCTGTCCCTTCTGGCTGAGGTTTGTCCCTACTTTGTCTCTGCCTTCTGCTCCACAAAATGGCTCCTCTCTGGGTATTCTCTTATATAGTACCTGTGACATCATCAGCACAAACTTTCCTAATTAACTAAGAAGCTGATACAAGGGATTATTGGAAAGTCCATCTTGGTCACAGATCATATGGTCCTCTTGCTCTCTGCATGCTTGATAAAAGGAGCAGCCACTTTTGGTTTGTCTAAAATGAATTACAAAAGTTTTGGTTGAATTGGAAACTAAACTTTGTGAATTAGTTACAAAACATTTCACCCATCTGTATTGTCTCCCATAATAGCTCTCAGCAATGAGCAAAACCACAGAGGAAACCTGAATTTATCATATATAGAGAGAGGTCTTGTATGAGTCTGCATTGAAGTGTGTTCACCCAATCCACTACAATATACAAATAAACTTTACTGTGCTGCTGCGACTTACTCTCCACAATGTCGTCTAAAGATCAACACCCAGATTGTGTCACCAAATATCTAGAAAGTTTTCGTAACAATAGCAAAAAAAAAACTTCCAAGAACAAAATGTGTGTTAGAAAGTCTTATGTATGTCTAACCTGGAATGTAATAGCAGTTACTGTATATTCTTGTACTTAGGAGCAGTATTATAGTAGTTATATTCTTGTACATAGGGGCAGTATTATAGTAGTTATATTCTTGTACATAGGGGCAGTATTATAGTAGTTATATCCTTGTACATAGGGGGCAGTATTATAGTAGTTATATTCTTGTACATAGGAGGTAGTATTATAGTAGTTATATTCTTGTACATAGGAGCAGTATTATAGTAGTTATATTCTTGTACATAGGGGCAGTATTATAGTAGTTATATTCTTGTACATAGGAGCAGTATTATAGTAGTTATATTGTACATAGGGGCAGTATTATAGTAGTTATATTCTTGTACATAGGAGCAGTATTATAGTAGTTATATTCTTGTACATAGGGGCAGTATTATAGTAGTTATATTCTTGTACATAGGAGCAGTATTATAGTAGTTATATTCTTGTACATAGGAGGTAGTATTATAGTAGTTATATTCTTGTACATAGGGGCAGTATTATAGTAGTTTATTCTTTACATAGGGGGCAGTTTATAGTAGTTATATTCTTGTACATAGGAGGTAGTATTATAGTAGTTATATTCTTGTACATAGGAGCAGTATTATAGTAGTTATATAAGAATGTGTTAGGTACAGTATAATAATGATATTTATTAGTGTTTAGTTTGTGCCTGTGTGGATGCTGTATGTGTGCCATGGAGGGCAAAGCACTAAATATCAATGGCTCATGGGAAATGGAAACAGTGTAATATTATGATTTATTATGGCAATAATCTGTAGTAACCTTATAGTATTGCATAAATGATTTAATGTTTAATTCTTATGTTTAGTGGTAAGTCCTGAGCACTTCCTAGAGTTTCACAATTTCCGACAGTGAAACCTTCCCTAATACCATGAACTCTGTGCTCCCATACTCTTGGCAATTTGTCAGGATTCCCCAGTGCATGTCACCTAAGTAAAATAATTACCTCATCAACAGACGTGATTCCTGGATGACCTGCCGCAGCCATTTTTAGATTGTTGAACCTGCAATCACTAGATTGTTTGTGCCATAGATTGCAATACAATTGTATTACAGTCTATGGCAGAGTCACTGTGTAACTTTTGAGGAATGCCACATGCCACAGGCAAGCCTCAGTAGTTACTTTCCTATAACAGGCTTGGGAGCCTTCATAATACTCCCAGCTGTCATAAGATGTGGATGGCTCCCATGATGATAGAAGACACTGGACAGGTGAGAAACAGCATTGGCGGGGCAAAGAGGTGGGGAATGGGGGCAATATTGAGACTAAATAATACCAATCAAAAAGAACTCTGAAGGAGGGTATTATAGAGATTGTTCAGGATTACAAAACATGGCCGCTTTTTTTCTCCTCATCACATCCGTTGCTCACATGGCAATACCAGAGCCACTTTTAGGGCTCCTAAAAACCTTTGTTTTAGGGCAATTTAAGGTGTGTTTCGTACCAAACTTGTTTAACCCGAAATGAATCTTGGTCCCGAACCACCCAAACTAAACAAATCTTGAGAGTTTCGCCCATCTCTAGTGGTGACCCCCTACCATAGTGTTATAATATATAGTTGTAGTAGTAAAATACTAGCAAACAGTATAAAACATGATCAACAATATTAGAGCTTGAAAGTTTTTAAACCCTTCAGAATTTTCTATATTTTTGTATAAATCTAACCTAAAACTACATCAAATTTTCACACATGTCCTAGAAATAGATAAAAAGTTCCAAATCAAACAAAAGAGTCAAAAATGTTACATTTGATCATTTATTTATAGAAGGAAGTGATCCAATATCACATATTTATGAGTGTCAAAAGTATGTGAACCTTTAGGATTAGCCGATAATTTGAAGATTCCAAAAGGGGTCACTTTTTAGAGGTTTCCACTGTTTTGGCACCTCAGGGACTCTGCAAATGCGACATGGTGTCTGAAACTGATCACTGCAAAATCTGTCCTCCAAAAGCTCATTCCCTTCTGTTTCCTGCTGTGTGCCCATATATCAGTTTACATTCACATGTGGTTTACAATGGTAGTCAGGATAACTTGTATATCAAATTGTGTGATGCATTTTCTCCTTTAAACCTTTATGAATTTGTAAATTCTAGGGCCTATTGAAAATATTAGTAAAAGAAATTGAAATGTGTAAATTTTAACTCCATTCTGTTTTAATTCCTGTTAAATGCTTATAGGGTTAAGATAGTTCGTACATACTATTTTGACTTATTTAAGAGGGGCAGTTTTGAAAATGGGGTGAAGGTTAAAGATTTTCTATAACCATCTTGGCAGTGATAGTCTTTTGTCTTGATCATTTCTCAATGGATATGCAGGAATGCAGGAAATTTCTATGTTCTGGAATTTATGAGAAATCCAGCTATGACTGTAGACAGGTTATCAAGCAGGTGCACTACATGTATGAGAAGATAACCCGGCACAATAAGGAAATCATGGCTGAACAGAACATAGAAATTTCATACATTTATGGTCATATCCATTGGCAAGACAAAAGAGTAAGATGATTAGAACAAAAATCGATACTCTGAAAATGTTTTAATTACGTATATTTACAAAAATGTTTAATTTTTAATTGTCTACAATTTTATATATGGTTATGTCCACGGGAAACCCTTGTAATTTTCACTTCCTTTAAAACATGAATTTGGTCAGCACGGCTATAAATATGACAGCTAAATATCCAACACGGAGGTCGGCGGCTCCATCACTACAAAATGTCTTCACATCCACATACACCCCATTGATGTCAGTATTTTGATTGCCAAGTACGTCACAGAAGGATTTGGTGGCGCAGCCTCGTATACCATCTGTTTGTTTAACTTTACCTGGGTGGAAAAAGAATATCAGCAAATGATAATCCAAAACATGTCATTGCCAAAAAAAAAAAATGTAGACCTTTCAGAAAAATTCATTCTTAACATAGATCATCAATGTCAGATTTATGAGAGTCAAACCTTTCACCCCACCACTAAACTGTAGTACCCCGTATGACCACTACAAAGTGGATGGAGCCAACAGCTCTTGTCTCCATTGGCTGTGTCTGCTTTCATTTTCTAGTGCAGTGGTCCCCAACCTTTTCATCATCACGACCCAGCAGGGAGTGGAGGAGCGGGGTAGATTGTTTAGGGGCGGGGCTTTGACTATATGGGGTGGGGTTATACTCTAAACAGCGCTGTAGACCAGGTCCCCGCCATTAGCTGTGCTAGACTCCACGGCTCCCAGCATAATGTGTCTGGGAACCACGTTTACCCAGGCCAGCCCACTGCCCCGTGGACTGGCAAAAGACCCCCAAAGTCCCGGTCCGCGGACCGGTGATTGGGGAACCCTGTTCTACAACACTTCTGTGCTCTAGCACTTCTTCTTTTCTAGGTTTCTATGCATGGCAAACCTGGAGGCCATTGGTATATCCTCAACTACCATAGAATCTATTGACAGATTCGGCCCTGGAGCTTTCCCTCTGTAAACCACTTAATAGGGTGCCAAAAGGGTTAAATGGCTATTACAGTGGGAGCTGAGAATGTAGTCAAAGTTGGGCTCCAGCATTACTTGTGTTGGAACATCTCATGTTTCCCCATTACCTTGATATGGTGGGTTGCATTGTCTTTAGATTGCCTCTTTGCCAAATTTTAGCCAAAATTCTGCACCTCAGTCTTGTCATGGCTTGTTGCTATGGGCAAACCAAATTTGCCTCTCAAGACAGTGGAGGAGATCTTTTAGTCGTCTATACCACTTTTGTGGTGTAAAAAACTTTTTAAATGCTAGTAGTTAAACAAAAATTTCCTTTTTAATGTTGTCCCCTGCACTTTCCGAAAAGGGTTTGTAGCAAGGGCAAGATTTGTCACCATTTATGCCATAAATTTGTAAGATTCACAAATATTCATATGTTTCATTTTGATTCAGGCTGAACTTTTTTCCTTTCCCCTTAATATAAATGTTATATGGATTATCCACCTTTGTAATATTAATGACTATCTTTAGGATAGGTCATCAATATTACATCTGTGTGGGTCTGACAGCCAGGACCCCTGTCGATCGACTATTCACAGTTTATTGCCCCCCACAGCATAATGACCCCATCACTGCCCCCATACAGTATATTGGCCCTCACACAAAATATAATGGCCCAAAATAAGATATATGCTAAAGTCAAATAATTTTACTATTATATTTTTGTTATTTTTGAGATCATTCATCCCTTTTGCATGTCTACATTCCGATGAACGAGGTGCAAAACGGCCTTGAAAAACGCCACCGGGATCAGCCGTTTTCACATTACATTACAGTGTATGGAAGGACAAAAAATATAATAAAGTTTACCAGATATTTTAAGTTCGGTCCGGCCACACTTGGTCTCCTCTCCGGTGCAGTGTAGTTTAGCTGATGATTTGCAGTACTTATATTTTTTGATTGCGCAGGTTTCACATGTCCGGTTATTCGTTTTTGTACTTACAGTTGGCACTTGCAAAATGGAAATGAAATGGAATGGAAAATAAATAAATCGGTCTCATTTGCTTAAAATATGTCCAAAATGTGAAATGGAATCATCCATGTGGCTGACAAATGGGACTGATTTTTTTGAAAACTTTCAAAAATTACAAATATTGTTGCCCAAACCTCAAATGTCCGAATAAAGTTAAATGATAAAATGCTATCTGCCTGAAGTCGCCACTAGGGGTGCTCATGAGCTTTCTGTCTACTGATTATTATAAGGGTCCACCTAGTGGTGACTGTAGGCAGAATAATTTAATCTTTGGAGCCAATACCACTACCAGCTTTGGACCCACTATACTAACAGTAAATCCTTACACAGTTGGGGTTGCTAATATCAAAACCATCCTTTTCTCCAGTCTTGAATATGAAACTCACTAGAAATGAGTCTGGGGGTACAGTACGCCTCACTGCGCATGTGCCCAATGGTGTGCTCTCCACAATGACAATTCTTCCATGCAAGGTCATATTTGACCACCTGGGTTGTTGCAGGGAGATGTGTCATAAAAACACTGGCCACAAAGTATTGCACAGTGTTCTATAGCGCTACCTAGTGGCTGAAATATTTAGGGCAGTAATAGTGCATTATTTCAATAAGCAGACATTGGATTCGGCAGGACTGGCCATAACATGAGTGAAAATCTAGAAGAAATTGAGAGGATATGTAATATTTTCCAGAAACTTACAGGTAGGAAAAGTTGCAGTGCAGTTATCTTTGCTGCAGCAGGAAGTTGCCATCAGTACTTTGCCAGTGTGGAAGGTCAGGCTGCCGGTGATATTGCAGTGTTTTGGCTTTCCACATGTAATGGTGTATTGTGTAGTGACTGCGCTTCCTGTGTACAAGAGATGACATCATTATTACATCACAGATACAACACGATACATTGGTCACTGGCGCCATGGTTACTACATCATGTCCCACAGCGTAATGTCCACCCTTGATCCAAATCTGTCCTGAGAAATTTCCTCTTTAAAGGCATCAGAGATGAGTTTTTCTGATACAGAGCTCCTAATTGTAACACCAGCGGTCTGCACCTACTGGTGTACTTTTCCAGCAAACACAGCCTGCCCCAGGTTGCCTCTGCTTCACACTGTGTAGTTCCTGCCTGTCCGTTTTGCTATGTCCCACCTTTTGCTGCTGCCCCTGGTTCTGCCCATAGGGGGGGCATGTCCTTCCTCCTTTTAACTAGAACACCTAACATGCACACCTGTGGGCCTTTCTCAGCCAATCCCAGGCAGCGGCTCTGCCCTTAGCATGGTATCTGAGCAATTATAGGTCCATAGCCATGTTGGTTCTTGTGAGGGTTACCACTGGCTTGTCCTGCATTCACATTTTTCTAGTGTATTGACTTTGCCTTGTCCTGACTGTGCATCTATCTGCTCATCCTAATCTGCCTGATACTCGTTACTGACTTGTCTTGGCTCTACGAATAGGCATTTTGCACCCCTTTCCACTTCTGTAAAAATTGGACAAGAACAATGTGGGACTGGGCGGGGAGAACTCTGCAAATGACACATATTACTTAAGAAAACTGGAGTCATTTATTCTTGAAATTTGGAACTGGAGTTAATTTTAGTTCTGGCTTACGGGTGGCATGAGATGATCTACTGTTGAGCTATTCACTTTTTCAAAATTAAAGAGGACCTTTCACCACCTCCAACAAGTCCAGCTCTTTACACCATTTAATAGCTGCTGCTCCACTGATTCTGGAATTTTTTCTCTAGCCCCCACCATTCCTGAGCAATCAATGCTGTTAGTTTTGGTGTCTGATATGCTATTTAGACTCTGTACTGTCAGGAGGGCGGTGTCAGGCAGGAGCAGACAAGGGGTGTGATTCTGAGCTTTGACACTGCCTCTGGAGCTCAGAATCACGCCCCCTTGCCTGACACGTACTATTACATCGCACTGAGCAGGTAGTTAACAATTAGAGCCGTAATAGTATGGCACATTCACGCCACTGGCACAGGATCTGTGCCTGCAACACGACTTCTGGGTCCCGTCTATTTTACATAGCCGAGATTAGCTGCAAGAGTCGGAAAATATTTAACCTAACTTATCAGCAGATCATAGGTTCAAGTCCCCTTGTGGGACAGGAAAAAAGTGGAAAAAAAAAAAGTTTACAAAGTTTTAAAAAAGAAAAGTTTAAAGAAATAATAAAATTTTTAAAAAAAAACAACCTATTAATTTAAAAAAACACAATGTAAATAAAACAAATAAAATAAACATGTTAGGTATCCCATGTCCACACTATCCAAAAATAGCTTTATTTATCCCATACAGTGAACACAGAAAAAAAAAATACCGCAATGCACAAAAGTATATTTTGGTCACCTCAGTTTCCCTCAAAACTACTGATAAAAAGTGGTCAAAAATTCATACATATCAAAAATTGGTACCAATAAAAACTACAATTTGCCCCTCATATAAAAAAGCACACGCAATACTGGAATATGGTCAAAATATGATCACCCCAGGAATATCATTCAAGAGAGAAAATTCCATCTGTGCGGCGCCTATTAACAGATGCTAAGAACTAGAATTGGTGGAGGTGGTGAAAGGTCCTCTTTAAGAGATGCCATTAATTTTAGATTGGCTGCCATCCGTCCGTTGGGACTCTAGCAGATCAGCTGTTTCCTGGAGCGCTCAGCTCCCAGCATTGCTTATACCAACATACTTTTAGTAGCAGCAGTCATTGGTACTGTAGCTGTGTCCTATAGACCTAATTTGGACACAGCTGCAGTACTGAAAACTAAAGCTACTATGTTCACACAGAAGAATTTGGAGCTGCCTCCCACTGTTTTCAATAGGAGGCAGTAGCGGGCTCTTCTTTTTTTTTTTAAAGACGCTAAAAACAAAAGAATCATCCGCAAAATCTGTGATGTGAGACAATGCTGATTAGTCCCATTGTTTCTCAGCTCTGTTTCTGCTTTCCATTGGGGGCTGCACAAGGCCAAATGTGGAGAGGAATCTGAGGTAGAAGGCCGCCTCAAATACCTTTTGACTGGAAATGGGCAAATCTCTCTTGGTTGAGGTTCAGGTGTCTCAGGTCCAATATTAGGTCCGAACTACTTTTTAAATTGACTTCAAACATAATGTAGATGGATATATCTTACTGAGTGGTGGCAGGCACTAGACACTAGGTCATGTGACCGCCCCAGCCACACTTTCTGATAATTCGGTGATGTTCCGTTACCCCCACACCAACCCCATCATACTTACTTGTCTTCCTCTCTGGGAACGGCTCCTCCCCTCTTCCTCTCTGGTAGCACTTGTGCAGTCTGGAGGTGCCTGTGACACATGTGCAGTAGAGATGGCACTCCATCTCTACTGCGCAGGCATCAGAGGCACTTCCAGTCTGTGCACACGCTAGCAGAGAGTAAGAGAGGCGTTTCCAGCCTGTGCACAGTGAAAGAAAAGGAAGAGCCATTCTCAGAGAGGAAGGCAGGTAAGTATGATGCGGTGGTGGGGTGGGCTGAGTTAGTTAGTTGGGAAGGGCTAGTAGTGGGCGGGATAGCTAGGGAGACAGGAAGGGGGTGTAATGGATTGAGAGAGTAGGGGGCAGTGAGAGGGAGTTAGTGTGGAAGCTACACAGCAGGAAACTGCACCATGTAAACAAATACAGAAGATGCCAGGAGCTCCCAGACAAACCTAAAAATCACTCAAAACACTGCTAAAGGTATATGGGTGTACTCATTAACCCATTAATAGCACTATCCCAGAAAATCTGACTAAACTTTATTCTACTTCTCCTACTCCTATGTATTGCTGAAGAAAATGGAGTAATTTCTTAGAATCATGCAGTGACAAATAACACATCCATCCTCTACTTCCACCATCACTGGAATGCGTCTTGTTCCTGCCCACAGTACCTTATATGCTGTAAATGACATTAGCACTGTAAGATGTCCACCTACCACTGACTATTGGCTGAGAGGCTGTCAGGTGATGTCAGGTGATGCCAGAATGTCACAGTGACTCACAGACAAGTGAATCTTCTGTATTTTCTCTGCTTAATTTATGTCACGGTGGCCATTTTAGTTTGTCCGACACAAATTACCATTTATTCAGATTCATAAAAAATCGAACAATTTGGAATATTCGGGTCGAACACGGTACAAATCCGTTTGTCCATCTCTATAAGTGAGCAGGTCAGCACCTGACCTGTACACAATGTCAGGAACGACGTGCTCCAGGAAACTGCTGATCTGCCAAGGTTTCCACAGTCAGACCCTCACCAATCTTAAGGATAGGCCATCTGTGATGATTCTGCTGAAATATGGCTATAACTCAAAGCTGTATTTTGTTCTCTGGGTAGCGTATCTCTTTACTCATAAGGTGCGCAGCTATAATCCTAGGTGTATATTGGCAGTAGTGGCCTCACAGTAACAATGGGGCTTTGTATCCATCCCAGCAGGGCTCCATTGTATTCCTACACAGCCCTGAGTGATCAAACAAACACCTGCATTGTGCAGGTAGATCAGACCTGGTTGATAACATTGTATCATTCCACTTGGTCTCAGCTCAATACAAAGAATCTGGACTTGAGTGCATTATTCAATCAGACTTGCTGCCGCCGGTGACCTCATTCTGGGAGGTGGCATAAAGGGTATAAAAGATGAGGTAAGAGGCAATGGGAGGAGATTGGGCTGAGACCATCACAGACTACAGAGTTGGTGCTGAGACTACAGGATATTACAGACAGACCACTGTAAAGAGCATGCAGGCTGGATTATTGTATTAATGCCACATGCTAACAAGCCTCCACTGGTTATTCACACATGACAGAGCATGTGTGAGTGTTGGACTATAGAGCCACATCAAGGAGATGCGTGGTAAAGTAACTATTTCACCTTTATTCCCTTTTATTTTAAGTACTGTATATTGTAACTAGTAACTGTTAATGCTTGCTTCTACATATCTGTTCTAAACTGCATGTGTTAGATGTTAATACCGACCCATTTAGGGGTTAATAAATATATAAAATTTAGAAAGCTTGTCTTGTATTTATCTTGTGAACCCGGCACTCACTGGCGGTGAGTGTGATTTTTATATGAAAGAAGACTCAGGTGTGGCCACAGCGGTGTTGGCGCACTGAGGATCTTTCACACCATCAATTTTATAAAGGTGAGTAATGCCATTAATAACTGAGCCACAATAGCAGACCACAGATTAAAACTGGTATATAGAACAGTGGTTTTAAATAAATGACCCCCTATATCTACTGTATGCAGAATGTATGGAATTCTGTATTAGCAAAAACGGGGCTAAGACTGTTCTAAAGATATGTAAAGAATTTATTCAGGACAGAATTCTGGAGAGAAAAATGACCTGATATAAAAAAGCAGAAATTCAGTTTAAAGTGACGATGACATGACCCCATTGGTTTCAATAATAGATAAAGCAACCTCTCTGAGAACTGCAGGCATGAGCTTCCTTGCTGTTCCATAGGATACCATGATAAATTCAGTAGAACCCAATAATTTATACATGTCGTACCTACGGTCAATGAGGTATGAGCAACGACACAGACTTCATCTTTATGGCAGGTGATTGACGGCCCATCACAGGGTTTGTCACTAGAATGCGTGCAACTTTTGCAAACAAGAGAATAACCTGAAAGATAAGTGAGAATATGGAGTTAATATTCACCTTGTTGCCTTTAGCACATTTACAGATGACAGTGGGGTTTTAAAGGGGTTTTCTGGCCCCAGATCGATTTCTTTTTTTTTTTTTTTTTTTTTATACTGATGACCTATCCACAGGATGTGATCTTTGGAGGTCAAACAACTGGACCCTTCACAGGTCAACGCTTCTGACAGCAGGAACCGGAAACTGATGCGGTGGAGCACGTGCAGGCTCTCCTATTCAAGTAATAGGAGCGGCACTGCACTTCCCCGAACCACCACCAAGTAGTGGAAAAGGCTGCTGCGCTGCTTCATGCACTCCCTGTCCACTGCTTCTTTTGTTCAGACACCTGATCTATACAGGGTCCAGGTGTCCTGTGGGTAGGTTATGAAATTAATTTGGGGCCGGACAACCCCTTTAAAGATTCCATACTTCTTTTATTTTCCTATTGTCACATGTCAAAAGCAATAACTTTTTTTTTTTTTTTTTTTTTTTGGGATGAATTGTATTTTTCAATAGCAAAATTTTCAGGGAAACTTATATCCTATCAATTACATGTTATTGACTATTTTTGCACCGTGCATAAAAAATGTTATCTTTATTCTACTAGTCAGCTCAATTACAATAAAAATACTTAAAGGGGTTGTCAAAGCCCTCATAATAGCCAATATAATATTTAATATATCTAAGATGAGCAGGAGTTGGTTCCCAGTAAAGTAACCTAACCTGCCCTTTTTAGCAGCCGGCTGTGATTCTATAGTGATGGATATATGGATATTATTTGAGCCTTGCCCTCTATATGTTCATTTATAGTGTCACTGTACACTTGGTATCATAGCATTGACATTCTTGACGAACCCTATGGATTCCAGCTAGGAGGAAACGCATCGATTGACAATGCTACGTCTTCATGCATAATATATTGATAGATGATTTTTTTACACTATACCCATTGTAGGACACGACTGAAAATTGAGTATATTATGAGTCTGGACTAAATATATGGCTAGATAGTGGATTCCTATTACTTTATTATCTTACCCTCATAAGTTTTGCCTCCAATTGTGTAAAATTTAATGGGGGGAACCTAAACATCAGGGGATAGGTTTGTCTTTAATGAACAATTGTGAGAGGCGCCTTACACTAGGTTCACACTATTGACAATAATGAGGTATGTCGGGTGTCCGCTGTTTAGAAACTGAAAGTGGCAGAAAAAAAGTCCTCTGTGCAGGACTTTTTTTTCTCCACCGATTTTCCACGGTCTCTCCAGCTAAAATGTGAACCCAGCTTTAGTCACACATTTTTAATACATATTAATAAAAGTTACATTTAATTTTATTTACTTTTTTATTTCCCTCTATTCAGTTTAGTATAATAATACTAGTACTACTACTACTACTACTACTAATAATAATAATATTTTAGTAAATATAATAATAATTTAGCATAATAATAAATTAGATTACTGCCATAATTCTACCGATCCATAGAATAAAAGTAAATTGTTACTTATTCCGTCTGGTGGACTGCAAAAAAAAAAATTAAAAAATAAAAAACAATGCCAAAATTATTATTTTTTTAATCTCCTCTGAAAGAGTTAATAAAATGTACTCAATAGTTATAGGCACCCCAAAATAACATCATTGAAAAATACAAGTCACCCCACAAAAAACAAGTCCATTGATAAATCCTTGAGCAATTTAGTTTCCAAAATGGGGTCACTTACAAGGAAATTCCACTTTACTGGCCTCTCAGGGGCTCTGCAAACATGACATGCTATGACATGCAAACATGACGTGCTATGAAAGCCTCATTGTGCTCCTCCTTTCTGTCCCCTGCATTATGCCCACACAGCAGGGTGCAGAAGAGGAACGCTATTTGGATTTTTGAGCACCAATTTACTGTTTTTTGGATGCATTGCCACTTTTGCAGAGCCCCTAAAGTGCCAGGAAAGTGGAATCCTCTGATTGGACACAACAATTTGGAAATTGTGCCCAACTTGTGTTAACAGAGATGAAAACTCACCAAGCTGTTGTACCCAGGATAGCCATTTAACAGTTTTTGGAGTGTTTGTCTTTGCTGACACAAGCTGGGCAAAACATATTGGGCACTGAAATAGTGTATCTGTGGAAAAAATGCTATTCTCACTTTTTAGTTGTGCCTTCTGTGGTGCTGCAAAAGTAACCTGGTGTCCAAAATCAAAATCTGCGCTCCAAAAAAAAAAAAAGCATATCGCCCCTTCCCTTCTGAGCCTCGCTCTGTGCCCTAACAGCAGTTTACACCCATGTGTATGACGTTACTGTACCCAGTAAAACCTGCTTAAGGCCGGGGCCTCACGTGGCAGAAATGCCGCAGCAAAACCCGTTCCGTTTTACAGTCACTACAAAGTGGACAGGATACTAGCCAATCCCATCCACACATTACAGGAAAAAAAAACGTGCAGCGGAAACGCTGTAGTCTCCAATACTGTTGCGGTTTTGGAAATCGCAGCATGTCAATTTTATTTACGGAAACACAGGCGGTTTCCCTATAGGCTTTTTCACTTCTGAGTCCTGTCGTGTTTTCCAGGCAAAAGATTAGGGCTTCATGTAGGGAGTTTCCAAACTCAAGAAACAGAGCATAATAACTAGAGAGCTGACTTTTCACGGTGGCACAAGCTGAGCATGACTTATGACGAATACTGAATGACATATTTCTGGAAAAATTGCAATTTTTCCAGTTTCTGTCTAGTGGTGCTTCTTCCCTTCTGTGTCCTGCCAAGTTCCCAAACAGCAGTTCACATTCATATCTGGCATATCTCCATAACATTCCTTATATCCCTTGTGAATGTGTAAATTTTAGGGATTTTAGAGAAACCTTTAAATATGTTAAATGTATAAATAAGGTTCCTGGGCAGACTAGATGTTCTTAGACTTGTAAACCTTAAAAAATTAGGACATTTAAAAAATTCTGTCAACATAAAACATAAAATATGGTAAATAATAATTGTTATTTAATTTGGTTGGTGTTACTGTCTAAAAAAAAAAAAAAAAAAAAAGAGCATTTTAAATTTTGTAAATTGCTCATTTTTACAAATTTTTGCTAAATTTTGAATTATTTTATAAATGTACAGTTTAACCTACCTTGATTCACATACACAAAAAAGGGGCCTCCATATAAAGTACTCTGTGCCGACTGAAAACAAAAAAAAGCTTGCACCCATAGTTATATAAAAATACTAATTAATAATTTCTTAAGCAATAATAAATAATAAATTCATCAACCTCGTCTATAGGAAATGTGTGAGGAAGGGGGGGGGGGGGTGGACTGCAACAACAATGGACAATAGCCAAGATGAAAAATATCATGCAATAAATATGTGAGTAATACCCGTTGTAACATACACAAATTAAGAACAATATTATTCAGATTAATCCTTGGTTATATAGATGACACATAGAAAAAAAACAAGGAAAAATAAGAAAATAAAAGAAATTTTTTACATCAAAATATATATAATATTCAAATACTTATTACATAAATTCCACAGCAAATTCATATATTATATAATATATATATATACAGTATATATATATATATATATATATATATATATATATATATATATATATATATATATATATATATATATATATATATATATATATATATATATATATATATATATATATATATATATATATATATAGAGAGAGAGAGAAATCCAAAAATCCAAAATTGAAGTAGCAAAGGAATGTAATAGTCCCAAAATTAAAATTGTCATTATATCTGTGGCTATGTTGACACTGTTCATCTGGCAAATGGATTTAGTTATTATCTATTTATTTATTTATATATAGCAATTAATTAGATTATTTAATTATTTATTTAAATATGTTGTTTCCTTTGCTATATCTTGTGATGCAAATATTTCTACGCTTATTTGGGTTATTTTTTTATTATTTCACTTTCTATTCACTTTGGGACTATTATATTCTTTTGCTACATGAATTTTAGATGTTTCTATATTAATACTGTATATATCTACATGAATTTGCTGTGGTATTTATGTAATAAGTATTTGATTATTATATTTTTTATGTAAATAAAAATGAATGATATTTGCATCTTGACTATTGTCCAATGTTGTTGCGGTTTTTACTTCTCCTTTTCTATTATGTGAGTCTTTTTGTGTCCGTTTTTGTTTGATAACTCTATTATTTATTGTTGCTTCATCTTTTTGCATTTCTATATTACATTTTTGCATTTCCATATTACTTTGGGTGCAAGTTCCCTTTTTTGTTTTGGATTGGCTTTTATAAAAACTGCACAAAACATATTGACCAAAATTTGCCACTAACATTAAGTACGACGTGTCTTGAAAAACATTCTCAAAATGACTTTGGTAAGTTAAAGTCGTCCAAGGTTATTGCCATATAAAGTGACATATGTCAAATTTGAAAAATGGGACTCAAGAGATCCAAATGAGACTTAGAAAGCCCAAAATTGGCTAAGGTGGGAAGGAGTATATTTGGATTACAGAAGCTCTTTTGTGGGATTGACCCAGATGGGCTTTCCTTTACTTCCCATGCACATCAATGAATCTTGGGTGCCCATGATCTTGTCACCAGTTCACCACTGGATCACTTTTGGTAGATTTTAACCACTACATACCAAGAGCAGCCTATAAGACCTACCTTCTGAAGTCACTCCGAGCCACTCGTCTTGTCGTCACAATTTGGACCTTATCAGAGTCTCTCAGATCTTGCCCAATTTTTCTGCTTTCAAAACCTCAACTCATAAGCCGACTGTTCACATGTTCCAGAATATATCCCACCATTGTCATCAGACGACCAATATTTCACCCCTCACCTTGGTTTTATTATTATGGCTGATCGATGTACGTTCTCCTTTGCTTCTAGTAGACCTGCTCCAGGACACCTTTCTGCTTTCAGTTTACATTTTATTTTTGAGAAACATATACCATTTTTTTTTTCTTTTTTAACCCAATAACATGACAAGTCGTGCAAGAACCTACAAAATTGCTCAATTGCAAAGACCAAGTTGGAAAAGGAAAACATATATCTTCACATATATTTAGGAAATCTTATTATGAAAACCAAATAATGTCCAGAGAAATATATACAATGATATAAAATCCTTGTCCTATCTTACCTGTTGCAGCTAGGGCGGACAGAAGGAGAAGGAGCTTCATTATTATTTCTGGAGTTCACTGCAGTATGTGACACCTATCACAGGTAAACTCTACTGGAAATCTCCTATATTAATTTCTGAGCTATTATAGGGCAGGCAGGGCAGGTACTGATAAAGGAGCAGCCAAACTCTCTACGTATATCAGAAATACGCCCATATTACCTCTATAGCTGGCAAGGATCAAAACACTAGGTGTCAGTTCTGGGAATAGGCTTCTACTTCTAGATAACACATGAACACGGATGTAGGAGTAATAAGATTTCATTATTTTATCTTGTACTATCTTGTATTATACTCTAGAGCTGCACTCACTATTCTGCTGTCTTTTACATGTGAGGCTTGAGAAAGCGCCAGCAGGCACGAAATGGTAGTTGCCTTTTTGCCTTATATGCATATACCTCTCTCCTGTGCAGCTGCCTACTGTTGTTATTTGGAAGTCACGGAATAAAGACGGATTTTAGGACATGTTTTGTTGAGTGCCCCCTTCTTTTTGCTCTTTTCTAAGCTGATATCCTGTATTATACTCCAGAGCTGCACTCACTATTCTGCTGGTGCAGTCACTGTGTACATACATTACATTACTTATCCTGTACTGATCCTGAGTTACATCCTGTATTATACTCCAGAGCTGCGCTCACTATTCTGCTGGTACAGTCACTGTGTACATACATTACATTACTTATCCTGTACTGATCCTGAGTTACATCCTGTATTATACTCCAGAGCTGCGCTCACTATTCTGCTGGTGCAGTCACTATGTACATACATTACATTACGTATCCTGTACTGATGCTGAGTTACATCCTGTAATATACTCCAGAGCTGCACTCAGTATTCTGCTGGTGCAGTCACTGTGTACATACATTACATTACTTATCCTGTACTGATCCTGAGTTACATCCTGTATTATACTCCAGAGCTGCACTCACTATTCCGCTGGTACAGTCACTGTGTACATACATTACATTACTTATCCTGTACTGATCCTGAGTTACATCCTGTATTATACTCCAGAGCTGCACTCACTATTCTGCTGGTACAGTCACTGTGTACATACATTACATTACTTATCCTGTACTGATCCTGAGTTACATCCTGTATTATACTCCAGAGCTGCGCTCACTATTCTGCTGGTGCAGTCACTGTGTACATACATTACATTACTTATCCTGTACTGATCCTGAGTTACATCCTGTATTATACTCCAGAGCTGCACTCACTATGCTGCTGATGCAGTCACTGTGTACATACATTACATTACTTATCCTGTACTGATCCTGAGTTACATCCTGTATTATACTCCAGAGCTGTGCTCACTATTCTGCTGGTACAGTCACTGTGTACATACATTACATTACTTATCCTGTACTGATCCTGAGTTACATCCTGTATTATACTCCAGAGCTGCACTCACTATTCTGCTGGTGCAGTCACTGTGTACATACATTACATTACTTATCCTGTACTGATCCTGAGTTACATCCTGTATTATACAACAGAGCTGCGCTCACTATTCTGCTGGTACAGTCACTGTGTACATACATTACATTACTTATCCTGTACTGATCCTGAGTTACATCCTGTATTATACTCCAGAGCTGCACTCACTATTCTGCTGGTACAGTCACTGTGTACATACATTACATTACTTATCCTGTACTGATCCTGAGTTACATCCTGTATTATACTCCAGAGCTGCACTCACTATTCTGCTGGTACAGTCACTGTGTACATACATTACATTACTTATCCTGTACTGACTACATTGCATACATCCTCTTCATTGAGATTTTTCTCCTTATCGCCTCCCTGCAGTCCAAGTAAAGATTTCCTGACTGCAACTACATCACAACCATGAATAATCCTAACCCTCCCTACATATAGGATACAAATTTATTACGTTTTGTTAGTTTCTTACTTAAGATCTCCAGTAGCCTCGCCCTCCCAGAATTGATTCACCAGAAGGAAGTAACTACATTTTCCCAAATGTTAATGTTGACCTTTTTTCTTTATTTACCTTCTCTACTCCCATGATATCTTATGTAAGCCTGGCCGATGTCCATTATGTGGACAGGTTGTGATAAATAGCACAACTTCTCTAAAACACTCACTGCACATTGTAGGTTAAAGGTTACAATGTTATTGAAGGGATAATCTCTAAATCTGCCTGTCCTACCAACAGGGTCCTGGTGGAGGTGTAACTTGTAGACATATGGAAGTTACAAAATTTCAATGTTGCATAATACTCCTGTTACTCTAATCCATACCATAATCTTTGTAGAATAGCTTCCACTCCAATATGATCCCTGAATCTGCCCTGGTGTGGGTCCTGGTGCAGGTGTGACTCATTCAGACAATATTCCTGTTCAAGGGTGTAGCCAATGCGGGGTACAGAGGTAACAATCATTACAGGTCCATGGAGATTGAGGGGCCCAAAGTCCTCTCCTCAATTTAAGAAGACACCAATACACATGGTAAGTGGGGGCCCTATTACAGATTTTGCACTGGTGCCCAGGAGCTTCTGGTTACTCTTCCGCTACTGTTGATCCACCTTAATACATATCCTTGGGCAATTTTGATTTTTTTTTTCCCCCAACATGGCATTTACCATATGGGCTATATATTTTTATATGTTTAGAGTTCAGCATTTTTGGATACGGGGATATCTAATGTTTTTTTTTGTTTGTTTGTTTCTAATTATTTTTATATGTGATCTAGGGAAAGGAGGGATTTGAAATTTTTAATAAAAAATTTAAATTTTAAAATATTTTTTTTACCTTTTTTCCTTTTTTTTTATTTTATTAAAAACAACAAAAAAAAATCAGACAGATCAAGGATTGTCGGTTTAGGGGAGAGTTCCCTTTCTACTGGGATTCTGCTTGAGCTGAGGTTTGCAGAAGACATCACGGTCGCCTTATAAGATCCTCCTAACTGCTGTCCTGTTGTAGTATCTTATTATAAAAGAAAATAAGTCTCGGATATTGAAATTGAACATCCCGGGAGATATCTGGCAACATAGAGTTCATTTCCCATTTTCTGGGGAAAATGGGCATGGGACATCCCATGCCTAGGAACATTACCGTAGTTTTCCCTTCTGAAAACCAGAAGGTCTTAACTTTCTGTCCTTCATTTCTCAACGGATACAAGAACTAGATCACTTAGAAACCTTTGGAATGTCCTGCACTTCCTAAGATGCTGAGATCTTTGCCTATTCCCATAACCAAACACATTTTCCATCAGATGCCTTCACAAATGAACACATTTTTATGGACAACAAATTTAAGGGTGGCATTTGACACTAGGAGCTGTCGCAGACAATTTGGGGTTCTTGGACTCTTGGATATAGAGTATACCACTAGCATGCTTTTGCAGTATTAGATCAAACACTGCACTGGAGGACCACAACATCATACCGTGGGTTCCTATTGAGAGGCAAACTCCCTGTTGAGCCTATTTACATCCTTTCCATTGGGATTCACCCTTTTTCCTAAGCTCCTCCCTACAGTCCAAGCCACCCTTCAAATATCGATGGTGCTGACTACATATTTTTCAGACTTCTGCCCAACGTAGTATTTTAGCTCAAATTTAAAAAAAAAAATTCCTGACTGCACCTAAATCACAACCATGAATAATCATACACGCCCTCCACGTAAGACTTATTACATTTTGTTGCCAAAGATCTCGAGTAGCCTCACCCTCCCAGAGTTAATTCACCAAGAAATGTTTACATTTTGCCATATGTTGACCTTTATTCTTTATCTACTTTCTCTAGTCCCATGATATCTTATCTAAGCCTGGCTGATGTCCATTTTATGGACAGGTTGTGATAAATAACAAAACGTCTCTACCACACTCACTGTGCATTGTAGGTTAAAAGTCTCAATGTTATTGAAGGGATAATATCCTCGCTGGTATGATCCCTAAATCTGCTTCTCCTACCAACCTCATGCGGGTCCTGGTGGAGGTGCAACTTATAGATATATGGAGGATACAAAATTTCAATGTTGCATAATAGTCTTGTTACTCTACCCCATACCATAACCTTTCTAGAATTGTCCTGGCAGGAGGTTTAGAGTTCCTTTTCCCCTATGTGGATACTGTAGGCTACCTGGCAAGTGGTGTTTCAGACCACTCCCGATAAGAGAGACTAAGTTTGGGTAATACAGAAGGCAGAACTGGCACAAATGCTTCAGCAGAAAGTTCTGGAGACCAAATGGATTATCACCACGGCTAGATTCAATGGTGCTGATCAAGTGGGAAAAATCTGTTCTTTTCCCCGTGGATCCATTTGGACTAATTTTCTCACTAGCACAGATTTGAGTCCACAGTGTACAATTTCAAATATTGGGGTTAGGGTCACTGGTAAGCCACAAAATCTGATTCCTTTATAAGCCATATTCAATACCTCAACTCCTTTATGTCTTATATTCCAGAATAAGATTAGAATACCTCCAGAGAAGTAATGCGTCAGCCCCAGTTAAAGGTAAAATCAACAGAAAAAAACTAAAGTTATATAAAATGCCCCCCATAGATCTATTATAACCTCATGGGGGGCACAATGTATAAAAAAAATTAAAAAAATAAAATGACAAAAAATATTAAATAAATCTCCACTACCACTCCCATGTCACAGGTTCCAGCCCAGCCATTGGCGACTTAACAGTATGTGTAACCTTCATAAAAATTATCATATAAGGAAGAGAGACAACTATTTAAAAAAAAATTTTTTAGTAGAACTTTTTACTATTACAAAAAAAAAAAAGAAAAATGTGAAAAACAGATATGTTCCCCCTCCTTTTTTGTTTACCTTTTCAGCATTTGCAACTGGACGGAGGGGAACATAGGGGACATTATAATGTATGGGGCCACTAGGGAGGCATTATACTATGTGAGGGTCACTAAGGGGGCATTATAATTTGTGCAATTCAGGTATTTGTAAGTGGTGGTGATGGGGGGGGCACCACTGGGACCATCAATATGTTAAAATTGCCCTGGTGCCATATCTAGATATGGGTGATGCTTGCAAGATTTGTTTAGCAAATATATGCGAGGTTCGCCAACCAGTTTCAATCCAATCCAAAGTGTTATTATTTTAGTCTGGGTTTTCTTCAGTCCCCGGGATGTAATAAGCAGAGACCTAGGGTGCGGAAACATAATAAACACTGATATTTACCTTACCTTGCATCTCCTGGGCACCCTCATGGTGCCCTGTGTTACAGTGCAGGTGTCTTCTGGCCTCCTTGGTGACATCAAAGGTTCCTTGCATCAAAGTGTTATGATGTGGGTGGTCCCCATGTGACTTCTGAGGCCCAACCACAAGCCTCATTGGACCCCCGGGGCTTGTGATGTCAATCAGGTGGCCACAAGAGGCTGGAAGACGAATGCAATTACGCATCAGATGAAGGAGCCCAGGACAGGTGAGGGAAGGCGAATATCAGTTTTTACTATTTTATTGCACCTCCCTTGGGCCTTCATTTATCATATCCTGGTGTCTGAAGAGACCCCGAAATATAATAGCGATTCATAGGTGCCAAAATTCATAACAAATGAACATGTTTGCTCATCTCTAGCAATACCCTGCATCACCACTACTCTATATATAGCATGCAAATGTAGCATAATCAAGAAAAAACTAATAAAAGAATATTTTTAGAAGTTATATTTCTTTAAAAAAAAATTCTATCAGCTAATGTTCTCGCCATACAGCCGCATTTGGTTTCTTCTCCAGTGCATTTATCTGATGTGTAGAAATGTTTTCTCTACATCGTTGCTGTTGAGGTTTTTCCCACAGCACTTTTTTGCTGCGGCCCCACGAAGAAGAATTGATGGGAGGCTAAATAAACATTATTAAACCAAAATTCTACTACACAGTACATAAGATATAAGGAACAAATAACCAGGATCTACACCAGGGGTCAGCAACCTTCGGCACTTCAGCTGCTGTGAAACTACAACTCCCAACATGCTCCATTCACTTTCATGGGAGTTCCAAGAACAGCAGAGCAAGAATGCATCCTGGGAGTTGTAGTTTTACAACAGCTGGCGTGCCGAAGGTTGCCTACCTCTGCTTACACTGATTCAAGTATCACAAGTTTTGTTTTGTTTTTTTAATATTTGCAGAAGAACAAACAAAGAAAAAATATTAACAAGAAGAGATTTGCCAGGGAAACGGCGGGTTCACAGAATATACGCTCTGTGTATAGAAGGCAATACAACTGAAAAAGAAAAAAGTGTGAAGTCACAGGAGGCTACGATCGAGATATGGACTGAGTCCATTTGTCCCATTTGGGGGCACGCCCAAAGTAAGAGTCTTGGATGAAGGCCACAGAACATTCAATAACACAGCTATTGTTCACATACAAGCTCGCAGAGAGACAGAGCCGTGGCACTCATACCAATACTTTGTACTTAAAATTTTATGTGAAATTAGCACATAATAAATAATATAGTCACACCTCCTTTGGTTTCTGTCCCCTAGTGTTACTACTCACCTTACTAAAATTTTTAAGCTCTCCCTCTCTTCTGGAATCTTTCCCTCCTCCTCCCTCGACCCATCCTGTGCTGCTAACTATCGACCCATCTCTAACCTCCCCTTCATCTCTAAACTCTATTGGCCTCAGGGATACCGCTCTCTCTTGGTTTTCTTCCTATCTCTCTGACTGCTCATTTAGTGTATC
This sequence comes from Leptodactylus fallax, assembly GCA_947044405.1. NCBI lineage: Eukaryota > Metazoa > Chordata > Amphibia > Anura > Leptodactylidae > Leptodactylus > Leptodactylus fallax. The sequence continues at coordinate 264,967 of CAMRHE010000802.1, forward strand.
ATTCACTGGTGCTATTTCTTCTCCTCTGCCCCTTGTGGTTGGGGTTCCTCAGGGCTCGGTCCTAGGTCCCCTCCTCTTCTCTCTGTATACAGCCCCAGTTGGACAAACCATCACCAGATTTGGCTTCCTTTACCATCGTTATGTTGATGACACCCAACTATATACCTCATCCCGTGACATCACCCCTGCACTAATACAGAACACCAGTGACTGTCTCTCTGCTGTCTCTAACATCATGTCTTTTCTCTAACTGAAACTGATTTTTTCAAAAACTGAACTTCTTGTGTTTTAAAGCAGTACACCTTCTGTCTTGTGGTTATATTTGACTCAGATCTCACCTTCACCCTTCATATTCAGAAACTTGCACGCTCTTGTCAACTGCACCTCAAAAACATCTCCAGAATTCGCCCTTTTCTTACTGTGATAACATGAAACCCTCATTGTCGCTCTGCTTCTCTCTCGTCTTCACTATTGCAATTCTCTTCTAATTTGGCTTCCTCTTACTAAGCTCTCCCCACTACAATCTGTCCTGAATGCGGCCGCCAGACTCATCTTTTTGTCACTCCGATACACAGATGCACAAGATACATTGTGCCTGTCGCTGCACTGGTTGCCCGTCCACCACAGAATACATTGTAAAGTTATCACACTGACCCACAAATCCCTCCAATAGCGCTGCGCCCCCCCTATATCTCCTCTCTCGTCACTATCTACCGCCCTAACCATCCTTTCCGTTCTTCCAATGACCTTAGACTTGCATCCCCTGTTATCCGATCATCCCACTCCCATCTCCAAGACTTTTCTCGAGCTGCACCGGTGCTCTGGAACGCTTTACCCCAGACAATCTGTTTAATCCCCAACTACAGCAGCTTCAAAACTGCCCTAAAATCACATCTATATGGTCAGGCTTATCGCACGTGGTTCAACAATAAGAGATAGAATCTTTACGCCAAGCATATAAATACTCCAGGAGGGAAACCAATAATTTCTGTTGAATATTCATGTCTAATATTAACAATAATATTAAGTTTATGATACAAAATTCTGCTAAACTCTTCCAGAACTTTAATAACTTTTGGCAGGAACATTGAAGGTTTAGTGATATCAATGATGATGTCATTTGCAAATAGCCCAATCTTATGGGCTGTGCCACCATAGTGACTGCGCTAATATTGACCGATGACCTAATCAAAGTGATTAGTGGTTACGTCACTAGTGTAAATATAAGAGGAGACAGGGATACCCTGGATAGTTGTAATAAACACTTTAGATGTGTGGCTGAGCTCTCCATTGGGACCTCCAGCACTCTTCAGGTCTGGCGTAGTGAAGAGGAGACTTGAACTATAGATGGTGGTGGTAATAGTTTCCCCTGGGGCTTACCCTGTAGTGAAGTCTCCCGCCTGAGGGTGGTGGAGGTGTCTAATGTAGGTGTAGGATGAAGGACTCGTAAACAACTTATGGTTTTTACTGTAGTTTCTGCAAAGCATTTGAACAGTTGGCAAGAGCAATCCTCTACAAGATGGAGGAACAGGTTAGGACACCGCTTGGCTAGAAGGTATTCTCCATGGTTTAGCTAGTGTTCTTTTAATCTCTCTCAAAAATGTTCTCTTTTTCTCTGTCTTTTCATCTGTTTTACAAAAACAACTGCCCAGGTGTGGGGTGCAGGTTCAAAAATGGTTGCTGAATGTGGCCTGAAGCTCATCGGTTCAGTCGTAGCTATGAGTCTTCTAAAATTCTCCTCTCAGATGATATCACATACACAACTACAAAAAGTGAGCAGAACAATATGTCTGATCCTCAGCTTGACTACTTAGGAGCACTAAAAACTGAATTGTGGCTTCAAGACTTGACCTAGATTCACATGGCTGAATTTCACCCAGGAAACTCGATCCGTGTGTTGGCCGGATTTACCGTCCTGAACATGATGCCGGGAGAGAGACTCCTAACAATATAGTTATCTATGCTGCTAGGTGTCCCTGCCTCCCAGCGACATACTGTTCCCTACTGATTATAGTACAGGACAGTATGGGGAATTCTAGCATTATAGATGACTATACCGACTAGGAGTCCCGCAACCCCTACCACACCCATATCCAAGGTACTAGCCAAGCCCACAGCAACACAAAACTATGTGTGACCTACATAAAAAATGTCTGTAATGGAAAGGAGAAACTATGAAAAAAAAAAAAAAAAAAGAAAAAATGTGAAAAACCAACACCTTTTCCTCCCCTATTTTCTATATTTGGGCCATTGCAAAAACACAGCATTTCACAATCCCTGCCAAGTGAATGAGGTTCTGGCTAATCCCATCTGAAAATTGCAGCATGTCAATTATATCTGTGGAAACGCTGGGTTTTCCCTATAGGTATAATAAAGGGAAAAAAAAAATCAGCAAAAACATAATGAAAAACGTTGCAGAAAAGCGGTTGAGTTTATTCTGCATTTTTTTCTATAGCGTTTTTTTAGCTGCGTTTCGCTACGTGGGGCCTTAGCCTTACCCAGATATTTAATAATAAAGAAAAAGTGCAAAAATAGAAAGGACATCAAAGTAAAGCCCTTGTATTACTGAGCAAAGAGGAAACATTTTTTTATTTATTAGTAAAATTAAATAATTATTTAAAAAAAAAATAATCCCAACGAGAAAAAAAAAAAGGTATTGTTTTTTAAAAAAAAATCTGAACGGTCAAGAAGTGGTTAACAAATATGCAGGAGCACAGTAAAAGGAAATATAGCACGGACTTCTGGACTCCTTCATGTTTGTTTTTGGTGATCAGAAGTCTCCTCTTTTTTTCCTGTGCACTAGATGAGAGAGCTGGGTGTTACTTTTTGCTTTTACCATTACCGCCCATGTGCCTGATGAGCAGTGCCTATATAATGAAGTGAGGTCTGCTGTCCCCAGCATTGACATTTCTTACATGCAATGTCCTTTTTGACCACCTGGGGTGCTGTTACTGGGACACAAAGTATAAGCATATCCAATATCTCCACCTAGTGTTTGAAATATTTAGTGCAGTAATTATGTGTTACTTCAATGAGCTGATATTTAGTTCTGCGGGGATGGCATTAACATGTAAAAACCTAAAAGTAGTTACATTTAGGGGATAGGTAATTGTAAAAACTTACAGGTAGGGAACGGTGGGGTGCAGTGATCTGTGCTGCAGCATGAGGTCCCCGTCAGGATTCTTGCAATGTTGAAGGTCAGGCTGCCATTCACATTGCACTGATTTGGTGTTCTACATTTAATGGGGGTGACTGTGCTTCCTGTGTGCAATAAACGAAAGTGCACCTATCATTAATAACCACGTGACATACATGATACATCAGTCACTGGTGCCATGCTTATTGCTTTGGAGTTTTTCATGTCCCGCAGTGCTAGGTTCACATCTGCGCCGGGCTCTCCATTGTTTGGGTCCAAACAACGGAGAGCCAGACCGCTAAAACAGCGGTTACCCATGGACACTGACGGACCCTATTGACTATAATGGGGTCCGCAGGGTATCCCCCGAGATAAAAGTCCTTCATGCAGGACTTTTCTCTCCTCCGGTTTCTGACTCCAGCGCAGATGTGAACTAAGATAATGTGCATTGTAGGTGTAAATTTAATCACAATGGCGGCACATCTGATGCCACCATACAGGTTAAGGCTGTATTCACACATTCGTATTTTTTGTACGTATTCCATAGCCATATTTTCATGGATGAAATACGTATCCATTCATTTCAATGGGTTTATTCAGACATCCATTTTTTTTTTCCAATGGAAGGCAGCGCAGTGACAAAATAGCATGTTTTTTTTTTTTCGCTGATCATGGATCCATTGCATTAATGCAACATACTGCCTGATTTTTCAGGGACCCAGACACATAAAAAGTATAAGAAATGAAAAAGAAGTTGATATGATCAACCATGGACAGCACATGACCTGCAAATTAGCAGGGTGGACGGCTATTAAAACGGGCATCACACTTCTGCAAAATGCGCAGGTGTGAATGTGGCCTGAAATTGGTGTGTATAGAGCAGTGGTCTTAATAAATATTCCCCTATATCTGCTGTACATAGAATGTTTGGAGCGCAATATTAGCAAAATCAGACTAACTGTTACAAATATTATTATATTATAATATTCATATACTGTATATAACTAAATTATTCAGAACAGCGAGAAATGACTTAATTTAAAAAATTTGAAAATGACTTTAAACAGGACCTTTCACTACCTCTTCCAAATCTTGGTATCCTTCAATAGCCGCCTCTCCACTGATTCTGACATAGTTGGAATTTTTTCTCTAGCCTTCATCGTTCCCGAGCAGTCATTGCTGTTAGGTTTAGTACCCAATGTGCCAATTAGGCTCTCTACTGTCAGGTGGGCAGTCCCTGAGAGTCTAATTAGCATATTGGATGCTAAACCTACTGCCGCTGATTGGTCAGGAATGGTGGGGGCTAGAAAAAAAAATTCCAACTGCCCCAAAATCAGTGAAGCGGTGCCTATGGGAGGATGCAAAGAGTGCAAGGTCATTCGAAAAGCTAATGCGATGTCCTCTAATTGATTTCTGTAGGATATAAGGCAACCTCTATGACAACTGCAGAAATTTTGCTTATACCTACAGGTACTGAGGTAAAGGCATCGACACAGACATTACCGGCAAGGCAGGTCACAGTTGGCCCAATACAGGTCGTGTTACTAAGATGCCAGCAACTTCTGCACAATAGAGAATAACCTGGAAGATAAGTAACAAAGGGTTAATATTCAGCTTCTTGCCATTAGATCTACATCAAGGAGCGTCGCTGAACATTTACTGCTCCAATTTTTTATTTTTCAAATTGTCGATTTGTTCCAAAGGGAAAGAAAAGCTTCTAACTTTTTGATAGACTTTGTGTTTCACTTCCTTAACACCTTATGGACGCAGAACTTTTTTTTTCCATTGTCTCAAGTCAAAAGCCCTAACTTTATTTTTTTTTCTATATCTCGTCATAGTGATTTTTTTTTTTGCAGGATGAATTGTATTTTTCAACAACACCATTTATATCCTATTATTACATTTCATTAACTGTTTTTGCATCCTGCACTTTGAAGTGTAAAAATATGTTCTTTTTGGTGATTTTTATGTTTAACTACTTTTTTGGTTTTACTGTCACCGAACTCTTATAGCCATAACTTTTGAATGTTCCATAAACAGAGCTGTATAAGGACTTGTGTTGTGTGGAAAACCTATAGTTTATTTTGCTACCAGTTTTGGTTATATATGTTATAGTAACTTTTTATCTCATTTTTTAGATGCAGTGTGATTACTAGTTTACCTCTCTCTCTCTCTCTCTCTCTCTCTCTCTCTCTCTCGCTAGATAGATAGATAGATAGATAGATAGATAGATAGATAGATAGATAGATATAGCTACACAGACAAACGCACAGTACTGTGCAAAAATGTTAAGCTGGTGTGGAAAAATTTCAACAAAGTAAAAAGGCTTTAAAAAATAGAGGTATTAAAGAAATATGTTCCAAAGCTGCACTCACTATTCTGCAATTGGAGTCACAGTGTACATACATTATATTACTTATCTTGTATTATACTCCAGAGCTGCACTCGCTATTCTGCTGGTGCAGTCACTGTGTACATACATTACATTACTTATCCTGTACTGATCCTGAGTTATATCCTGTATTATACTCCAGAGCTGCACTCACTATTCTGCTGGTACAGTCACTGTGTACATACATTACATTACTTATCCTTATCCTTATACGTCTCTTAGCTTATTTTTTACTCTGATATTACTTTAGATACATTGAGTCAGTGATGTCAGAATACAAAGTAATTTTCTTCTATGACAGTTTCTGAGAGCCCTATATGATAAGACTTGGAGGAAGGGAATGTTGGACATAAAGAAAATTTTGTAAACTTAAAATTGTTGAATCGTTGATCAGACCCACCAAAATATGCTGTTTAGACGACTGTCATTGCCTGGATTTGGGCATTTTTACCAAACCATTAACCAACTGACCAATAAGTCGACAGCAAACCGACGAACCAATGAGCCAACTAACCAGCTGACCAACCAACATAGAAACCAGCCAGCCAACTGCTGTAATAGAGACTTTGGGCTAAGTTTACACTTCCTACATGTTTCTAGTGTTTTCTCCAGCACAATATTTTATCTCAAAAATTTTCAAAAATTCCTGACCCCAATAAAATCAAGTCATGAATAATTAAAAGCCTGCTCCACATAGGATACAATTGTACTACATTTTATTTATTCTTCTCCAGTAGCCTCACCCTCCAGTAGTTGTCTCACCTATGATTACTTCTTTCCATATATTGATCTTCCTCTTTATCTATGTCGTCTCCTCCAATGATATCTGACTATGGCTAGGTAAGATTTTCCTAGGATGGTGGCTTTTATGTGGGTAGGTTGTGATAACACATCATCTCTACACCCCTCTCTGTACATTGTGCTGTAGGTTATAGGTTACATGTTACGGGAACCCTACAGGGATTCTTCACTTTCTATACAATCAGGCTCTGTATTAGTTATTGACATTGGAGATCCATGATATGTTGTATCTGCTTGGATTAATACACAGACATATAGAAAGCCCATATAAAGGTGTTCACAGCAGTTCCCATTCACCTTGGCAGCTATTGTTATAGGCCTCATGTTAATCATTTACTAAGACTTACATATGTGTCTCCGCATCTTCGAGTAGGTTAACCCTTTAATGATGCACGGTAGTTTGTACATTAATGCTCGGCTTTGTTCATATTTTCTGTCTCCACCTTCGGAAATTGTTTTGCCAAGAGGAAAAAGATTCTTTGGATTCCGTGTAATAGAATAAAGTTATAGAATAAAACACTGGACTATCAACAATAGCTTAACATTTTATTAAGAAGAGTATAAGAAGATATCAAAAGGTCTTACAACAAGGAAAAGTATAAAAGATATTAGAATGTAATTAAATCCACACTTTCAATGCTTAAAGGTATATCAGAAGGTATATCAAGGTTAATCAACCTGTGATATGATCAAAACCTGCAATTAAGCAAGGTATAGCAAGATAATCAAAGTTAAGCAAACTATGATATAATCAAATCCACACTTAAAAGTATATTGAAAGGTATATTAAATCAACACTTACAACACTGCAAAGCTTCATTGATGAATTCTGATCAAGGTATCTGCAGGAAAATATCACCAAGCCATTGTGACAGGTCTGCAGCATCAGGCGTCCCCAATCTGCTGTAAAGGTTGCAACATACGGCTTGGGGATATCATCCGTCTTTATATACCCTTTATGTGCATATAAGGCTCTACTCGTCTCCAAACTCACATTCTTGCGAAAGGGCCCAACTTTTACTAGAATGTGTCATGGGACACGTTCATCTCATTCAGGGTTAATCCTTAAGCTGGCGTTTATGGACATGTAAACATAAAGTCAAACAGAGTTGAACCTTTGAGCTGATTTTTATGTCTTATGTAGACATTAAGTCAAACAGAGCTGAACCTTCAAGCTGTCCATGTAAACATCACATAGAACAGAGTTGAACTCTGATCTTGCTTTCTGTTTAACTAGACATTACCTCATACAGAGTTTAAATTAAGGTTACATGACTTGGCTTCTATAAACATCTTGTCAGCCATTTTATCAAGGGCAGTCATTTTGGTTTTTAGCATTACAGAAATTCATAACTTTTTTATTTTTCTGTTGACCTAGCTAAGTGAGGGCTTATTCTTTGCATGACAAGTTGTACTTTCATTTGGCACCATTTTTGGGGAAATATGTTTTGAGGGGTCCATGTGAAGAAACCTATAATTCTATATTTATACTGGATTTATTATGTTTTACTGCTTGTATTAACGAAACACCATTTTTCAAAATTAAAAATTTTCCTGGGGTCACCATTAAGGATTCGGACAAATCAATCCTCCGGCTCAATTCGGTCCAAACTTGTTTGTATAGAACCAGAAGGGAAATTATTATACTATGATGCTCAGAGTGCCCAGGTCACATGACATCACAGGAGAGTGCCAGACGTTGCCACGAGGCCCAAAAGAGGCAACGGAAGGTGAGTATAAATGTTTATTATTTTTATCACCTTCCCTAGGCCTTCACCTATTATACTCTGGAGTCTGAGGTGTATAATAGTTTACCGCAATGGATGTCGTGGCGGCCATTGAATAGTCCGAGATGAAACCCAAATTGTTCGGTTTTATTAAAAAACTAATGACTTGGAATATTTAGGTCGAATCCGGTTCGTTACGAACCAGATTGCCCATCTCTAGTCATCCTATTCTGATGCCTATAACTTTTTTACTGTTTAGTTGATAGCGATATGTCAGGGTTCTTTATTTGCAGGGCAAGTTTTAGTTTTTATTGGTACCAATTTTTGGCATGTACAACTTTTTGATCACTTTTTATGGCTATTTTTTGGGGCAGCAAAGTGCATTGCAGTAATTTTTTTTTTTAATGCATTCACCATATGGGACAAATTAGCTATTTTTGGATAGTAGGCATCTATTAACAGATGCTAAGAACTTGAATAGGTGAAGGTGATGAAAGGTCCTCTTTAACAAGAATCAAGGTAAAGTTTGCAGCATCTGTACATGCTTCATATTTTGTGTTTATTTGATGGTCTGTTGGCTTTTCTGTATGTCCCGGGGGAAACAGATTAAGGGGACACTATTATGTTGTTCTGCAGTCATGTGAACAGCCGGTACAGCTACAGTACATAGTAACATAGGTAGAAGAAATATTTACAGTGTACTCAGTGGCGTAACTAGGAATGGCTGGGCCCCAAGGCGAACATTTGACATGGCCCCCCCCCCCCCGCCGAACTAGATACGGGTCCCCAAACAGTAAAATATGCTCAACAGTGGCCCCAGATAGTATTATATGCTCAACAGTTACCCCCACACAGCATTATATGCTCCACAGTGGCCCCCATACAGCATTATATGCTCTACATTGCTCCCCCCACACACAGTATAATATGCTACCCACAGTGGCCCCACACAGTATAATATGCTCCACACAGTGGTCCCCACCCAGTATTTTATGCTTCCCACAGTGGTACCCACCCAGTATTAAATGCCCACCATAGTGGGCCCCACCCAGTATTATATGCTCCCTACAGTGGCCCCCACACAGTATTATATGTTCCCCACAGTGGTCCCCACCCAGTATTATATGCTTGCCACAGTGGCCCCCACACAGTATTATATGACCCCCACAGTGGCCCCCACCCAGTATTATATGCCCACTATATGCCCATTATTATGTGGCCCACACACATAACAGCACGCTTCGGTGCTATTATTATACTTTGGGGTCTCCTCAGACCCCAGAGTATAATAATTCGAGGCCCAGGGAAGGTGATTAAAAATAACAAACATTCATACTCACCTTCCCTTACCTTTCCTGGGCATCCTCGATCCATCCTGCCGTCTTCAGCGTCTTCAGGCCCTCTTCCGACGTCGCTGCCGAGGCCTGTGATTGGGCCTCAGTGGTCACATGGGGGCGCACTGATGTCATTACACCGTCGCACCCCATGTGACCACTGGGGCATAATCACAGGCCTCAGTCATGACGGAAGAGCGCAGGAGAGATCGCTGTGCCCCGCAGAGGTGAGAATATGTATTTATTGTTTTCAGTCATCTCCCCTGGGTGCCCTGCCCTGCCATCTATTGGAAAGGGGCCTGCAATATGCCAGGGTCCCTTTCCAATAACAGTATGTAATCAAAGCCTGGTTCCCCGACCGCTATCATAATGGTCCGGGGCCCGGCCATATCCAGCTGGCCGCGGGCTCTGTACCCTGCCGGGTATCGTTACTGGTTTGTGGAGTTCACGGTTGCGGCTGCCACAGGGCTCCGGGCCCCTATTGTCCCGGGCCCTGTGGCAGCCGCTACTGCTGCTACCCCGATACTTACGCCCCTGAGTGTACTTCCAATTATAAAAAACAAAACAAAACATAAATGAATAGTACAGGTGAATATAAGAAACTTTGTAATTTATCTTATTAAAGAAATCTGTTTCCTTCTCCACTTATTCAGCTTCTCTCCTCCTCCTTATCTTCTTGTCTTATTTACATAGAATCCATATCCCCTACCCAGCTCACACTCAGAACTCTATGGATAGGGAGGGGGCGGAGGTGGCTGCTCATTGATTTATTGCCTCATTCCCTGCACTACCAGCTCATTATCTAGAAACAGAGCAGTGTAAAAACAGATACCTTACTCACAGAATAGCAGAGTATAGCAGCAGCCGCTGTGCCTGTTTTCCATCAACTTCCTTCTCCCCCTCTCTTCTCCATAGACTAATATATACAAAGTAACTCAGGATGATAAAGAGAGAAGGAAACATATTTCTTAAATACAATATATTACAAAGTTTCTTCTATTCACCTGTACTAGTCATTTATGAAAAGTGATTTTGTAGTTGGAGGTTCACTTAAAGGTGTCATCTGAGAGTTTTAGGTATTTACAGTATATACCTGCTGGAAAAGTAATAAAATTTACAAAAAATAAATAAAAACATTACCATTACTTACTTCTTCATCTCCCATTACTCCAGTTTTTGATTGTGTGTCATTAAGCTATGACATATCGTACATCCACATGACTGCAGAGGCCAATCACTACCAAGGAGGGGCGCTCTCTGTTAGTATTCTCTACAGGTATATTTCTTACTAAGGGTTTAATTAAACTATAATGTTAACTGGGACCTTCTTAGGGATCTCCTAAAACAGAAAGCCATGTCACTTTTGCACTAGAGATCGGGTCTCAGCAAGGTTATAATATAAGAGAGTATCACCAACAATGGTGCAGAAGGGCAGAAGTGTTTGCTGGTGAGACCTACATGTAAAAGCATCAATCACAGGCCATTGTAGCATACATGCTCTCTTTCATTATCAGATTGAGGTGGAGGTATAGATATGTCCTTCCTTACTTTCATCTTGGCTAGACATTTATAGCTATGTATTGGTAGAACCAGTAGGCAGGCAGCAGTCTCTGGGCTTCAGTATGGTGCAATTTTTCCAAGAGCCTGACCAATCTCCCATAAAGATGTATAGTAGGTGGAGGATAGGACAGCACATCGACATTCATTTTTGATATTAGGTGTCAACACTCAGATCCACAACATAAACTGCTTTGTATATGGAGCCAACTCTGGATATATGTGGAGAACGCAATGTGACTTTTTGGGCAGTGCGTACTTCATCTAGCTGTGTATGAAATAGACAAAACATACATAAGCAAAGAAAAAGCAAAAATACATATATAAATCGATGAATAAAAATTATCATACAGCGATCCACAAAGTTGGGATGGGAAGTGGGTGTAAAGAACAAGATGTGGGGATGTAGGCCATGTTGCCCAGAAATGGTAAAAGAGTACAGGGAACATAAAAAAACACATATAGTCTAAATGGTGCTTCAGTGTCAATAAATATATACACTACTCTTTGTAGGCTGTAGAGATGAGTGAACCAGTTTGGAAAGAACCAGATTTAAACTGAATTTTCCAAATGTTCCAAACCAGAAATTTTTGGAGTTTGACATCCATGAATCACTATTATACTCTGGGGTCTCTATAGTAAGTGAAGGCCTAGGAGAGGTGCGGATACATAATAAACACTTACTCACCTTCCCTCACCTTTCCTGGGCTTCCTTTCAGCGCCCAGCACGTCCTCTGGGTCCTCTTTTGGTTGTCTTCTGGTCTCTTCCGACCTGGGTGACATTACAGGCCCCGGGGGATCACTACGGCCTGTGAATGGTCAAACGGAGTGCACCGACATCATGGCGCTTGTTTGTCTAGTTTGGACCAGTAGATCAACAGGCAAGTGGACAAGTAGACAAACCTCTCGAATATTTGCAAAACAAATCTTGCCTTTTGTGCAAAATTAGCCACAAGAATTCAGGCACAAATGTAGGACCTAAGATGCAGCAATGTGAACAAGACCATCGTCCTCTCGAAAGATGAGCTAGTATAGACATAGCCAGCACCAAAACTATACCTGGCACCTGGTATCACTTTTAAACATCACATTGCCACACAATGGTAGTAAACATGGATAAAAAGATTTATTTTGCAAAAAAAAAAAAAAACAAATCAGAAAATCAAATAATTGAAAATTGCTTAAAATGTTTAAATAGACTTTATACTCCCCTCAGATGAGGTTAAGGTCACCATAGGACAGAACAGTACATTTGTCACTCATGCTTCTGCACGCTTCTGCTGCCGTTTCTGTTTTGTATGTTGAGCATTTTGTCAAGCTCTTGCACAAAATTCTGAATTTGCCCTTTTATACTTCCTTTAAAACATGAATTTGGTCAGCACGACCGTACATATGAGCATCAAATATCCAAGTCGGAGGTCGGCGGCGCCATCACTGCAGTACATCTTCATGTCTACGTACAACCCATTCACAAAAGCATTTTGGTTACCAAGAATGTCACAGAAGCTTTTGGTGGTGCAGCCTCGGAGAGCATCTTTGAGGTTTATTGTACCTGCATGGAACACGAACATGACCAAAGTGAGATCATCTAAAGAAAACCTCCTGGACCGTATTTTAACTAGATTTACCATTAATGTACAGTAGCGATCGGGGTCACAGCAGTCACAGTTGTGACCGGTTCCCAAAATCAAGAAGGTGCACAGGCCACCCTCACCATACCGCCTGGCTATATTGTTACTTGCTCTCGTTCCTGAGTGGTGTTGCTTGTGACTGCTGGTGCTTCCTGAATTTTCCTCCTAGTAATAGGGGAAGAGAAGTGCTCACCACTTGGCACGCCACTAGGGAAAGAGTGGCACCATCCAACAGTAGTGACAGAAGATGCAAGTGAGGCACCTGGAGCCATTAAATCTGGAGACCAAGACAGTGATGGAATCTGCACTGAAGATGGATTTGACTCTGGTGTCCTAGAATCTGGTTGTAGGTGCTAGTGATGGGTGATCCTCACAGGATTGGTTTTGGACCCAACTTGTTCTGTCCAAACTAAACGTGCTATTATTAATCTCTGGGATCTATTCAGACCCCAGAGTATAATAAATGAATGCCAGGGAAAGTGTGTGAAAATTAAAAGACAAAACAAAGCACTCACATTTCCTAGACTCCACCACAGTGTCTGGTCTTCTTTACCAGGAATCCCCCTTGCGATTGGGCCTCAGTGATCACGTGGAGGAAGAGTTGACGTCATGAAGACTGGACGCCGCAGAAGGAAGAACAGATACAACAGTGGAGCCCAGAAATGGTAAGTATGAGTTTTTTTTTATTTTTACACATCTTCCCTGGCCTCGAATTATTATATTTCCAGGGTCTGAAGACACCCCATGGTATAATAATGATTTGCAGTGGTGAACTCCAAAAATTTTAGGTTCAGTTAAACCTGAAATTTTTGGAAGAATTATAATGAACAGGTCTGTCTATTTCTAGTGGGTACATACAGTGCTGGCCAAAAGTATTGGCACCCCTGCAATTCTGTCAGATAATACTCAATTTCTTCCAGAAAATGATTGCAATCACAAATGCTTTGGTAATAATATCTTCATTTATTTTGCTTGCAATGAAAAAACACAAAAGAGAATGAAAAAAAAAGTCAAATCATTGATCATTTACACAAAACTCCAAAAATGGGCCGGACAAAAGTATTGGCACCCTCAGCCTAATACTTGGTAGCACAACCTTTAGACAAAATAACTGCGAACAACCGCTTCCGGTAACCATCAATGAGTTTCTTACAATGCTCTGCTGGAATTTCTCCAGGTCCCTGAGATGTGAAGGGTGCCTTCTCCAAACTGCCATTTTGAGATCTCTCCACAGGTATCCTATGGGATTCAGGTCTGGACTCATTGCTGGCCACTTTAGAAGTCTCCAGTGCTTTCTCTAAAACCATTTTCTAGTGCTTTTTGAAGTGTGTTTTGGGTCATTGTCCTGCTGGAAGACCCATGACCTCTGAGGGAGACCCAGCTTTCTCACACTGGGCCCTACATTATGCTGCAGACTTCATAATGCCATGCACACGGTCAAGCAGTCCAGTGCCAGAGGCAGCAAAGCAACCCCAAAACATCAGGGAACCTCCGCCATGTTTGACTGTAGGGACCGTGTTCTTTTCTTTGAAGGCCTCTTTTTTTTTCCTGTAAACTCTATGTTGATGCCTTTTCCCAAAAAGCTCTACTTTTATCTCATCTGACCAGAGAACCTTCTTCCAAAAAGTTTTTGGCTTTCTCAGGTAAGTTTTGGCAAACTCCAACCTGGCTTTTTTATGTCTCTGGGTCAGAAGTGAGGTCTTCCTGGGTATCCTACCATAGAGTCCCTTTTCATTCAGACGCCGACGGATAGTACGGGTTGACACTGTTGTACCCTCGGACTGCAGGGCAGCTAGAACTTGTTTGGATGTTAGTCGAGGTTCTTTAGCCACGCCACCATCTGCACAATCTTTCGTTGAAATCTCTCGTCAATTTTTCTTTTCCGTCCACATCTAGGGAGGTTAGCCACAGTGCCATGGGCTTTAAACTTCTTGATGACACTGCGCACTGTAGACACATGAACATTCAGGTCTTTGGAGATGGACTTGTAGCCTTGAGATTGCTCATGCTTCCTCACAATTTTGCTTCTCAAGTCCTCAGACAGTTCTTTGGTCTTCTTTCTTTTCTCCATGCTCAATGTGGTACACACAAGGACACAGGACAGAGGTTGAGTCAACTTTAATCCATTTCAACTGGCTGCAAGTGTGATTTAGTTATTGCCACCACCTGTTATGTGCCACAGGTAAGTAACAGGTGCTGTTAAATACACAAATTAGAGAAGCATCACATGATTTTTCAAAGGGTGCCAATACTTTTGTCCACCCCCTTTTGGTGTGGAATTATATCCAATTTGGCTTTTTGACAATTCTTTTTGTGGTTTTCCATTGACGACAAATTAAATGAAGATATTATTACCAAAGCATTTGTGATTGCAATAATTTTCTGGAAGAAATTGAGTATTATCTGACAGAATTGCAGGGGTGCCAATACTTTTGGTCAGCACTGTAATACTGCCCAAGTGCAGTCCTGAGACTATGGAGACTGGTGGAGACCATGTCTGACTACATATGACTACTGTGACTGGATAGAAAGAGACTTGCTGCTGCCCATGGTTGACTGAGAACTGTTTGAGGTCATGTTCTTTGTGAACCATGCCTATTCACAGTGACCTGTATGGTGGTATAATGTTGTACCGTGTTAGCCATTGAAAGTAGTGGAAGAGTGAAGAAATCAGGCGATACCTTTTAGAGGCTAACTGAGTATATTTATAAGTAAGCTTTCAGGAGTACTCGCTCCCTTCATCAGACATGGTGTGATACAAGAACTGAAAATTAACAGATTTTTATACACATGGTTTTCAAAGCATTTTAGAGTCCTTAAAAAAAAAATTGCAATCTAAGTAGAGAAGTTATTTACAACAGGTCAAAAAAACAGTCTGGAAACTTGTGGTGCGTGACAGAGGGATCAGTAATTCTTGCTGTTATCTGTTTGCTATCAGGAGGTGATTTGTGACCCTCACAGGTCACACACAGTGTGATTTGAAGCTGGCATGAATATTGAGTTCAGTTCATGGTTCAAACATAGTGTGACATGAAGCTGGCATGAATATTAAGTCCAAATTGCAGAGTTTGAAATTTTTGCATAAATTTGTACTCCATTTCTTTTCTTTTCTCCTGTGTCTTAAAATGTCCCATTAAAACCACAACCCGCAAATCTTCAATAGAGTGGTTTTCTCCGGAGAAATGTGCGGCCACTGGGAGATCTGTTCTGCTGTTATTAATGTTGGATCTGTGTGAGTTCACGAATGAATGTCTGATGAAGGGAGCGAGTACTCCTGAAAGCTTACTTATAAATATACTCAGTTAGCCTCTAAAAGGTATCGCCTGATTTCTTCACTCTTCCACCTGTATGGTGGGCAGCTAGTTTTCTACCTTGAGATGTGAGAAGCAAGCTCAGTGCAACCAGGAGAGAAGACTATATTAGAGAGAGTATCGAGACCAAGATGTGGCCATGGTCATACTGAATGCTAAAACATCACTATGATATAGCACAAGCTGCTACTTTGGTGCCACCTGATAATTTGCTGTGTTCATGTGGGGGCTGCAGCATCTTCAATGTTTTCCTAAGTGTTTCTACAGGACCTGCATGCCATCTACTTATTATTACTTGTAAGGTATAGCTTTCTCCCTTGTGCTTGAATGGGATGAAACTGCAATACCCTTCATCACCACTACTCTACAGTATGTACAGCTGCCCTATGTATAGAGTGCTTGTTAAAAAACAATTTAAAAAAAAAAATAATAAAAAAAAAATATTTCCGAAGTACATTAAAGAACAACAACAAAAAAAAAGTTTCCTACCAGATAATTTTCTTGCCATACGGCCGCATTTGGTTTCCTGTCCAGTGCACTGTAGTTTATCTGATGTGTAGCAGTAGTCGGATTGGTCAGATGTACATGTGCTACATGTCAGGCCATTCTTTTGTAAACTTACATCTGGCACTTATAAAATGCTAAAAAAAATTATAATAAAATTCCACTTTGTCTTGAAACCGATTAATCACAATATCACAATATGTTAACAAAAGCCATGAAAGGCTTCAATTCCTTTACCCCCATTGGGTGGTCACACCTAGGCACATATAGGATATTTAGCATATCACTTTGTGACCACTCATGATGAACATATATTTATATACACAGATCTGGACATGTCTAGCTAAGAGGACAAATAATGGCGGACACATCTGTCCAATAATTTCAAAATGATAGTTTTATAAATTTCATAATAGATCTTTATAGTGGTCGGAGTGTAGTTTTCTAAATACCCTGCAGAAAGTTACATGATAAAATTCTGTGTGTCTTATGTCACCACTAGAGGGAGTTCAGGAGCATACTGCATACTGTTTATTAATAGGCATTCCCTAGTGGTGGCTGCAGATACAATGTTATCATTTAAAGGGGTTGTGCCAAGCATACAAAAGGTAATAAAATTAACTGAATATGCCTTTTAGAGTAACTTTGTAATTTATTGTTATAAAAAAAATGTTTTCATGCAGAAATATCACATCATAGTAGAATACAGTACAGATTCTGCTGTGTCCTCATTAAAAGAATTGGGGATATAATTTAGGCTGGACATCTCCGTGCTTCACAGAGAGAAAACCCAACATGGGCAGCAACAGAGAGAGGTAGACACCCTGGTATAGACTCCAAACAGTGAGGATAAGCCCCTTACCACTCCCTGCTGCTCTCTCCTTAATAATCGCTTCTCTCTCTGTCCCAGAGGGCAGCGAGTCTGTATCAGAATATCTGCCTTTTACTGTTAGAAATGGTGCTGCCCATGCTGGGCTTTCTATCTGAGAGTTGGGGATAATCTATATCCAGTAACTAAATGATATCCTTGCTTCTTTCACTGAGTATACAGCAGAAACTGTACTGTATTAAACTGGGCATGCATGAGCAACAGAGCTTTGATAGAATGACATGCACAGATTCAGGGGCGTAGTTTGAAGCTCTTGAGCTCCAGTGCAAAATCTGAACTCTTACTTACCTTGTGTCTTGCAATAGTGGTATATTTTATGCGGCATAGAGACCTTTCAGCTCCCCTCGGGGTTCAGGCCCAGTAGTACTGCATACTCTATAGGTATGACCCTGCACAGACCTTTATATTTAAAACACCAGGGGGTGCTATTATAATTAGATAATTGCTATATTTCTGCAAGGAAACTTTTTTTTTAGAAGAAATACTTAAACTGACTCAAAAATGCATATTCAGTTTACTTATTGCCATTTGTATTGAATATTGTGAATATTGGACTGGGAAAGAAATCGGACACCATTCACAGATATGTGATATTGGATCGTTTTCTTCTATAAATAAATGACCAAATCTAATATTTTTGACGCATTCTTTTGATTTGTTCCTCTTTATCTACTTTTAGGATTTTACATGTGAATATGTTGCAGTTTTAAGTCAAATTTATGCAGAAATATAGAAAATTCTGAAGGGTTCACAAACTTTCAAGCACCACTGTATTTCAGCATTGGTATTTCCTATGTGCAATGCCCTATTTGACCATCTGGAGTGCTGTTACAAAAAAAATTACATTGACCACAAAGCATAAGACATTGCTCAGCACCAACTAGTGGTTGAAATATTTAGTGAAGTCGTTGTGAATTACTTCAATGACTTGACATTTGATTCAGCGGGGATGAAGTATTTATTTGTACATTTAGAATAAATTGAGTCTAGAGGATATGCTAGGTATCATTTTGTAGAAACTTACAGGCAGGGAATGGTGGGGTGCAGTTATCTGTGAGGCAGCATGAGGTTCCCGTCAGGATTTTGCCAACGTTCATGGTCAGGCTGCCGGTTACATTACATTCGTTCGGTTTTCCACATGTAATGGAGTATTGTGGGGTGATGGCGTCTCCTATGTACAATAGATGATAGTGCATCATTATTACAGCACATTTATAACCACGTGTTCCATGTATGATAACATGATACATTTTGCACATACCTATATCCACTGAGGTGAAGGCAGCAACACAGACCTCACCAGTGGGGCAGCTCATGTGCGACCCATTGCAGGGCGAGCTACTAAGATGCCAGCAAGTTTTGCAAAGAAGAGAATAACCTGGAAGATACATGACAACATGGAGTTAATATCCAGCTTGTGGCCATAGATATAAGGCAGAAGATTTACTGATGTCCCCAGCATCTTCTGGCCTTCTCAGTGATGTCACTGGCCCCTGGGTCACTGCTGTGGCTGGCCGTCATTGACGTCGACCGGTATGAATGCTGGAGCCCAATAACAGCCTTCAGCAGTGACCTGGGGTGACATCACAGAGGAGGCTGGAAGATGCCAGGGATGCCCGAGAAGGAAGACTGCATTCTCTGGCAGAACCACCCAGGGTCTGAAGAGACCTCAGAGTATAACAGTGATTTATAGGTGACGAACCCCAAATGTTATGGCTTTGGAAAATTCAGGTCAAAAATTCTATCCCAACCAGTTCACCTATTTCTACAGCCAGCAAGTAGTAGTGTATATATTTATGATAATGATTCGAGAGTGGCAAACCTTTTGCCGAACCCTACATTTTTGGAAAATTCTGTCTTATTCAAAAGTGTTCTGATTGCCCTAAAAAGTCATTTGCTAAACTTTTTGAGGGTATTTTTTTTCCAAAAATTCCAACTATTAAGTCTCAGTCATTGACCTAGTTTTGATGACCGAGAGTAATCTTTGGGATCATGCGATCTAAATCAACCAATGACAGCTGTAATCATCTTTAAATGGTCATTGGCTGCTTTAGATTGGTTATTTTTGGTCGGTGAAACTAGGTAACTAGACTACTGTCAATGTCCAAGAGTTTTGGAAATTTGATAGAATATGACATTTTTGGCAACTTTGGACTAAAGTTGATTTATGCTGAATTGATCTAATCACTTAGCTGCAAAAATTAGAATATTTGTCAGGGGTGTGGCAGGGTTTTGCTATTTTGGTAGCCAGGGGGCTCCTAAAATATTCCCCCTGTACTCTCCCAATTTCTGCTATATCTGTGTTCTCAGGAAGTGTATTTAGTTGAATACAATGGTGGAGCAGAGAATTTTCAGCCATAGCCCACCATTTGCTTTTATTGGCCCCAGTCCAGAACAGTCCTGTGACCTCCAATGCACTGAGACCTTGGCTTAGGTTAGCGTGATGCGGTGACGTCTTCCTTGTCCCTTCCTCCACAGGGTCAGGTTTAATGTTCTAAATCTATACAATTACATGACTGTGTCAATAGCAGCACAGAGTGAGAACTTTTCACTGTGTAAGGAAGTGAAGGTTATCTTTACCTTAGGTAGATGATGGTGGATGGCAACTACAGTATCCCTGCCAATGGGCTGACAATCCCTGTGTGGTGGTATATAGCAGTGTATATGATTGTTTATTGTCAGGATTCTAATATTCTATGTACTGTTGATACAATGTGCATTTTTTGTGCTTCCCTTTCAGGTATAAAGTGCACAGGTGGGATGTTGCTTACACTGTTGTTTAGGCACATCTCATACTATATCCCCACACTGTCTGTGGCAAGATGCAGTGTTATGCTGGGACAAGGATGTGCTATATGAGCTCCTTCATGACTTAGGAGGTGGAGGCCTGGCTACAGTCTGCATGGAGTCCATTTTGTTTAGTTGGCAAGTCTGAGACATCCGAAAAGCAGATGCCACATCACAAAGAACCAGATGTCTAGTTCACCAGTCTGGTAGGGAGTGTCAGCACCAGTGTGGCTAGGGCACATTCAGCAGAGCCATAGCTGACATGGTTGCCATAGCTGATATGTTGCCATATGGACAAGTGTAGATCCTGGTGATAGATCGTCCTGTCCAAAGAATTTTAATTGAAAGTTCTGATGTATTACATTGTGTAGTGCAGCGTTCGCACACACACACAGCACACACCGACCAAAAGAGCAATGTCAACACACACTGCCCACTGACCAAGACAACAGCATCCACCCATAGCACACTCACCAAAAGAGTGGTATTTATTTACAGCACACAATGACCAAGACAGCAATGTCCACATGCAGCACACACCATCCAAGGGAGCAATGTTCACAGAAAGCACACAACAACCAAGAAAGCAAAAACCACCCACAGCCCAAACTGATCAAGAAAACAACATCTACCCAACACACACCGACCAAGAGAACATCTACCCACAGCACACACCGACCAAGAGAACATCATCTACCCACAGCACACACCGACCAAGAGAACAACATCTACCCACAGCACACACCGACCAAGAGAGCAACGTCTACAAATAGCACACACCGACCAAGAGAACAACATCTACCCATAGCCACACCGACCAAGAGAACAACGTCTACCCACAGCTCACACCGACCAAGAGAACAGCATCTACCCACAGCACACCCCGACCAAGAGAACATCTACCCACAGCACACACCGACCAAGAGAGCAACATCTACCCACAGCTCACCAGGACCAAGAGAGCAATGTCTACCCACAGCTCACACTGACCAAGAGAGCAACATCTACCCACAGCACACACCGACCAAGAGAGCAACATGTACCCACAGCACACACCGACCAAGAAAGCAACATATACCCACAGCTCACACCGACCAAGACAGCAACGTCTACCCACAGCTCACACCGACCAAGAGAGCAACATCTACCCACAGCTCACACCGACCAAGAGAGCAACGTCTACCCACAGCACACACCGACCAAGAGAGCAACGTCTACCCACAGCACACACCGACCAAGAGAGCAACATCTACCCACAGCACACACCGACCAAGAGAGCAACGTCTACCCACAGCTCACACTGACCAAGAGAGCAACATCTACCCACAGCACACACCGACCAAGAGAGCAACATCTACCCACAGCACACACCGACCAAGAGAGCAACGTCTACCCACAGCTCACACTGACCAAGAGAGCAACATCTACCCACAGCACACACCGACCAAGACAGCAACGTCTACCCACAGCTCCCACCGACCAAGAGAGCAACGTCTACCCACAGCACACACCAACCAAAAGAGCAACAGGCACCCACCGACTAAGAGAGCAACATCCACTCATAGCACACAATGACCAAGGGAGCAACGTCCACCGAAAGCACACACCAACCAAGTGATCTACCTCCACCCAAAGCACAGACCGACCAAGAGAGCAACACCCACACACAGTACACAGCAACCAATGGTAAATTCACACAGTATTTTGCAGGAGGATTTTGAAGCGGATTCTCCTTCAAAATCCTCCTAAAAAAAGCCTGACTCTCTCCCATACATACAATGGCATTCAGTGGTAGATTTTTTTTCCTTTGGCTCTCATGCCTTATCTTCAGGCAAAATTTATCTGCTATTTTGGTACATAGCCACTAATGTTTCCCCAGATCTACATATATTTTTCAATCAAATGGCCCATAGTGGAAATCAGTGGCATGTGGTAGCTGACCTGTCAATTTATTATGCAAACCTACCCCTTTACTAATAGATCTGGCAATAAGAATTTTTGCATTCTCCATCATTGACTGTAGAGCCTCACCAGTGATATACTATGCCATTGTCCATATGGCAACATTTATGTTGGATTGACATCTTGGGAAGGTCGAGTATGGGTGTTGGAATGACATTATGAAAAATACGGTTCTTGTTGGTGGCAACTCAGAGACTGTGAATAAATAGAGACCTATTGCGCAACATTTTTGGGAGAAACACAGTGAACAATGTCTGCAATTGAAAGTGACTGGAATCGATGGTATTCATGTTAGCTCACGGGGTGGTGACGTAAGGAGGCGATTGTTAGTAAATTGAGAATAGAATGTAAGTAGAATACACTTCTGAGAAGAACAATAACGTTCTTGGACTTAATGATAGGTTGGGATTCTCCTGCTAGTTATGATTCAGACACTTAATTACTATAATTGGTAATTTCTTGCAATTGGATCTATGGGTAGCTTGTGGTGCGGGTAAGTGGTTGGAGGGTGGGTGCTTGTATGGGGCTGTATGTGTTAATAGTCTTTGTAGTTGAATATGCTAAATCTAGCCAATGTATACTTATATTTATCGATGCCAAGGAGGGTGTTTGACAAGGGAGAAGTCGTTGATGTAAGGAGTACTTTTGGATAATTAAGAGTTTGTATGGGAAAATTCTATATGGAATCTGGCTACCCACAAGAAGTCTTTATATTTTATTAGATTTATCCACATGTCTTGGTAGTTCAGTATCACTTACACAATTAGTTATTTTTAATTTATTTTTTTGTGTGTTGTTTTCGCCACACTGTGACAAAGATGTTAGTATATATAGTAAATATATATATATATATATATATATATATATATATATATAATTTATTAAATATAATAATATTTTTTCTTTATTTTATATATATTTGTTTATATATATTTATTTATTAAATACATTATATATAAAAATGTGAAATAAAGATATTGCATTTTAACCCTAATGGTGCTGGATCGATGAAACTCAGATTTACTATTGTGGTTACAACTAGACACTGGCGTGAACTTGGCACATTTGTGAAGTATCTCTGACACAATGTGGTGCAACTCGGCGCATATAATTTGGGCTATAATTTTTCAACATGATTGACGTGTCGGTGTGGATTGTCAGAAAAAGGGGGCATGACTTAGTGTAAATCTAGCATAAAGTAAGGAAGAAAGGCTGGTATAAATGCAGACTAGACAGTCTGACTATATGGCAGATTCATCATCCTGCATCAGCCATTGTGATAAATTTTGTGTATTTTCAGACAGCCTAAGTTTGCACTGACTAACTATTAGTAAATCTGGGCCATAATCTGTAAAAATTATATACAGACGTGTACAAAATTGTTGGTACCCCTCGTTTAATGAAAGAAAACCCACAATGGTCACAGAAATAACTTGAATCTGACAAAACTGGAATTTGCCAAACTAAATGTTGACAAGCCACAAAGCTTCTGGGTGAATGTCCTATGGACAGATGAGACAAAAATCAAAATTTTTGGCAAGGCACATCAGCTCTATGTTCACAGATGGAAAAATGAAGCATATCTTGAAAAGAACACTGTCCCTACTGTGAAACATGGAGGAGGCTCTGTTATGTTCTGGGGCTGCTTTGCTACATCTGGCACAGGGTGTCTTTAATCTGTGCAGGGTACAATTAAATCTCAAGATTATTAAGGGATTCTAGAGAGAAATGTGCTGCCCAGTGTCAGAAAGCTTGGTCTCAGTCGCAGGTCATGGGTCTTGCAACAGAATAATGACCCAAAACACACAGCTATAAACACCCAAGAATGGCTAAGAGGAAAACATTGGACTATTCTGAAGTGGCCTTCTATGAGCCCTGACCTAAATCCTATTGAGCATCTTTGGAAGGAGCTGAAACATGCCGTCTGGAAAAGGCACCCTTCACACCTGAGACAACTGGAGCAGTTTGCTCATGAGGAGTTGGCCAAAATACCTGCTGAGAGGTGCAGAAGTCTCATTGACAGTTACAGGAATCGTTTGATTGCAGGGATTGCCTCAAAAGGTTGTGCAACAAAATATTAAGTTAAGGGAACCATCATTTCTGTCCAGGCCTGTTTCATGAGTTTTCTTTTTTAAAAAATCCTGTTGAAGCCTGGTTGGAAAGCAATGTCTGACTTTCATTAGTTCATTTTCATAGAATTTTTATATATTATTACTTTTGTCAGATTCAAGTTATTTCTGTGACCATTGCGGGTTTTTCTTTCATTAAACGAGGGGTACCAACAATTTTGTCCATGTGTGTATGGCCAAAGTCTGTGGGGTAGTCCATATAAATCTCCCTTGACCCTATTTAATGTTGGCGGATTCCATCTGTCTGGCTTTCTGTCTTCTATGTTCAATATCAATAGTTTATGAAGATGGTGACTTTACTCCCTGATTCTTCTATTTTCCTGCATGCAGTTTTGCTCTTTACTTACCACACACTGTGATACCTTTTTTGCTTACTGTTCTTTGTTTTATTGTATAAATGCATTCTCCCAAAAAAAGCATTAAAAAGTAGCATCCACATGATGCCAGGGCTTAAGCTTTTCCAGCAGAGTATTACCTGGAGCCTCACACTGCCTCTTCGGGCTCACCTAATGTAATGGAATTTCCGCTAAAGCAATTCCAAAACTGCCAAAACTGGCAGATAACATAAAACACTAGACCAAGCTACCTAAATTCTGACACTGTCTTGGTTGATACAGTCTAAGGCTACCCCGATGCCTTCACCAGAGCCTGCCACAAGGCTAGATGGACTTTGACAAATCAGGACCCAGGTTATCACCCCAGCACCTTAGTGGAGAAATAGGTGCAACTGCAGACTAAATTGAGACCTGGAAACTACAGCAAAACAAAAAGCAAGGTCAAACCAGGAGAGTGCAGAATATCCAAATCAGATTCTGAGGACTAAACGCATCAAAGCCGAGGTCAAGTCAAAGCATTCACAGTCAAAGCCAAATCAGTAAGAAAGCAGATATACAGTAAAAGAAGGCAAAGTCAGCCAACAAACAGATATGCTTCATGGCTCAGGAACCTTGCTACAATTAATAGCAGGCACATGGGAAGGTCTTGGTTGGATCAGCATCTCAGAGCACTGACTAGCTGTAGAGCTAGTGAAAGCATGTCAGCATGGAAACCTTAAAGCGACAGAAGTGAGCAATGCTGCCGTAAGGAGAATACATCCTGAGAATCCTAACAGTCTACTTTGCATAGTACATCCTGATGCCATCTCCTCCACAGATAAATAATGTACCCCCACTTTTATATCCCACCCTTGACAGGAACCATTGGCAGCAGATAATCTGTGTTATTCACGTCACTGAATTCAATGTTATAACTGATCGGTGTATATTCTTCTTTTTTTCCAGTAGTCATGGTTCATCTCACTTTTCTGTTTTCACTTTAGACTTCAGTTGTCTTTATCCATTAATTAATTATTCCTATATACAATTCCGATTATGTCATATTATTTATATATTTATTTTATCTTACATTCTCCTTTCTAGTAGACATACTCAAGTCGTCTTAGAAGCTATAAACATATCCAGTTACAAAAATCAAGTTGGGAAACCTATATTACATATTTCATGTAGACTAAAAAAAAATCTTAATATGGAAACAAGAATTTGCAGAGAAATAGTTGCAAGTGATAGAAATTAGAGAATTCTTACCTGTTGTAGTCAGAGCAGACAGAAGCAGAAGAATTCCCAGTAGCTTCATTACTATTACTGGAGGTCAGAGTGTAATGTGTTACTACAGGTGAACTGTACAGGAAATCTCTACTATTTATTAGCTGAGCTATTATAGGTCAGGAAGGACAGATAACAATAAAGAGGGCGGCTCTGGCTCCTTGAGTGTAAGAAAAACAACGCCCAATTTTCTTTATACCAAGCAAGGATCCCATGCTGAAACATTTTGAGATCCCTATATGATAAGACTTGGAGGAAGGGAATGTTGGATATAAAGAATTACCCACATACACATTAAATCGTTGATCGGACCCACCAAAATTTGCTGTTTAGACAACTGTCATTGCCTGGATTGGGCACTTTTACCAAACCATTAACCAAATTACCAATAAATCAACAGCCAACAGACGAACTAACCAGCCAATGAGCCAACTAACTAGCCAGCTGGCCAACCAACATAGAAACCAGCCAGCCAACAGCCGTAATAGAGACTTTGGGCTAAGTTTACACTTCCTACATGTTTCTAGTGTTTTCTCCAGCACAATATTTTATCTCAAAAATTTTCAAAAATTCCTGACCCCAATAAAATCAAGTCATGAATAATTATAAGCCCGCTCCACATAGGATACAATTGAACTACATTTTATTTATTCTTCTCCAGTAGCCTCACCCTCCAATAGTTGTCTCACCTGTGACTACTTCTTTCCATACATTGATCTTTCTCTTTATCTATGTCGTCTCCTCCAATGATATCTGACTATGGCTAGGTAAGATTTTCCTAGGACGGTGGCCTTTATGTGGGCAGGTTGTGATAACACATCATCTCTACACCCCTCTCTGTACATTGTACTGTAGGTTATAGGTTACATGTTATGGGAACCCTACAGGGATTCTTCACTTTCTATACAATCAGGCTCTGTATTAGTTATTGACATTGGAGATCCATGATATGTTGTATCTGCTTGGATTAATACACAATATAGAAATCCCATATAAAGGTGTTCACGGCAGTTCCCATTCACCTTGGCAGCTATTGTTATAGGCCTCATGTTAATCATTTACTAAGACTTACATATGTGTCTCCGCATCTCTGAGTAGGTTAACCCTTTAATGATGCACGGTAGTTTGTACATTAATGCTCAGCTACTTTGTTTATATTTTCTCTCTCCACCTTCGGAAATTCATAACTTTTTTATTTTGCTGTTGACCTAGCTAAGTGAGGGCTTATTCTTTGCATGACAATTTGTACTTTTATCTTGTATTATACTCCAGAGCTGCACTCACTATTCTGCTGGTGCAGTCACTGTGTACATACATTACATTACTTATCCTGTACTGATCCTGAGTTACATCCTGTATTATACTCCAGAGCTGCCCACCCCCCCCCCCCGCTCACTATTCTGCTAGTGCAGTCACTGTGTACATACATTACATTACTTATCCTGTACTGATCCTGAGTTACATCCTGTATTATACTCCAGAGCTGCACTCACTATTCTGCTGGTACAGTCACTGTGTACATACATTACATTACTTATCCTGTACTGATCCTGAGTTACATCCTGTATTATACTCCAGAGCTGCACTCACTATTCTGCTGGTACAGTCACTGTGTACATACATTACATTACTTATCCTGTACTGATCCTGAGTTACATCCTGTATTATACTCCAGAGCTGCACTCACTATTCTGCTGGTGCAGTCACTGTGTACATACATTACATTACTTATCCTGTACTGATCCTGAGTTACATCCTGTATTATACTCCAGAGCTGCACTCACTATTCTGCTGGTACAGTCACTGTGTACATACATTACATTACTTATCCTGTACTGATCCTGAGTTACATCCTGTATTATACTCCAGAGCTGCACTCACTATTCTGCTGGTACAGTCACTGTGTACATACATTACATTACTTATCCTGTACTGATCCTGAGTTACATCCTGTATTATATTCCAGAGCTGCGCTCACTATTCTGCTGGTGCAGTCACTGTGTACATACATTACATTACTTATCCTGTACTGATCCTGAGTTACATCCTGTATTATACTCCAGAGCTGCGATCACTATTCTGCTGGTGCAGTCACTGTGTACATACATTACATTACTTATCCTGCGTTACATCCTGTATTATACTCCAGAGCTGCGCTCACTATTCTGCTGGTGCAGTCTCTGTGTATATACACTGTGTTCCAAATTATTATGCAAATAATATTTTCTCATATTTTCCAAAATTACCTATATGAATTGCAGTCATTGTAATTTTCCAGTCATCAACTATTCGAGTATAATTGAAAGGTTTTTGAACAAACTGCCTATGATAACAGTATATTTTAAAAAAAAAATAAACACTCAAAATGCATGTTTTAAATTATTATGCACAGCAGAATTTGCAACCTTTTCATTTTTATTAAGAACAAAAAAACGGTCATTGTGAAATTATAAGCATTAGCAGGTTATTACAAACTGAAATCAAACAGTTTTCAAACCAAAACTTTATTTGAGGTGGTGTTACATTTGCACATAGGACCCCTTGTTCGAAAGAAGCTTCTGAACTCTCTCATCCATTGAATTTGTCAGTTTTTGGATGGTTTCTGCTTCAATTGTTTTGTATGAGGACAGAATACCCTCCCAGAGCTGTTGCTTAGATGTGGACTGCCTCCCGCCATCATAGACACTCCTTTTGATGATGCTCCAGAAGTTCTCAATGGGGTTGAGGTCAGGGGAGCATGGGGGCCACACCATAAGTTTGTCCCCTTTTATGCCCATAGCAGCCAGAGATGCAGATGTGTTATTTGCAGCATGAGACGGTGCATTATCATGCATGAAAATGATCTTTCTGCGGAATTCATGGTTCTTCTTCTTGAACCATGACAGGAAGTGCTGTTTGAGAAACTCCACATACATTATGGAGTTCATCTTTACCCCTTCAGAGATCCTAAAGGGGCCGACAATCTCTCTCCCCATGATTCCAGCCCAAAACATTACTCCACCTCCTCCTTGTTGGCGCCGTAGCCGTGTTTGCATGGGGTGTCCATCAACAAGCCATCCTCCACTCCATCCATCTGAACCATCGAGCGTTGCACGGCACTCATCGGTGAACAAAACAGTTTTGAAGTCAGTCTTCATGTGTTGTTTGGCCCACTGGAGCCGTTTCTGCTTGTGTGCAGTGGATAGAGGAGGTCGACAGGATGGCTTATGCACAGCTGCAAACCTCTGAAGGACCCTGCATCTTGTTGTTCGGGGGACGTTGGAGGCACCAGCAGCTTCAAAAACTTGTCTGCTGCTATGACAAGGCATTTTTGAAGCTGCTCTTTTAACCTGACGTAATTGCCTGTTGGAAAGAGTCCTCAATTTTCCCTTATCAGCACGCACACGTGTGTGCTGTGAATCAGCTACATACTTCTTGATTGTGCGATGATCACGATGAAGTGTCTTGGCAATGTTGATTGTAGTCATGCCTTGACCTAAACACTCCACAATTTATTGCTTCTCAGCAGCCGACACATCCTTTTTCTTTCCCATTTTGGCTGAAAATGTAGGCTGCTTAATAATGTGGGACAGCCTTCTTAAGTAGTCTTGCCTTTAATTGGACACACCTGCCAAACTAATTAGCACAGGTGTCTGCAATTGCTTTCAGTGATATAAAGAGCCCTGACACACATCACCATCAATGAGTTTAACTGACAAACAAAAAAAATTCTTATCTTATCACGCCTAAACAATTTTTGCATAATAATTTGGAACACAGTGTACATGTCCACGTCTGTATGTGGCTTCCGCTGGAGACGGCTGTGTTCAGGAGCCGAGCTAGGTAAGTGAAAGATGGTCATTACCTGCCGGATTAATCCAGCAGGTAGCGGCCTATTAAAAAGCAACAAATAACTGGGCTCCCTATGGTCGTGGGCCCCTTAGCAGTCGCTACAGGGGTAGTCCCACCCCTGAAACAGACAGTGACCACTAAGATGGTTAGAGAAAATCTTTTTATTATATATATAATATATGTTATGTTCATGAGAAATCCCCTGTAATGAAAAATTCCTTATTATGACATGATTAATAAATATTCCTAGGTATCCGCTACAATACTGGTAACAATACATCCGCTTCTTCCCCAGAGTTCTTAGCTTTTACCACTTCACTTGCTTGTAACAGCTCAAGAATGGGAGTCCCCAACAACTTCAGTATGATGGAGACAATTCTATAGTCATTGATTCAGTTCAGATATTTCAGGATGAACAGAGCGGTGACGGACAGGATGGTGAGGCTTCGCTGTACAGGAGCTGCCCCGTTGGTGCAGGTGAATTTAGTGGCTGAAGTTATTCCATCCACGATGTAATCCTGCCTGGTGAGGTCACAGATGTTCCGAGTGGTGCAGCCTCGCATGGCTGTGGAGGCTTTGGTGTTTCCTGCGGGGGGAGATAAAGATAAATTGTATAGGATATGAAACGCATCATATAAGGGCCGGTTCACATCTGCATTCGGTTTCCGCTTGGGGACCCCCCCGAAAGGAAACCTACAGAATACGCATAGAAAAGCGGTTTACCTAAGGAAACCTGCGGACCCCATAGACTATAATGGGGTCCGTGTGGTTTCCGCTCGGTTTCCACACGAAGCAAGCGGAGAGCAAAGTGCTGCAGGAACTGGGAGCCGGCTGCTAGTGACAGCTGGACATCCCCGAGAGAAGGCATGGATGCCGATCACTGTATACACAGCTACGACACCATGATTCGGCTTCCTCCCGACCCAGTGACCATGTGATCACAGGAGCTGCTGTGACCTAGAAGACCCAGATCAGCTCTGCATAGTATATACTAAGAGAATTGTAGTTCTTGGGCTAATGTATCAACCACAGTTACAAGCAAAATTGGCCAAAAAAAAAAAGGTCATGTAAAACTTTTTGGGGGGTACAATGTGTAAAAAAAAAAAAAAAAAAAATCAGTAATGGAGAGTGAAAACATGTTCTCCTCCCCTTTTTTTAAAAAAAACCTTCGAAACCCTAAAATGTGTCCAGTCATGAACCAGGAAGCGGTTATAATAATAATAATAATAATAATAATAATAATAATAGTCCTTTAATAGTCCCACAATGGGGAAATTCAGTGTGTTACAGCAGCAAAGATAAGATAAGCAGATACAAATACAAATACAACATGTACAGGAATGTTCCAAGGTGAGAGGCATTACATTAATAGCAGACAGACAGATAGGACGTAGCAGAGGGGGGGGGGGGGGGATTAACAGGCAGAGAGATATTTCAGTTCTCTGTGTGTAATGATCTCCGCTTAGGTCGGTGTTGGTTGTACAGCCTAACCGCGGTGGGGAGGAAAGACTTCCGATGAAGTGGTTAAATCTGTTATTGCGGTCACAATCTCCATATGGTTTCTATTCAGCTCAATAGAAGCTGCTTGTATACAGATTGTTCTAGAGTGGTGACAACAGGCAACCATATTTTTACGTGTATTGAATTAAGTGACTTTGTGGTCCAGATTGAACATGTACACAGTTTCAACAGCACTCCATGTGGTTTGGCATGGTATTACAAGCAAGGGATTTCGATAAAAGGGATAATGGAGTTAATATAACTTGATATCTTATAGAGCCTGATATTTTATGTGACTTACCAGTCAGAGCTGTACTCTGTAGAAGACATGCTCGTTCATCCCCAGTACACTGCATTGTCTCTGACGTGTAGCAGTCAGTATCTGCTGATATACACTTCCGACATGTCACACCATTATAGTTAGTCTTCTCCTCTGGAACTGTAAGAAAGAATAACATAGAATTATCTAGATTTAAGTCCACTTTGCATTATAAAGCCACTATACATTCAGCGAGAACACTTTTGAAACAGCGCCACTCTTGTCCATAGGATGTGTCTGGTACTTGACCTTACTAACTATGAAACAGTGTGCAAATATTTTGGCATAAAATGTGGCACAAACTAAGCCAACCAATAGGAAGCGAACCTGAAGTCTATGCATGGTGATACATTTGGTGAATTCTTAGACTTCCTGTCTATACTTACACTGTTAGTAAATATGAACCGATATATTTATAAATTTCTATCGCCGCCTAGTGGTTGTTGCTGACATTTTCGCAGAGATTTTACAGTGTGATTACATATACACAAATATATATATACAATATGTGTGTAACAATATATTTTGCATAAAATACACTAAAAATGTTCACTTACACCGTGGCATGGGTAGATTACAGCTGTTTGTGTAGCATGTGGACATTATCTTCATCTTTCCCTTAGGGATACTTGCAATTCCAGATATTCCGCATCGGTTTATTGGCAAACATGTTTTATTAAATCTTACAGAACTGGTGTCACCTACATCACAGATATTGAAAGAAGAAAAAAATAAGTTATAATTTAACTACTCTCATAAATTTTAGTAATGGAAATTGTGTGGTTATGCTGGCAATTTAAAGGCACTGTCCATTTTTGACAATCCCTTTTGTCCCCAGATGATCACATAGTGTCCTCCTGCTTAGATCTCTGGTGATCGATGGAAACACACTTACCCCAGTCCCACGGGTCTGCTGCCTTGGGATAACCTTAGACTCTGACCTTTCCTTCAAGCCGCACATCCAAACCCTCAACACCTCCTGCCGCCTCCAACTCAAGAACATCCATCAAATCCGCTCTTCCTCACCGCTGAAACTACAAAGATGCTAGTCCATGCCCTCATAATCTCCCGCCTAGACTACTGTAACACCCTTCTCCATGGCCTCCCAGCTAACACTCTCCCCCCCTCCAGTCCATCTTAAACTGTGCTGCTCACTTAATACACCTCTCCCCCCCGTTCTTCATCGGCCGCCCCCCTCTGCCAATCCCTTCACTGGATACCCATCACCCAGTGAATAGAGTTCAAACTACTAACACTGACATACAAAGCCATCCACAACCTGTCCCCTCCATATATATCCGACCTAATCTCCCGCTACCTGCCCACACGTAACCTCCGATCCTCCAAAGACCTCCTACTCCGCTCTGCTCTTATCCACTCTTTACACAACCGTCTCCAAGACTTCTCTCGTGCATCCCCCATACTCTAGAACTCATGACCAAGACACATAAGACCGACCCCCACAGTCACAAGCTTCAAGAAGGCCCTGAAGACTCACCTATTCAGGAAGGCCTACAACCCCCAATAACACTACTGTCACCACACCACCACCTGAGCAGCCTCTACCCCCACCTTCTGTCTCTATCCCTCTTCCCTCATAGATTGTAAGCCCTTGCGGGCAGGGCCCTCTATCCCACTGTGCCAGTTGGTCACTGTTAGTATTATATTTGTTTTGTATATCTTGTGTACCGTATGTAAATCCGCAAATGTAAAGCACCATGGAATTAATATAATAATGTACAGCACCATGGAATTAATATAATAATGTACAGCACCATGGAATTAATATAATAATGTACAGCACCATGGAATTAATATAATAATGTACAGCACCATTGAATTAATGGTGCTATATAAATAATAATAATAATAATAATAATAATAATAATAATGTGTGATCTGTAGAGAAACCTTTAATCAAGAGTTCAATTTCCCTGCAGTGCCACCACAGGAGACAAGAAGTATTACAACATTCTCACTAATATCATTGGGCTGCTCATGTAATACACGACAGGTCCTCTAGAGCAGTAGATACTTTTCAGTCTGGCTACTATATCAGTGTTGTGAATGGAGGACACCTTGCTATTTTGAACAAGAAAAAGAAAACTGAAATTCTAGAAATAATGTCACGTGGGGTTTGTCTGGTTTTCAACTCAGTCTTGGTTTTTGGAAAAATATGTTGCAATATATATATATAGCCTATGTTCAGAAGTGACGCTGTTTCCACAAAAAAAAAAAAAAAAACAACAAAAAAAAATCTTCCTAACCCTGAATAATTCACCAATCCCAAAAATGTATTTATTCATGTCTTTATTAGTAGATGTGGGCCCCACCTCTGGCACCTGTGCCTATCTCAAAAATGAGCCCTCTCCCCACCCTCGGTACTTACCTGGCCATATCCTCGCCGAGAAAACTTTCATCTATGGTCAGGCTGCACAGAAACAGCTTAGTTCTGAGATTCAAGTCAATGGGAGTTAAGAAAACAGAGTACAACAGTGATCTATGTTATTTCTGTAATTCCCATTCACTTCTATGGGAATTATGGGAAGAGCGTAGGTCAGAGCTACAATGTTTCCGTAAATGCTGACCATAGTTGAAAGTATTCTCAGAGGGGTCGAGTCTGGGTAAGAAGTAGGGCATGGAGCCTATGAGGTCTTATTTTAGAGATAGGTGCATGTCTCAGAAGTGAGACCCACATCTTTCAGACATTTATGATATAAATTGTGTTTTCATTTTATCTGCAGAAATTAAAGCGTTTAAAGCAGAAAAAAATCTCCCGGACTACTTAGGGACTTTAGATTAAAGAGTATTTAAAAATGGGGCTTCTAAATCTTTCAAGATAAAGTAGGAAGTGATAGGGCTAGTTTAAAGGAATTGTAAACAACTGGCAAAAAGTTGAAAAAGTTAAATATTTTGGTAAATTTTACTAGATTTTAATTACTAGGTTTTCCTTACCCATAGTAGTGAGAGCATGGACAATGGCGCATGCAGTGCCCGCAGCGCAGGTTACATTGGTGTCAGAACACACAGAGGATGAGGCAGAGCCTGTAACAGAAATATGTTAAAAGGATAATAATTGTGTGAACATACAGAACAGTATAATATCTATGATCTATCTATCTATCTATCTATCTATCTATCTATCTATCTATCTATCTATCTATCTATCCTTACAACATTAAGGGACCATTACCTCCACAAGTGCAGTTCAAGTCATATGTGGTGATACTTCCATTTATATTGTATGATTGACTGCCGCAGATACTTTGTGAAGCACAACCTCGAACTGAGGATTTTCTGCCTGTATATAAAAAATAAACACAAGCTGTGACTTTAATAATTATTTTCTTACAGTTTTCCATCTGTGTATAATACATTATGTTATACTATATATAGTGATATGGACCATGCTGGTGTAACCTGGGTCTCTCCTGTATATAATTATGTATATACAGCTGGTATAAGTTATACATCTTCTTGTATATAGTGTATAGTGATACAGACCATGCTGGTATAACCTGGGTATCTCCTGTATATAATTATATATATACAGCTGGTATAAGTTATACATCTTCTTGTATATAGTGATATGGACCATGCTGGTATAACCTGGGTATCTCCTGTATATAATTATATACGTACAGCTGGTATAACCTGGGCATCTCCTGTATATAATTATATATGTACAGCTGTTATAACCTGGGCATCTCCTGTATATAATTATATATGTACAGCTGGTATAACCTGGGCATCTCCTGTATATAATTATATATGTACAGCTGGTATAACCTGGGCATCTCCTGTATATAATTATATATGTACAGCTGGTATAACCTGGGTATCGCCTGTATATAATTATATATGTAAATCTGGTATAACCTGGTTATCTCCTGTATATAATTATATATGTACAGCTGGTATAACCTGGGTATCTCCTGTATATAATTATATATGTACAGCTGGTATAAGTTATACATCTTCTTGTATATAGAGATATGGACCATGCTGGTATAACCTGGGTATCTCCTGTATATAATTATATATGTACAGCTGGTATAACCTGGGTATATACTGTATATAATTATATATGTACAGCTGGTATAACCTGGGTATCTCCTGTATATAATTATATATATACAGCTGGTATAAGTTATACATCTTCTTGTATATAGTGATATGGACCATGCCGGTATAACCTGGGTATCTCCTGTATATAATTATATATGTACACGGAACCCGGCTGGTATAACCTGGGTATCTCCGGGGGGGGGCGGTCCTGTATATAATTATATATGTACAGCTGGTATAACCTGGGTATCGCCTGTATATAATTATATATGTAAAGCTGGTATAACCTGGGTAGCTCCTGTATATAATTATATATGTACAGCCGGTATAAATTATACATCTTCTTGTATATAGTGATACGGACCATGCTGGTATAACCTGGGTATCTCCTGTATAGAATTATATATATACAGCTGGTATAAGTTATACATCTTCTTGTATATAGTGATATGGACCATGCTGGTATAACCTGGGTATCTCCTGTATATAATTATATATGTACAGCTGGTATAACCTGGGTATCTCCTGTATATAATTATATATGTACAGCTGGTATAACCTGGGTATATACTGTATATAATTATATATGTACAGCTGGTATAAGTTATACATCTTCTTGTATATAGTGATATGGACCATGCCGGTATAACCTGGGTATCTCCTGTATAGAATTATATATATACAGCTGGTATAAGTTATACATCTTCTTGTATATAGTGATATGGACCATGCTGGTATAACCTGGGTATCTCCTGTATATAATTATATACGTACAGCTGGTATAAGTTACAGGTAGTCCTCGGGTTACGACGGTCTCGAGTTACGTCGTTTCGTGGTTACGATGCCTTATTCCGCACATTCCCGCCGGGCTACCACACACAAGGACTACAACTCCTGAGCTGCCTCGTGCTGCCTGTGACATAAGGACGTCAGAGTGACAGGCCTGGCGTTCCCCCCAGCTGGGTGCGGGCCCAGTGACAGCCCGCGTCCTCCTCCTGCATGAGGCTGGCAGGCAGGGCACACCCCTCAGTGTATGCTAGGAGAGAAGAAGCGGCCGGGGATGGAGGAAAGCGCGACACTTGTGCTGCCCCCAGCTGGAAATTGCCAGAGCACCTCTGCCAACTCCGTGCTACGTATGGTCCGACTTACGTTGAAATTCGGTTTAAAACGTCGCATAAGAACGGAACAACGTCGTAAGTCGAGGACTACCTGTAAATGGCAATAAAAAACGCGCCCCGTCCCCCCCCCCCCCCCCCCCCCCCCCCCCCCCCCCCCCCCCCCCCCCCCCCCCCCCCCCCCCCCCCCCCCCCCCCCCCCCCCCCCCCCCCCCCCCCCCCCCCCCCCCCCCCCCCCCCCCCCCCCCCCCCCCCCCCCCCCCCCCCCCCCCCCCCCCCCCCCCCCCCCCCCTACAGTACATCTTCTTGTATATAGTGATATGGACCATGTGCCCTACATACTCTATATGCAGTTGGTATAACCTAGATATCTACAGTATTATGCATCATTTTACTATTTCCCTGCAGATTTGGAATATTTTACTTTCAAAAATTGACTAGATTTATGTAAAGTAGATGAAAAAGAGGAATCATTTACCATCTGTTGTTGTAGTATACAGAACGCAGACATTATTATCCCCAGTGCACGGTAAAGTATTGCCAGTATAACACCAGTCTGAATCAGACGCCTCGCAGCTAGGACAGATCACTTCATTGGACTGTGAACTGAAGGATGGCGCTGTGATGGGGAAAGGAAATACAAAGTACAGTATAAAGCCAGTTCCAAATCCTCTGCATAGATATAGAATTAAAGGGATTTTCCCACAAACATAAATATATTTAAAGACAATTAAAAGTTAAACATTTTTGCAAATATAAATAATCCAAAGTTCTGTAGAGTTTAAAAAATTTTCTCTATCCATCTTAGTCTGTTTTTTTGGTCAGTTGCCAATAGATACGACCATGAATGCAGGAACTTTTTATGGTCTGGGACTTCTCAGAAACCCAGTCATGATGTCCTTATTGTGGCCAGGTTATTGTAATGTGTGGGGTCACTAATGGGGCATTATACTGCATTGGGACACTAGAGGAATTAGATTGTGGTATGAGGGCACAAATGAGGCAATATACTGTAAGGGGGCATTACATTGGGGGGGCATTATACTATGTAGTGGTATCTAAGGGGCATTATACTTTGTGGATGCAGTATACTGTGTGGGGGCCACTGAGGAGGCACTATACTGTCTGGGGGCATCAATGGGGCAATTTACCATGTGGAAGCCACTAAATTGGCATTATGCTGTGTGGGGGCACTAAAGTGGCATTATACTAGGTGGGGGCACTAATTGACACTATATTATGTGGGGGCCCTAAGGGGGCATGAAATTGTGTGGGGGCACTAATGGGGCATTATACTGCATTGGGGCACTAGAGGAATT
Source organism: Leptodactylus fallax (assembly GCA_947044405.1). NCBI lineage: Eukaryota > Metazoa > Chordata > Amphibia > Anura > Leptodactylidae > Leptodactylus > Leptodactylus fallax. The sequence goes on from CAMRHE010000802.1 coordinate 302,880, forward strand.
AGATTGTAGTATGAGTGCATGAATGAGGCATTATGCTGTATGGGGCCTCTAAGGAGGCATTATACTTACTTTGTGGCTGCAGTATACTGTGTAGGGGCATCAATGTGGCAACATACCATATGTACACTACTAAATTGGCATTATGCTGTTTGGGGGCATTAAGGTGGCATTATACTAAGTGTGGGCACTAAGGGGCACTATATTGTGTGGGGGCGCTTAGGGTGCATTAAATTGTAAAGGGGCACTAAATAGGCTTCATCACTGTATGTTACACAGAGAAGGGCCCTATTAATGGGTGTGTCAAAGGGGGCAAGGATAGAGGTTAGAGGTGAGTTTTAACATATGCAAATACTGAACACTATTCTGTCCGGACCTTCACTGACATCTGATCCATTTCAGTAGTCCTTTCCTAAAAGTAGTTGAGTCCCTCTGCTCTATACTGCTTGGTTCAACAGTGATAGCAGAATTTTAGCTTTTAACTGTTTACGGAATGGATTTGATATATATTTTTTTTTTTTTTTTTTACCGTTGCCTAAAATTGTTATTTGTTTATTTTACCAATAAAACTTTTTTCTGTTTTATTTCTGTGCTTTTTCTCCAGGGATATGTGTTAATACCAGTACATTATGTTAATGCCAGGGTGGGGGTCTGAATGGGGCTACTTACTGGGTGGCGGTCCAAGAAATGCACCCTGTCACTCCATTTATTCTTTATGGGAGTACAGGGCTCAGCTATCTCTGAGGTTCCAATAGAAAATGAAGGATTGGAGAACTGGACCCCCATTTTTAGGATCCGTGGGGGTCCCATCAGTTGGACCCTCAACGATCATGAAGTTATATCCTATCCTATCGATGGGGATAACTGCAAAACTTTGTACATCTCCTTTAAGGATAAGCGCTATGGCCATGTGATCTCTATGACATGAAGGTCAGGTAGGTACTCACCTGTGTCTATGGGGGACGTACAGTTGTCAGTATTACAACATGAGGAGAACTTCCAGATGTTTCCAGTAGGAAGACTAATGCTCCCTGTGACGTTGCACCGAGTGCTCGGAGCACAGGAGCGGATGAGCTCTGAGGATGTCGTACCATCTGCATATGATATATAAAAGTTACTCATTACTGCACATATACACCCCTAGAAACACACACTAACACAAAAACACACCTAGAAACATATCTGCAGATAAAGACACACACACAGCAATATTTAAAAAATATAAACACAATATACACATACACAATACAAATGTATAAATATACACACAATATACACATATACAATACAAATACATAAATATACACACACAATATACACATATACAATACAAATACATAAATATACACACACAATATACACATATACAATACAAATACATAAATATACACACACAATATACACATATACAATACAAATACATAAATATACACACAATATACACATATACAATACAAATACATAAATATACACACAATATACACATATACAATACAAATACATAAATATACACACAATATACACATATACAATACAAATACATAAATATACACACAATATACACATATACAATACAAATGTATAAATATGCACACAATAGACACATATACAATACAAATACATAAATATACACACAATATACACATATACAATACAAATGTATAAATATGCACACAATAGACATATATACAATACAAATACATAAATATACACACAATATACACATATACAATACAAATACATAAATATACACACAATATACACATATACAATACAAATACATAAATATACACACAATATACACATATACAATACAAATGTATAAATATGCACACAATAGACATATATACAATACAAATACATAAATATACACACAATATACACATATACAATACAAAACATAAATATACACACAATATACACATATACAATACAAATGTATAAATATACACACAATATACACATATACAATACAAATACATAAATATACACACACAATATACACATATACAATACAAATACATAAATATACACACACAATATACACATATACAATACAAATACATAAATATACACACACTATACACATATACAATACAAATACATAAATATACACACAATATACACATATACAATACAAATACATAAATATACACACAATATACACATATACAATACAAATACATAAATATACACACAATATACACATATACAATATAAATGTATAAATATGCACACAATAGACACATATACAATACAAATACATAAATATACACACAATATACACATATACAATACAAATGTATAAATATGCACACAATAGACATATATACAATACAAATACATAAATATACACACAATATACACATATACAATACAAAAACATAAATATACACACAATATACACATATACAATACAAATGTATAAATATACACACAATATACACATATACAATACAAATACATAAATATACACACAATATACACATATACAATACAAATACATAAATACAGTATATATAGTTAGACAATATACATAAACTTACTGTACATTAACACAATATAGAAACCTATACAATACAGAAATATTTATAAATATATACATTTATATAATGTACACAAACATACAGTACATTTAGACACACACAGGTCAATGTACACACATACATTGCAACTATGTACTTATATACACTTACAGTAGACTTACATATACAGTACACATACAATACAAATACATGTATACTTTTAGAGAACATTTACCCTACACACAATCTGCACACACAGACTGTACAATACAAATACATAAATATATACATATATAGTATATTTACATGCAGTATAGACACAAAAGAAATCCACTTGTTCCACTGAAGGTTATTCAACTTATAAAACAAGATTGACCTTCCTTATTTCGATATATGATCGCGTATCCCTCTGTACACTCCATGCGGCAAATGGTCAAAGGCCCTGTCCTTGCTGTGATGCCTTATAGTAATACCAGCAGTAAACAAACAGTACATGATATATAATATACAATCATTGTTAAGCTTCTGTCTGTATAATGTTTACCCTGATGAAGAAATGTGTCCATTCTGAAACACATAGGCGACCTTTTGGGGTTTACAGTGAGTTACCCGCGCCAATGGTGGAGTGAGAGCGACCGGCCGGAGCCTCCTCCTAGTAATACATACAGACAGACAGACTGGACTTTCAATCATCATTACTGACGGCGGCTCCTTGGAGGACGACTTTTGGAGCCTACACAGATTGTATATTGGGTATTATCTACTATGACTGGTTCCTGGGTATTACTACGAGGCATCACAGCAAGGACAGGGCCATTGACCATTTGCCATGTGGAGATTACAGTGGGATTCGTGATCATATATCGAAATAAGGAAGGTCAGTCTTGTTTTATAAATTGACTATCCTTCAGAGGCGCAAGTGGAGTTTGTTTTGTGTTTCTATTTTGTGATTGGGAGGGTTGAGGCAGGTACCCCCAACCCCCTTCAGCTACAGACTAAAGAGTAATCTCCCTATGGTAGAGCACTGTGTGGTTTATTGATACCTAGTGGGGAGCCGTCAGTGCAAAATATTCTTCTTCTTTTTAGGATAAACACATACAATACATAAAAATATGTAAGTCGATACACTTATACATAAAAATATATAAAAATATGTAAGTATACACACTTATACATAAAAATATATAAAAATATGTAAGTATAGACACTTTTACATAAACATATATAAAAATATGTAAGTATAGACACTTATACATAAAATATATAAATACATATGTAAATACGTAAAAATATGTAAGTATATACACACTTACAATCACATATACTCACACAGTAAACATAGATACAATCCACATATATAAAATATACACTTACAGTACATTTACATACACACAGTATACACACATATAATGCAAATATATAAAAATATATACTTATACTAGGTTCACACTAGCATCGCCTCCTGTCCATTGTTCTGGTCCTTCAGAGGACCAGAACAACAGATAGGCAAACAAATAAAATAGAGGTAAAACAAAGTTCCACATTGAATATAATGGGGTCCATTGAGAGGTCAAGGAAAAAGTCCTCTGTGCAGGAGGCGAACGCAGATGTGAACGAAGCCTTTATGCTAGGTTCACACATGTGTTTGGGTTTCCGTTCTTCAGGTCCACTTGGGGACCCAAAAAAACGGAAACCCAATCCGCTTAAAAAGTGGTTACCTGTGGAAACCTGCTGACCCCATAGACTCTAATAGGGTCCACGGTTTCTACCTGATTTTCGCCCGAAAAAATTTTAAAGTGGATTCCGGAATGGAATGCACGAACGGAATGCAGGCGCAGGTGTGAACCCAGCCTTAGCCTTACAGTACATTTATACATATACAATACAAATACATAAATACTTACACACTCACAGTATATTCACACGCACAGGGGCAGATAAACTAATAAATATGCACCAGAATTCTGGTGTAATGTGTTACCAAAAGGCTGCCGTATATGTTTTACACCTCATTTTTTATGTGTTTCCCCACATTGCGGAAAAGCCGCTTTTTTTTTGTTGCAGTTTTTTGAGCCAAAGTCAGGAGTGGATTGAGCAGAAGGAAGAAGTATAAGAACTTCCTATATATTTTGTATTCCTTTTGTAACCAGTCTTGGCTTTGACTCAAAAAAAACGCAGCAATATCTGCAACAAAAAAATCTGATTTTCTGCAATGTGGGGGAACAGTTTCTGTGCCTAATATGGCCAGTGGGTGGGATATGATAAAAGAAACTAGGGGTTTATGATGCAAATTGTGAGCCATAAATTTCACCAAATTTTGGAAATTTCTCTTTTGGACAATGCACCAAAGTTTTGCTCCAAAAATTTTGTTGGAAACTAAGTCAACTAATAAGTGGTGTAAAGTAAGACAAGGCATCTAATAGTGCGCCAGATTATCAAACAGCATCGGACACTGTGTACAATCTGCCGCTTCTAGATACACACTCTGACTGTCTATAGAACTTACTGCTGTATATGGTCTCTGTATATGAGGATAGACATGCCTCGTCTTTCTGACACTTCACGCTCTCCCCGATGCAGGAACTTGAATTTGTAGCCCTGCACACTGTGCACATCAGGAGATAACCTGCAAAATGTAAATGTCATATCCATTCATCTGAAGAACTCCAAGGATATCGACACATTATACAATATTACAAAGTCTTACAGTAATGGTGGTGGGAGATATGCATGACCTCAAGAGAAGACCCATTGGGGGGGTTTATTTCTACCAAGGGACTGTTAAAGGATCATCCCATTAAGACTACCCCTGACCATATAGTGTGCCAATACCAATATCATAGAGGGGTGTGTGACAGGTAGTGTAGATGGAGAAGGAGAGGGTTATAGGGTGGACTCGATGGACTTGTGTCTTTATAGTAACTATGTTACTATATTATGTTAGGTCTGCCACATAAAAAGCGGGAAAGGTGATGTGGCACAATGTATAACCAGAGGTGTAATGTAAAGCACCTTGACCCCAGTGCAAAATTTACATCACAGATTCCCAGCTATCACCCATCATATATATAACTGCACTAGTACACGCTTTTGGGCATGGGCACAACTTCAACCTGTGCATCCCCTACAAATACACCTCAAAGTATAGATGAGGTAAGATTGATCTGGCAGCTTAAAGAATCCAGAAGTGATCTAGCACATTGAGTAGTTGGTGGAGGAGCAGCCTGGCACACAATATGGCTGAAGTGGTCCCTCACATACGTAGTATAGCCCTGGAAGGAGTGGACTGTTAAGGGGGTGTCCCTTCCAGACTACCCATGTCCATACAATGTGCCCAGTTAGGGAACACTAACATCATAGAGGGGTGTGTGACTGGTAGTATAGATGGAGAAGGAGAGGGTTATAGGGTGGACTCGATGGACTTGTGTCTTTATACAATCTTATCAACTATGTTACTATATTATGTTTAGACTGCCACATAAAAAGAGGGAAGGTGCAATGTGGTACAATGTATAACCTTAGTATAGCCCTGGAATAGGGGGCTAACTATTATTATATTTGTCAGAAGACCAGAAGAACGAGCAAACAGACTACTCAAATAGCAGACCCCAAAGGACCTCATTGACTATAATGGGGTCTGATGTTCTTTTTAACTGAAATTGGCCAATGAAAAAGTCTTGCTTGCAATTTAGACAGACGGACAGGGTGGATGAAAAAGTTGAGGTTGCCACCACTTGATTGTAGTCGTAGTCCTGGCTGCCATTTCCCAGGTTAGTCACTTCCAGTTTCCATTAGCTGTTCTCGGAACGCAGAGGTACAAGGATGTGGCACCATTAAATGGGGATGTTTGTGTCCTGGCAGGTACTTACCTTTGACAATGGGGGATGTACAGTTGTCAGAATCACAACATGAGGTGAACGAACGCCCAGATCTTTCCAGGAGGAGTCGTGGTGTTCCCTGTTACGCTGCACTGAGCGCTCGGAGCACAGGAGCGGATGAGCAGTGAGGAGACCGTACCATCTGTATACAATATATAGGAATCACTTATGGCACATATAGATCAGGTGAACAAAGAGTTGTCATAATACATCATGGACGATGGACATTCTGTGCCTCATAAAGTGCACACACACACTATATATATATATATATATATATATATATATATATATATACTCTCAAACCTTTCTATACACATATACTGTACATATGCACAACCACACCCAGGGAAGTGTGACTGAATATCTGAATATCCTTTGTTGCCTGCAGGAATAATCCAGTAGCTAATGTCCTATTAAAAAAAAAAAAGCATCAGAGAGCCGGGCCCCCTAATGTCCCAGGCCCCATAGCAGCTGTTATGGCTGCTACACGCAGAAGGTCCACCAGTGTGTGCTCCAATCCTTCTGTCTCTTCATGTCATCCCAGACAGACTGGATGATGCTGAGATCAGGGCTTTATCTGTGGGGGCCGGATCATCACTTCCAGGACTCCTCCTCCAAAGGGCAAAGGTCACACCAAATATTGATGGGATTTACATTGCTTTTTCTTCAGTCACTTTATTTTGTTAATTGACAAAAATAAACTATTAACCCTATTTCTGAAAGCATTCTTACTTTGCAGCTTTATTCCACACCTGCCTAAAACCTTTGCAAACTACTCTATATACACCTATACACACATTCATAGATATACTGTGTACAGCAATTGGTGTAACTTGAAGCTCTGGGCCCCTATACAACTGTATGGGGGGGGGGAGGCGCTTACCATGTGCTATCTATAATGCAAAACTATTCTTATGCTCTATAGGAGGCTTTGGGCCCTGAGGGCAATCGCTACTTCTGCAACCACGATAGCTATGCCCCTCCATACAACCATATACAGAATACATACAGTACTTACACATCCACATATACACCCATACATTCACACACAAACAGACATACTCTCATATAAACATAAATACCCACAAATACATATAAAAATATTCACAATAAAATATACACATACTACTACACTTACACAATGTAGTACATACAGTATCTACACACACAGTGCATAGAGTATATACACACATAGTACATAGAGTATATACACACAATACATACAGTATATACACACACAGTACATACAGTATATACACACATAGTACATAGAGTATATACACACACAATACATACAGTATACAGTACAGACCAAAAAAATTGTAGATTCACACTGAAGGCATCAAAACTATGAATTAACACATGTGGAATTATATACTTAACAAAAAAGTGTGAAACAACTGAAAATATGTCTTATATTCTAGGTTCTTCAAAGTAGCCACCTTTTGCTTTGATTACTGCTTTGCACACTCTTGGCATTCTCTTGATGAGCTTCAAGAGGTAGTCACCTGAAATGGTTTTCACTTCACAGGTGTGCCCTGTCAGGTTTAATAAGTGGGATTTCTTGCCTTATAAATGGGGTTGGGACCATCAATTGTGTTGTTCAGAAGTCAGGTGGATACACAGCTGATAGTCCTACTGAAAGGAGTGTTAGAATTTGTATTATGGCAAGAAAAAAGCAGCTAAGTAAAGAAAAACGAGTGGCCATCATTACTTTAAGAAATGAAGGTCAGTCAGTCCGAAAAATTGGGAAAACTTTGAAAGTGTCCCCAAGTGCAGTGGCCAAAACCACCAAGCGCTACAAAGAAACTGGCTCACATGAGGACCGCCCCAGGTCAGGAAGACCAAGAGTCGCCTCTGCTGCGGAGGATAAGTTCATCCGAGTCACCAGCCTCAGAAATCACAGGTTAACAGCAGCTCAGATTAGAGACCAGGTCAATGCCACACAGAGTTCTAGCAGCAGACACATCTCTACAACAACTGTTAAGAGGAGACTGTGTGCAGCAGGACTTCATGGTAAAATAGCTGCTAGGAAACCACTGCTAAGGACAGGCAACAAGCAGAAGAGACTTGTTTGGGCTAAAGAACACAAGGAATGGACATTAGACCTGTGGAAATCTGTGCTTTGGTCTGATGAGTGCAAATTTGAGATCTTTGGTTCCAACCACCGTGTCTTTGTGCGACGCAGAAAAGGTGAACGAATGGACTCTACATGCCTGGTTCCCACCGTGAAGCATGGAGGAGGAGGTGTGATGGTGTGGGGGTGCTTTGCTGGTGACACTGTTGGGGATTTATTCAAAATTGAAGGAATACTGAACCAGCATGGTTACCACAGCATCTTGCAGCGGCATGCTATTCCATCCGGTTTGCGTTTAGTTGGACCATCATTTATTTTTCAACAGGACAATGACCCCAAACACACCTCCAGACTGTGTAAGGGCTATTTGACCAAGAAGGAGAGTGATGGGGTGCTACACCAGATGACCTGGCCTCCACAGTCACCAGACCTGAACCCAATCCAGATGGTTTGGGGTGAGCTGGACCGCAGAGTGAAGGCAAAAGGGCCAACAAGTGCTAAGCATCTCTGGGAACTCCTTCAAGACTTTTGGAAGACCATTTCAGGTGACTACCTCTTGAAGGTCATCAAGAGAATGCCAAGAGTGTGCAAAGCAGTAATCAAAGCAAAAGGTGGCTACTTTGAAGAACCTAGAATATAAGACATATTTTCAGTTGTTTCACACTTTTTTGTTAAGTATATAATTCCACATGTGTTAATTCATAGTTTTGATGCCTTCAGTGTGAATCTACAATTTTTATAGTCATGAAAATACAGAAAACTCTTGGAATGAGAAGGTGTGTCCAAACTTTTGGTCTGTACTGTATATACACACAGTACATAGAGTTATATACACATAGTACATACAGTATATACACACACAGTACATACAGTATATACACACACAGTACATACAGTATATACACACACAATACATACAGTATATACACACACAGTACATACAGTATATACACACACAGTACATAGAGTATACACACACAATACATACAGTATATACACACACAGTACATACAGTATATACACACACAGTACATACAGTATATACACACATAGTACATACAATATATACACACATAGTACATAGAGTATATACACACAGTACATACAGTATATACACACACAGTACATACAGTATATACACACATAGTACATAGAGTATATACACACAGTACATACAGTATATACACACACAGTACATACAGTAAATACACACACAGTACATACAGTATATACACACATAGTACATAGAGTATATACACACAGTACATACAGTATATACACACACAGTACATACAGTATATACACACACAGTACATACAGTATATACACACACAGTACATAGAGTATATACACACATAATACATACAATATATACACACACAGTACATACAGTATATACACACACAGTACATACAGTATATACACACACAGTACATACAGTATATACACACATAGTACATAGAGTATATACACACAATACATACAGTATACACACACAGTACATACAGTATATACACACACAGTACATACAGTATATACACACACAGTACATACAGTATATACACACACAGTACATACAGTATATACACACATAGTACATACAGTATATACACACATAGTACATACAGTATATACACACACGTGGACTTACTGCTGCTCACGGTCTCGGTATATGTGGACACACGTTTCATTCGCCTTACACGTCACACTGTCCCCGGTACAGGATACTGAAACTGTAGCTTGGCATTTTGTACACATCAGGGAATAGCCTGCAAAAATAAGAGTATTGTTCACTGATCTGCTGAACTACAAGGGCAGGTGTTGTGGATATCGGTTCATTATACTATATTACAGTCTTATAGGATTGGGGGTTAGTCACTTGCAGTTTTTGTTACCCTGGAGCCCTGTGCTGTGGTCTGGAAATGTAGGGGTGCAAGGGTGTTGTGCCATATCATGTACTGGGAAGTACAGATGTGTCCACCCTTAAAGGGTTCTTACTGGATAACCTTTTTTACTAATAAACACCCCGGGCCCCCAGAGCCCCGGGGGAGGGCAGCTGGGGAGGCCAGAATTCTTGTTCTTCAGTCTCCCCTGCAGCCACTCCAACTCTCACTGATGTCACCGACTCCTCTCTACTTTGACCACAGGTCCACAGAGGAGAGAGGAGTCAGCATCATCAGCAGGGGGAGGTAGAGGAACAACATTTGGGCCTCCCCTGCTGCCTTCCACAAAGGATATATATATATATACAGGTCTCCAGGGATCAGGGTGTATATTAGTAATAAAGCTTAACCTGTGCAGAGAATAAGAATGGTAAGCTTTATCCCCTAGATAATCCCTTTAACATACAGTAATTTGAGTTTGGTTAAAGACTTCAATTGCTCATGAAACCAGTTTAATACAATATCACAACATTCTAGTTGCAGGATGCAATGCACAACACAACCACTGGATGGCAGCACATAGGCACACATAGCATATAGTATATCACTTTGTGATACAATATCACAAAATAATAATGTCTGAAAAAGCTTCATCTTCATGACACACATATCTGGACATCCAAGAGGAAAGGAAATGGAGGTCACATCTATTGGACCTTACCAATAGGATGAAGTTAGTGCAGGAAAAAAAGATATAAGCATGAGATAAAGGATCAGAACTGGAGACAGATAGGAGTGCAGTGCCCGGGGCCATGCAGGGCCAAGACAAGTGTGTACCAGGGCTGAGAGAAAGGAAGTGGGCGGGTAGAGGCAATGCCCACCTAAGTCTGATGGGACATAATGGGCATGCATCCAAGAGGAGATGGAGGAATGGAAACAATATTAGACCCCATCTCTGGCAATATTAATGGCTGCCTGTTATACATGAAGGAGAGCTCCAGGTTATTCTGGGAGACAGAGAAGCCTGGTGCTGCAATCACCCTAAAATTCCAGCCACGTCACGACCCCCAGGTCATGTGAACTGAAGTGGCCTTCGGCCTCCAGGGTCACTTGGTCCCCTCCTTCACTGATCTCATATAATTATCTGTGAGATCAATGGAGGTGGGGATGGCGAGCCCGAAGGCTGAAGGCCACTTTGTATCACATGACACAGGGGTCTTGACGAGGCAGGAACGCACAGGCCCATCTGCTACAATAACCTGGGACAGGTAAGTGGATTAACAGTCCTCATAGAACCCCTTTAAAGGGTTCTCCAGGGAGTCTTTTTTTTTTTATTTCCACTGCAGGGCTTCTTTTTTTACTTCCTCTGTCAGAAGTATAAAAACACTCCATGGAGAACCCCTTTAAATGACAGTCAGCTATGTAATTTTGGATTCTTTGGAATCCCACATTTTCCGATAATTTGTAACAAATTTAATTCACTCACTTTTACCACTTTCTAGGGTCATAGTGGACAAGTATTGGCAGGGAGTGACAGCATTGATACAAAGCTATGTCCACTAAAAAGGGCACCTGGTGTACCGAGATGCTGAGCGTACAGGTGAAGCTTTTGCCAAACAAATGTCCATCATCCCAAATGGACGCTTATTTGTCAAAGGCTAGATCTGTTAGGGGCAAAGATTTCAAGTGTCAAGAATGACCAGCCCAATGTTTTTTAGAATGCAGCAGATCTACTACATCTTTGTAGCCTGCCACAACTCATCATGATATTACAGAGTGTTATCTACAACTTTACAGAACATACCAGTTATGACATTGCATCTACAATATAGCCCCATAGAGTCACCCAGAGTCTCCTTGTCCCGTGTACATTATTCGTACTTACTGATGGGTGTCAGTGCAGAGAGTACACACAGGATCCAGGCTGAGAACATCACTAGTCACTTATCTGCAGAAGGTTTTCTCGGTCAGACATATACTGAAGTTGTTTCCTACAAGTCCTGAATATTCAGCGAAGATCTACCCTGGAGGCCAAAATTAGATGTAGGTGTGACACAAGAGCCGAACCTTTTCTCACATACCTTTCAGTGTTACGCTAGCAGAAGGAGTGCTGGATTTCTCAGACTTCACGAAAAAAAAAGAACACACGATCAGGCCTGTCGTCAGTCCCCGAATACTAGATTTGTGGGTGTGAATGATTACGTTATTAGTGGGGCACTTGTCAGTCATCTGGTTCTACTGCAGTCTGTGCTAGATACGAAGTCCAAGATTTATGGTGACAGATAACTTATTAATTAACTTTAATTTATTCGTGAAGGGGAGGTGAATAAATAGCAGTTCAGCATTTTTTATCTTTATAATTTTTGACCATTGTGCAGTATAAATAACACACTACTTTTACTCCATGAGTTGGTACAGTTACAGCAACACCAAATATCTATAGTTTTTTTCTTGTCTAAAAAAAATGTCTAAAATTTTTGTTGTTCAAATCGAGGATCAGCCATGAAGAAGATTTCCCAAGAAAAGAGAAACAGCATCATCAAGCTCATTGATCCAGCGATTTCTCAGCCAAGAAAATTGCCAAACTGCATCATGTGAGTCCCATGACAGTTGGAAGAATATGAAATGAACTCCGTCCATCCATTCAAAAGGTGGACATCCAGGCAAAATATCCGAGTCAACAAGTTGGCTCAACATAAGTTACAGTGGGTACAGAAAGTATTCAGACCCCTTTACATTTTTCACTCTTTGTTTCATTGCAGCCATTTTCTAAAAGCAAAAAAGTTCATTTTATTTCTCATTAATGTACACTGAGATCCCCATCTTGACAGAAAAAAACAGAAATGTAGATATTTTTGCAAATGTATTAAAAAAGAAAAACTGAAATATCACATGGTCATAAGTATTCAGAGCCTTTGCTGTGACACTCATATTTAACTCAAATGCTGTCCATTTCCTTCTGATCCTCCTTGAGATGGTTCTACTCCTTCATTGGAGTCCAGCTATGTTTAATTAAACTGATTGGACTTGATTAGGAAAGGCGCACACCTGTCTATATAAGACCTCACAGCTCACAGTGCATGTCAGAGCAAATGAGAATCAGGAGGTCAAAGGAACTGCCCAAGGAGCTCAGAGACAGAATTGTGGCAAGGCACAGATCTGGCCATGGTTACAAAAGAATTTCTGCAGCACTCAAGGTTCCTAAGAGCACAGTGGCCTCCATAATCCTTAAATGGAAGAAGTTTTGGGACAACCAGAACACTTCCTAGACCTAGCCGTCCAGCCAAACTGAGCAATCGTGGGAGAAGAGCCTTGGTGAGAGAGGTAAAGAAGAACCCAAAGATCACTGTGGCTGAGCTCCAGAGATGCAGTAGGGAGATGGGAGAAAGTTCCACAAAGTCACTATCACTGCAGCCCTCCACCAGTCAGGGCTTTATGGCAGAGTGGCCCGAAGGAAGCCTCTCCTCCGTGCAAGACATATGAAAGCCCGCATAGAGTTTGCCAAAAAACACATGAAGGACTCCCAGACTATGAGAAATAAGATTCTCTGGTCTGATGAGACGAAGATTGAACTTTTTGGCGTTAATTCTAAGCGGTATGTGTGGAGAAAACCAGGCACTGCTCATCACCTGCCCAATACAATCCCAACAGTGAAACATGGTGGTGGCAGCATCATGCTATGGGGGACAGGACGACTGGTTGCAATTGAAGGAAAGATGAATGCAGCCAAGTACAGAGCTATCTCGGAAGAAACCCTCTTCCAGAGTGCTCTGGACCTCAGACTGGGCCGAAGGTTTACCTTCCAACAAGACAATGACCCTAAGCACACAGCTAAAATAACAAAGGAGCGGCTTCGGAACAACTCTGTGACCATTCCTGACTGGCCCAGCCAGAGCCCTGACTTCAACCCAATTGAGCATCTCTGGAGAGACCTGAAAATGGCTCCACCAACGCTCACCATCCAACCTGACGGAACTGGAGAGGATCTGCAAGGAAGAATGGCCGAGGATCCCCAAATCCAGATGTGAAAAACTTGTTACATCATTCCCAAGAAGACTCATGGCTGTACTAGCTCAAAAGGAAGGGGCTTCTACTCAATGCTGAATAGTTATGACCATGTGATATTTCAGTTTTTCTTTTTTAATAAATTTGCAAAAATATCTACATTTATGTTTTTTTCTGTCAAGATGGGGAGCTGAGTGTACATTAATGAACAATAAAATTAACTTTTTTGCTTATAGCAAATGGCTGCAATGGAACAAAGAGTGAAAAATTTAAAGGGGTTTGAATACTTTCCGTACCCACTGTATATCAGTTCTGGTGTGACAAACACAGCAGTGGAGGTGACTCATATGATTCGTAATAGTGAGATCACAGACGTACATGCAAGGACGTTACACAATTCTGGAATGGTGGTCTGAAAAAAGGTGAAGAATCATCGACTTCAATATCGTCATAAGAAGTGTCGGCTCGAGTTTGCAAAGAATTATGAAAAGTGGACAGTAGAATATTGCAAACGGGTGATTTGAGATGGAAGTCAATAAACTGGGCTCTGATGAGTGCAAATGGGTCTGGAAGATACAAGGGAAAAGGGGGCTAATGGATAGAGAAATTGAAAGAACTGTCAAGTTTGGTGGAGGAAGCCAGATGATATGGGGCTGTTGTTTCACAGCCAAAGGCGTTGGATACTTGACCAGAATTGATGTTGGTCTCAATGCTGATCTATATACACCGAGGTTTGTACACTTGACTACTATGGGTATGAAAAGAACAACATAGTGTTCCAGCAGGACAACAACACAAAACATAAGTCAAGATTTGCGATGAAACGGTTCAATGACAATAAAGTAGAGGTGCTGGATTGGCCCTCACAGTCCCCAGACTGCAACCTAATGGAACACTCATGTGTAGAGTTAAAGAAAAAGCTGTATTCGTACCCAAGTAAGTCGACCAATATACACTAACATTGGGAACGTGTAGAAGAGACTTGGCATCAGATTTCGGTCGAGACATGCTTGAACATGGTGGATCAGCAGGTGGAGTTACTAAATTCATATTTTGTATCCGTTTTCTCCCAAGAAATTGATGGAAACATCAACATTAATGGTGATAGTGATGAGGGGAAAGAGGACTCCAAGCTGATTATAAGTGAAGGTTTGGTAATAGAGCACTTAGCTAAGATTAAGGAAACCAAGTCCCCAGGACTGGATGATTTACACCCTAGATTCTTGAAAGAGTTAGCAGAGGAAATAACAGAACCCCTTGCAATAATCTTCAATAAGTCATGGGAAACAGGAGTGGTCCCTCTAGATTGGAAAAGGGCAAATGTTGTCCCCATCTACAAAAAGGGGAAGAGGGACGACCCAGGAAATTATAGTCCGGTAAGTCTGACCTCGATAGTAGGAAAAATCTTTGAGCAAATTGTTAAAGAACATTTAATTAGGTACCTGGATGGGAAGGCTTTAATTAATCAGAGCCAGCACGGCTTTATGCCTAATAAATCTTGTCAGACTAACCTGATTTCATTCTACAATAAAATCACTGAATGGTTGGACCAGGGGAATGCAGTGGACATAGTATATCTTGACTTTAGTAAGGCATTTGATAAAGTATCACATAACATTCTTATTGAAAAATTGATTAAGTATGGCTTTGATAAAAAATCAGTGAGGTGGATTCACAATTGGCTTAAAGATTGGGCACAACGAGTAATACTAAATGGCCATACATCAAACTGGAAGAAAGTAAAAAGCGGGGTGCCGCAGGGCTCTGTCCTGGGCCCAGTACTTTTTAATATTTTTATAAATGATCTGGACGATGGGATTATTGGGGAACTCATAAAATTTGCAGATGATACCAAGATAGGAGGAATGGCCAACACTAGAGAGGAGAGAGAGTGTATTCAAAAGGACTTAGACACACTGGAACAATGGGCTGAGGTGAACAAAATGGTATTTAACAGGGACAAATGCAAAGTTCTACATCTAGGTAACAGAAATGCAAGAAGCATATATAGTATGGGAGGAATAGAACTAAGTGAGAGTACAGGGGAAAAGGATTTGGGTATAATAGTAGATCACAAATTTAACATGAGTCAACAGTGCGGTGCTGTGGCAAAAAAGGCTAACAAAATTCTGGGATGTATCAAGATGAGCATTGAATCTAGATCACGAGAGGTAATTATTCCGCTGTACTCTGCTCTGGTCAGACCCCACCTGGAATATTGTGTACAGTTCTGGGCGTCTCAATTTAAGAAAGACATCGATTTATTGGAGCACGTCCAGAGAAGAGCAACAAAAATGGTGGAAGGTCTACAAACCATGTCCTATGAGGAACGGCTAAAAGAACTGGGATTGTTTAGTTTGCAGAAGAGAAGGCTAAGGGGAGACTTAATAGCGGTATTTAAATATCTGAAAGGTTGTCACAGTGCAGAGGGATCTAACTTTTTCTCATTAGCGGAAGGAAGTACGAGAAGTAATGGGATGAAACTAAAGGGAAGGAGATACAGATTAGACATTAGGAAAAACTTTTTAACAGTGAGGGTAGTGAGAGAGTGGAATAGGCTGCCACGGGAGGTGGTGAGTTCTTCATCAATTGAAATCCTCAAGTGGAAACTGGATAAATATATAGCTGGGATGATCTAGGAAAACCTGCTTTTGCAGGGGGTTGGACTCGATGGCCCTTGAGGTCCCTTCCAACTCAAATAGAAATAAAAATAAAATTGAATCTGATGGAGAGCATGCCCAGGATTCAGACAATGTTGAAAGCCAAACATGGATTAACAAAATAATAAAAATGAAAATTTAGATTTTTAGGAGCAAAACAGTAACAATGATGTTACATGACAAGAATCTGCATAACTAATTATATGCTAAATAGTTACAAGTCACATTTATGTATGAAATAGCCAAGAGGATTGTCTATGAAATGATGGTAGTCTCACGTTCCAAGCTGTAGTGTATGGCGAGATTTGGAGCCTGAAAGTCTCAAGGTCAAAACATTGTTACCATTTTGCTCGTTGGTGTATCTGGATTGTTACAATTCTGTTTTTTTAATTATTTTTTTATTTAGCAAATCTATCTTCTATGGAGAAAAAAAGTTTTTGTAAATTTTAATAAAGGTGCCTGAATTTTCATCAGAAGTTGAAATATGTGAAGGGTCTTGCTCAACAGTCTGTTATCTGACTCTATGCATAGTTTCCTATCAGTTTTTTTCTGCTGCTAATAGCTCCATTATGGCTGCAGCACATTCTACGTTTTTGTCTAAGGTTGTGGGCATGTACAATAAGGAACAGTCTGCCCGCTTCCCTATCCACTATCACTACTGGTAGTAACTGGTTTGTTTACATCTAATTCTGCCAGAAATAACTGTAAAATAGCAACACAGTAAGATATTACATGAGGTTGGATGAAGACAAAAGTCTGTCAAGTCCAACCTATAACCCTATAGTGTTACTATCCAAAAAGCCTAAGAGAATGTGATATAAGACATCCATGGACAGTAGACTTTAAAAAGTTATGAGGCAGCTAAAAGATCTCTGACACAAGAAAAGAGAGATCTAAGCACAATAAGGAAAATTTTTACTGTCTATGCTCATTGTACTATATTCAATAAGTAATAATACAAGCAGCTAGTCAGAAATAAATATACTCAATTTGACCTGTAAGAAACTTCTGTGCAGTGTAGAAGCTGGAAAAGCTGTGTGGAAATTCCCCTCTCCATTCACTGTGCGAACAAAGCCCAGCCCCTCCTGCACTGTCTGCAAACTCGTCTTGCTTTTGCTTTAAATATCCATGGACAGACCTTACCTAGTAACAGAAAAGAAAAGCAAATTATCTAGAAGAGAGACATCTAGTGGTAGAAAATTTAAAGTTTTTTTTCAGGCAGAAAACAGCAACATTTATAATTAAAGCACATTACGTTTTGATCCAGAATCACATGATGTATTAAATAAGACTAAGCTGTCTGAAAAGTTAGTGACCAATTAAACTTTATTTTTCTTAAGTACTATTATGAGACTTCACAACATGATTGTAGTCTTGTTGTAGTTGTATCACATACATGCCAGAATTTTCATGTTTGGAGGAGATGGAGTGCTGCAATCATATTTCAGTCATTGGGATCTTGGACACTTTTTTGTTATAGTTTTACATAGGTAACTTTGTCAAAATTTGTTTCTTCATGGTTTATGTCTGGGACCAGAAGATCTGTCCGTCTGACTACAGTATGTTCAAGGAATGTGAAACAACTAGTTTTACAGTCAATTGAATTACATCTCTGACATTGTAAACCCCCGGGGCCATGTATGGAAATGTTTTGACATAAATTCAGATACAAGTTAAGTTTCACATTTCATGAAAACATCGAGTCTTCTATTGTTAGTTAAGTACAGATGAATCAGAGATGAGCTTGTCAGGTGAGTCAATGCAGTGGTGATATCTTGAGTTTTTACATAGAATTACCAAATCACTTATTTAGGACAAATCATTATCACAGAGATGAACTGATGCTGCCATTTAGAGTGATATGTATACAACCTTTCTATATTTATATGTTGCAATATTATGAGTAAGCAATGACAATGAGTAAAATGCTTTTTGAGGGATCCTTTTTTATTTCAACTTTCAAGGCATTTTTCCAAAAATCATAAATGGGTTGGTCACACTGAAGAAACATGCTCTCTTTTTGTATTATCTGTCCTGCAGTTTACTAAGGTTGGTTTATGACAGCTGCAATTGATAGGAATTAAATGGGTTTTCCAGGGTAATATGACTGATGATCTATCCTAAAGATAGATCATCAATATCAGATCAGTGGCGGTCAGACATCTGGGACCCCCACTGATGAGCTATTCTCAGCAGCTGATGCACAGAGAATGGAGCAGGAAGCATATAGCTCTGTGTAGTGGCCAAACCAGGTACTGCAGCACTCGAATAAAAGCTAAGCTGGTCTACAAACTACACAGAGAACACAGTTGTCTGCTTTCTGCTACATCTCTGTGTATCAGCTGCTGGGAATAGCTGACCAGTGAGGGTGTCTGATGTCAAACCCCCACTGATCTGATATTGATGACCTATCCTTAAAGGAAGTCTTAAAAAAAAAAAACAATTTGAAATATTTGGGTCGGACTCAGGAGACCTAAGAGTATTTTACACTATGTTTTATAGATAGGTTCCTAGGAGTCCTAAGAGTGTTCTACACTATGTTTTATAGATACATTCCTAGGAGCCCTAAGAGTATTCTACACTATGTTTTATAGATAGGTTCCTAGGAGCCCTAAGAGTATTCTACACTATGTTTTATAGATAGGTTCCTAGGAGCCCTAAGAGTGTTCTACACTATGTTTTATAGATAGGTTCCTAGGAGCCCTAAGAGTATTCTACACTATGTTTTATAGATAGGTTCCTAGGAGTCCTAAGAGTGTTCTACACTATGTTTTATAGATAGGTTCCTAGGAGCCCTAAGAGTATTCTACACTATGTTTTATGGATAGGTTCCTAGGAGCCCTAAGAGTATTCTACACTATGTTTTATAGATAGCTTCCTAGGAATCCTAAGAGTGTTCTACACTATGTTTTATAGATAGGTTCCTAGGAGCCCTAAGAGTATTATACACTATGTTTTATAGATAGGTTCCTAGGAGCCCTAAGAGTATTCTACACTATGTTTTATAGATAGGTTCCTAGGAGCCCTAAGAGTATTATACACTATGTTTTATAGATAGGTTCCTAGGAGCCCTAAGAGTATTCTACACTATGTTTTATAGATAGGTTCCTAGGAGCCCTAAGAGTATTCTACACTATGTTTTATAGATAGGTTCCTAGGAGTCCTAAGAGTGTTCTACACTATGTTTTATAGATAGGTTCCTAGGAGTCCTAAGAGTGTTCTACACTATGTTTTATAGAGAGTTTCCTAGGAGCCCTAAGAGTATTCTACACTATGTTTTATAGATAGGTTCCTAGGAGCCCTAAGAGTATTATACACTATGTTTTATAGATAGGTTCCTAGGAGCCCTAAGAGTATTATACACCATATTTTAAGTCATTTTAAGCTGTGGTTTGTACCTGAAATGAATTTTGGACCTGTGCCACTCAAACCCAAAATTAAATGATTTCTGAGAGGTTTGCCCATCCCTGACTGTTACCAAAGTTTTCACAAACAGTGACATTTACATCCAGTCATGCATTGTTAGAAATAACCAGAAGGTCTTAGAGAGATTGGTTCCCACACATCTCCGCTCTCTAGTGAGCTCGGCTATGGACCCTCTCCAGTTTGCCTATCGGCCGGAAAAACCAGGGAACACTGTGAGAATAATGTTCTTTGATTTCTCCAGTGCTTTTAACACCATACAGCCGGGGTTACTGAGAGACAAGCTGGTCCTTGTTGGAGTGGATCACCACCTCTCCAACTGGATCCTAGACTACCTCACAAACCGACCTCAGTATGTGAGAGTCCGGGACTGTGTGTCAGACACCGTGACCTTTCCTCTTCACACTGTACACTGCAGATTTTAGGTACAAATAATCTAGCTGCTACCTACAGAAGTATTCTGACGACTCTGCAATAGTAGGCCTCATCACAGACGAAGATGACAGAGAGTACAGAGAACTGAACTGGGATTTTGTGGATTGGTACCAGCGGAACCACCTTAGGATTAATGCTGGGAAGACCAAGGAAATAGTGTTGGACTTTCGTAAGTGCAGATACCCTCCAAAAGCAGTGGACATCCAGGGGACGGGCATTGAGATAGTCAACACTTATAAGTACCTGGGTGTGCTCCTCAATAATAAGCTGGACTGGACAGATCACTTGGATGCACTGTATAGAAAGAGCCACAGCAGGCTATACCTGCTTAGGAGGCTGAGAGCCTTTGGACTCCAGGGGGCACTACTTAGGGCCTTTTTTCAACTCGGTAGTGGCATCAGCCATCTTCTTCGGAGTGGCCTGCTGGGGGAGTAGCATATCAACCAGGGATAGGAATAGACTCAACAAGCTGATTAGAAGGGCCAGTTTTGTGCAGGTGGTAGGTGACAGAAGGATACTGTCCTTGGTGAGCTCCATGCGGAAGAATAACTCCCTTCCCATGCATGAGAATGTGATAGCACTGGGCAGTACTGTCAGTGATCGACTGCTTCACCCTAAGTGTGAGAAGGAGCGCTATCGGAAGTCTTTCTTCCCCACCAGGGTCAGACAGGCCCACAGGTGTACCGGTAAATCCCCCGATGGGCCCTATGCCTTTAGGGCACCCTACTGGACCTCCACTGCTTTTTATAATCGGCAGTGGAGGTCTGGTAATGGACCCTATTCACTTACCTCTCCCCGATTCTGCTCTTGGCCTCTCCTCTTCAGCTTCCAGGGGCCCCCGTGCGACTCTGTACTTTAGGCTAGATCGGCATCTCCAGGACACTGATCTAGTTAAAATGCATACTACTGATGTTCTATCTTGTAAACCGCAAGCCTCTACAAGATGCCAAGAGAAGAGACAAGATGTCTGCTTCCTAGCACAGGCAGGCGCAATGACATCACAGGACCGCGCCTCCTGTGCTGATACACAGATGTCCTCCTATTTGTGATTTCAGCGCATAGACCATGGCTTAAGAAGAGGAGGAGACGGCTACTCCGTCCTTGTCCTTCAAAGGATAGCAGGCAGGTGAGTACAACTTTTATTTTATCTTTTTAAAAAGGGGGGGGAGTATTTATGGGGCATTATAGCTATAAAAGGGAGGAATAATTTATATAAAGGATAATTATGGGAATTAAAGCTATAAAGGGGGAGGCTTTTATATAAAGGGTAATTATGGGGCATTATAGCTATAAAGGGGGGAATAATTTATATAAATTGTAATTATGGGGCTAAAGGGGGATCATTTATATCATTTAACTAAAGGGTAATTATGGAGCATTATGGCTATAAAAGGTGGAATCAATTAAAAAGGATTGTATTAGGATACAGTATATTAGGCCAGGGAAGGTGGAAAAAAAAAACAAAAAAATAAACAAAAACACTCACCTGTCCCTGCTGCTCTGCTTTCTCCCAGCTCGCTCTGGTCCTTCTGCTCTAGTGTTTTCTTCCGGGGAAAGTACCTGCCGCACATGACCGCTGAGGCCAATCAGCGGCCTAAGGAAAGGAATATGGGACGTCTCAGTGCAGCGAGGACTTCCACCTCAAGAAAACACAGGATCTGCAGGATCGGAATACGCTGGAAGACACCGGAGCACTGGGGACAGGTGAGTGTGTTTTTTTTTTTTTTAAATTTTCACCTCCCCCGGCCTAATATATAAAAAAAAAAAAAAAAAGGTCCCGGACAACCCCTTTAATATGAAGTGTAATTATGGGACATTATGGCTACAAAGAGTAGGAACATTTATACAGTATAAGGGCTGTGAGAAGGTGACAGGCAGAGTGCTGGAATCACGGTATATCAGCCCCAGGTTTCTCATGTATGTATGGCCCAGGGAGGATCTAGAATAGACCTCAACCCCCAGGTGTAGGTCTGAAGGCTTGTTACTGGCCCATAAAAGTTCTCAGAGCCTGCACTTCAGGGCAGAACCTGGGAGTGAGTGGAGGCGTATGATTTTGCCTTGACACTATCTGGTGAGACTGTTTTGTGTGTGTGGCTGGTAGTAAGGCACACGGATAGTTAGTGTTGTATAGTACTATTTAGTTTAGTGCTCGGACGAGCAGGGCTTTGTTTTTCTGTCTTGCCTGATGTTAAGGCTGTATTTTATTTAGCTCCTTTTGTACCTGACATAAGGTTTATTTATTTTGCTATTTTTCAAATAAACCTGTTTGCACCAGACTTTGTGTCCCTGTCTCTGACTGGTTGGGTCCGCACCATTGCTGCTACCGAGCTACCTTCCCCACGTGGCTCATTAGGGGACATTATGAACATAAGGGATCATTTATTTATAGAAGGGGGCATCATTTATATAAAGATCATTATGGGTCGGCTGTATTTATGTCAGGGGTCATAATATAAGGAGGTAATTAATTTAATTAAGGTGGCACTTGGGCTTTATCAATTTTTATTGATGATCTATCCTCAGGACAGATCATCAATAAGAGATCAGTGGATCCCCCTCCTCTGATTGAAGAGGCCATGGCGTCTGTTCACATTGCACGCTGTCTGTTTTATAGTGTCCGTACAATGTAATTACAGTCTTGTCTCATAGACATGTATAGGACAAGTCTGTAGTTACATCACATGGTCACTATGAAATAAATGCTATAATGTAAACAGAGAAGTGGTCACGGTGCGTACACAAGTGCCATGATCCCTTCAAACAGCTGATCAGTGGGGGTCCCGGATGTTGAAATGGAGGTCCAAAGGGAAGAGAAGGGAAATGTGAAGGCTTAGTCAGAGACGTCACCTGTAAGTCACAAAATGTTACTGCCCTGTATTTACTTGGAACGTTTTATATATATTGTATGTGTATTTGTATTTCTTATCTTGCATTGCATATCCTTGCTACAGTAACACACCGAATTTCCCCATGGTGGGACTATTAAAGCATTATTATCATTATATGTTCACCACATAGTGATAATATCAGTATGCCTGAGCAGGGGGCCGACTTGAATGTGTTTGCCTCCCCTGTGCTGAACCCCTAGCTACGCCTCTACTGAAGAGGCAGCAGGTTTTCACCGGTTCTGCCGATCCGGTTGTTAAAACCTGATTGCAGAACCAGGGAGAAGTGTACCGCTGACCCGGTTCTGCTACTGGTAGAGGATGAAGCCACAGGCTTCCTGATCTACCACTCCCCGACTTGTAGGCCATAGGCCACATTGAGCCTGTGGTCTACAAGCTAACTACCAATACTTACCCCCATTTTCCTTTGCCTCCTCCTTCTTCCTGCTTATGACATCACCACAGTGTGCCTGGAGCAGGGAGACAGAGCGGAACCAGGGAGCAGACAGGTAAGTAATGACCCAACACTGCTATAAGGGAGACCAGTGAAGTGGCCATAAAAAAAAATTAGGCCCAGACAACCCCTTTAAAGAGGCTGTCCATAAATTGGAGTGACCCCTGTGGCGGGGAGGAAGGTGTAAAATTTTTAAAAAAAAAGTATACGCCCCTGTCCGTCACCTGTGTCTGTTTGGTCTCATGGCGGAGCCTCATTTCTGTAAATCCGGTACCTAATTCATTTTAGCAGTCACATGAGGTGCAGGACTCCCAACAAGTAGACACCAACATGACACTGAATGGATACTGGCAGCAGACAACGGAGCACCAAGGACAGATGAGTATGCTTTTTTATTTTTTTTATTTTTTTTTATTTTACACTTAATGCCCATCGCATAGATTGCTTCAATTTATGGACAACCCCTTTAAAGGGTTTATCCAGCTTTCTAATATTGTTGCTTCAAAGGGCTCATGTGCGTATTGACAAAAACTGCAATATCTCAGCAACAAAAGCACCAATTCACATGGGGAAAACACCGATTCACATGCTGATATAATAATCTATGATCGTTGATGGGTTGATATAAAAATAATCATAGTGTTTATTTACAAACAAATTGAGACATTACAGTGTAATAAATCAATTCACACAATGGGATTGAGGGCCCTGCTCACAAGAGCTCACAATCTATGGGTCCAGCCTTTTTTATGACATAGGTTACTATAATTATACAGATAAATAAAGTTGTATGAGCCGTCATCAGTCAGTGTCCTATTATGTGCAAATTCAAAGTGCCTGGGGATACAAGGCTACAAGTCCAATAAAGGCATCATGTCCTGTAGGATAATGTGGGGAAGGTGTTAGTTTTAGGGAGTATAAGTGCAGAAGTGTTAGATTGAGAATTGTGATAGCCCTGCCTGAAGAGATGTGTCTTTATTAGAGATGAGCGAATTTCTCAAAAGTTCGATTAGAAATTCCCAAAAAATTTGCTTCGATCTGAATTAATTTGCATCGAATATCGCTAAAAAACAGCTATTTCCTGGCTTCAAAGAGCCTGTATAGTGGTGTAGAACACTGTGCCTTGCCGTAACACACACAGGGAGTCTGCTGTGGTAGTGAAACAATACTGTGAGTCAGTATAGGTCCATGTTAGTGCCAGGTAGAAAGAACTGTGCCTGCCCTACCTTTATCACGCTTTTTTTTTATAGGTGTTCATGGGTGGGGAAAGAAATAAGGGGCATATTTGTCGTTTTCTTCAAAGTAGAAAATAACAGGCCTTTTTGCCCTTTGCAATTACATTTTTTCATCGAACTGTATGTCAGACAGAGAAGCAAAAGGCCATGCACAGGGGAGGTCTGCAGGCCTAAATGTTTCTGACGCAGGCACAGGTCGCAGCAGAGTAAGGGGGCGTGGCAGCAGGGGCCTGAGCTCCCAGTGTCAAGTAGCGGTCGTGTCTTGACCAGCAACCCTACGGTTGTAGACTGGTTGACTCGGTCATCCAATTCATACCAAGTCACAACAGACACCTCCAGCCAAGAGTCGGTGGGTTCGTCAGACACAACCCTTAGTTGGCAAGGCCCGGCAGAAGGCCCTGTGCCCTCACCTGTCCTCAATTTGCCTCTGTCCTTTTCTGTTTCCTCAGCTAGAGAAGTACTCTATGCTGTGGGCTCAGATCCATTGTACAGTGAGGAGGAGGTATTATTATTGTTTATTTATATAGCACCATTATACCATGGTGCTTTACATTAGAGGAATTTACATACGGTACACAAGATATACAAAACAGATAATACTAACAGTGACCAACTGGCACATTGGGATACAGGGCCCTGCCCGCAAGGGCTTACAATCTATGAGGGAAGAGGGATAGAGACAGAAGGTGGGGATAGAGGCTGTTCAAGTGGTGGTATTGAGACAGTAGTGTTTTTGGAGGTTGTAGGCCTTCCTGAATAAGTGAGTCTTCAGGGCCTTCTTGAAGCTTGTGATTGTGAGGATCAGTCTTATGTGTCTTGGTAATGAGTTCCAGAGTATGGGGGATTCACGGGAGAAGTCTTGGAGACGGTTGTGTGAAGAGCGGATAAGAGCACAGCAGAGTAGGAGGTCTTTGGAGGATCAGAGGTTACGTGCGGGCAGGTAGCGGGAGATTAGGTCGGAGATATATGGAGGGGACAGGTTGTGGATGGCTTTGTATGTCAGCATTAGTAATTTGAACTCTATTCGCTGGGCAACGGGGAGCCAGTGGAGGGATTGGCAGAGGGGAGCGACCGATGAAGAACAGGGGGAGAGGTGTATTAAGCAGGGCGGCACAATTTAAGGTGGACTGGAAGGGGGGGCGAGAGTCGAGAGTATTTGCTGGGAGGCCATGGAGAAGGGTGTTACAGTAATCTAAGTGGGAGATTATGAGGGCGTGGACTAGCATCTTTGTAATTTCAGGGGTGAGGAAGGAGCGGATTCGATGGATGTTCTTGAGTTGGAGGCGGCAGGAGGTGTTGAGGGTTTGGAAGTGCGGTTTGAAGGATAGGTCACAGTCCAAGGTTATCCCAAGGCAGCGGACCCATGGGACTGGGGTAAGTGTAGAGGACAGTCAGCAGCTACTGCTCAACCAAGATCTGGAGGAGACATCGGCCACTTCCTCTGGTAGGCGGGCAAGTAGTGATGAGCGTGGTGTGGGAGCTGATGTTGAGGAGGACATCAGTGAACTGCAGACAGTAGTGGAAGACGTTGTAGCCGATCGATTAAGGGGCTTCATCGTCATCAGGAGAAGAAGGGTGCAGCTTGCGCATGAGGCAGCGGGGGAGTCAGCAGGGTGACAGCAGTGTGAGGTCGGGAGCTAAACGTGCGCGGGGTAGACCACCCACTTCTCAGCAGCCTACCTGCCCGGAAAGCAGTGGTGTGGGGGTTCACGGAGGCAGTGGCGGTAGCAGTCAGTTAGTGCGGAATGTTGGGGGTAAAATCACCTACTCGGCAGTGTGGCAGTTTTTTGTAAAGCTGCCGGGGAGCTCAACATGGCCATATGTTCAATCTGTGGGCAGAAGGTGAAGCGTGGCCAGGGCACCAATGTTGGCACCACAGCCCTGCGTCAACATATGCAACATCACCATAAAGTGGCCTGGGAGAGCCGTGGCTCCAATGTGGTAATCCAACCTGCCGCAGCAACCGCTGCAGCACCCAGTGGCATGCACCCATTTCAGGCAGTCAAGGCTCCACCACCTCAGCCGAAGGAAGCTATGTGTCCTTCCCATTATCTACTGGTCATGATGCTCCTGCTCCTCCTTCTCCTAGTCAGTCATTGCGTCACCAATCGATCACCGAAGCAATTTCGAAGAGACAACCGTATGCGTGCAATCATCCAACAGTGAAGAGCCGAGGTGGAGAGTCCCAAGCCGTCATTTCTTTGCCAAAAATGCAGTACCAGCCCTGCACAAATGTAGAACAGAAGGTGGGCCAGTCCTTGAGCATGTCGGTGTCTGCCAAAGTGCACGGCAGCGCCGACGTGTAGAGCTGTAACTACGGTCAAGGACAATATAGGTCCTTTACGGCACACTGGGTTAATGTGGTTCCTGCCCAGAAACACCAGCAACTTGGCCAGGTGACACCGCTTCCATCTCCACGTTCTCACGCCATTGGCCCTGCAACAATGTCCTCCTCATCCTCCACTGTGTCCTCACTGCCTTCACTGCAGGGACAATTCACAGTGCTCCTCCAGCATACCACATGTGCAGGGCACGGTGGTGTCACGCTGTTCTACACCTCGTTTGCCTGGGCTAACGGAGTCACACAGGGAAGGAACTGCTCCATGTCCTTCATCAAGAAATTGAATCCTGGCTTTCTCCGCGACAACTCAACATCGGAATCATGGTGACCGACAACGGGAAGAACATGGTGTCGGCGCTGCGTCAAGGACTTTCCTTAAGTGTTCCACCCATCTGCAAGACATCCTAAAAATGTCAAGGAAACTTTGCATGCACTTCAGCCACTCGTACACTGCCAAGGACACCCTCCTTGAGCTGTAGCAGAAGAACGGCCTCCCACAACATTGTCTGATATGCGATGTTTCCAACCGAGCGGACAGAGGTACTCCCCTGTGTACAGTTGTGCTAAAAAGTTTACATACCCTGGCAGATTTTTTTGTTTTTTTTGCCCTTTTTTCAGAGAATATGAATGATAACACAAACTTTTTCTCCACTCATGGTTAGTGGTTGGTTGAAGCCATTTATTGTCAAACTTCTGTGTTTTCTCTTTTTAAATCATAATGACAACCAAAAACATCAAAATGACCCTGTTCAAAAGTTCACATACCCCAGTTCTTATTATTGTGTATTTCCCCCTCTAACATCAATGACAGCTTGAAGTCTTGTGTGGTAGTTGTGGATGAGGCTCTTTATTTTCTCAGATGGTAAAACTGCCCATTCTTCTTGACAAAAAAATCTCCAGTTCCTGTAAATTCCTGGGCTGTCTTGCATGTCCTGCGCGCTTGAGATCTCCCCAGTTTGGATCAATGATATTGAGGTCAGGAGACTGAGATGGCCACTCCAGAACCTTCACTTTCTTCTGCTGTAGCCAATGACAGGTCGACTTGGCCTTGTGTTTTGGATCGTTGTCATGTTGGAACGTCCAAGTACGTCCCATGCACAGCTTCCTGGCTGATGAGTGCAAATTTGCCTCCAGTATTTGCTGATAACGTGTTGCACTCATCTTTCCTTCAACTTTGACCAAGTTTCCTGTGCCTTTAGCACAACTGTAACTTTAATGTTAGCCAGTGGCAGCTCATGCGTGACACCTGCTGTTTGCTTGTTCCTTTTGAGGAGGCCACTTTGTTAGTCAGTCGCCAGGACTACGGGATGAACAACGTCATTCCACTGATTTACATTCTGGAAAAGATGCTTTTCAATCTGGCTGGTCAGGGGACTGGAGATGTGGCGTCTACATCTCACGGCCACATGAGCCCTGTGGGGGTGGAACTAGAGGAGAAGGAGGAGGAGGAAGACATTGGAGCACAAACAATGTGTAGCCAAATGGGTGGAGAGGAGGAACAGGAGCAACCAGAACAGCCAGAGGGAGATGAGGAGGATGAGGCAGATGACCCAGACACACCCTGGCAGTATGCAGTGGAGATGGATGCAGGGAGTCCCTCAGAGTCACTTGCACAAATGGCCCAAAGCATGCTGACTTCCTTGCGCAGTGACAGCCGATTTGTCACCATTCGGCAGAGGGATGACTTCTGGCTCTCCACCATGTTAGACCCTCGCTACCGGGGAAAAATGGGGGCCTTTTTTACACCCGATGAGAGGGAGAACAAACTGAACTACTATAGAGACATCCTATGTAGTAAGTTGGCCGGCATGGCAGCAGTGGGAGGGGGGTGGGGGTGGCAGGAGCAGTATCGGCTCCATCATCACAATGGGAACAAAATGGCAAATATGGTCCTCCTTATGGGTTTAGACACTAATAAACACCTTTAAATAAGTGATAACTGCTAAGAATTATTGAATTATAGAATTATTATTGACAATACTGTTTTTAAAAATGGCCTGCAACTTTATACTGGTAACAAAATGGCGAATATGGTTGTTATGTCTTTTCCCACATTGAAGGCTTTTTTTTACAGATACGTGCAGATATTATATGATGATAATTCAGTTTTCTTTGGCACAATAGTTCTGACTAATGTTATGCCTTCGAAGAACAGTGACTAAGCCCCTTATAATAAACGCCTTTAAAAAGGCTTTTTTTTTTTTACAGATGCGTGCAGACGTTATTGTATGATAATTCACTGTTTTTTGCTGTACTGCACTGCAAAAGACTTGTTGTGTTCCACCTTGAAGACACAGGTATGAGTAATGAGCAGCAGTATAATGACAGTGAGTGCTGCAATGTGAATTATGCTGAAAACTGTTGCTGTAAATGAGCCTGCAACCACCCCAAATTCTTCTCTTAATTCCTCCCTATCGTTTACATACAGTTCCAAGGCTCAGCCTCTTTCCCTGAATTTCTATCTGATTTCTGTCTTTCCATAGATCCTGACGACATCTGTCCCTACAGTAAGAGCGATGTGAAATGACTGTACCTATAATAGCCAAGGGTTTTTATATGGCTGTGACATCACAGGGCCGGCTGGCTGCTGATTAGCTGCACGCTTGGCATTGTGGGTGATCCCGCGCTCCTAGAGTCCCTTGCCCCTTGTCCTAACATGTATGGTGGCCATTTTATAAAAAAATGCGATTTGAATCTTCGAAGCGTGAGGAAATCCGGAATCGTGGCGAATCGAAGATTTCCTGAAATTTGGATCGAATCCCACTTCGTCAGCTTCGATTTGCTCATCTCTAGTCTTTAAGATACACTTGAGACTGTAGAAATTGGGAGTTAATTTGTTGTTGGGGGTAGAGCATTCCTCCGAAGTGGTGCAACTGGGGAAAAGTCTTGGATACGGGAGTGGGAGGTTCTGATAATAGAGGATGTTAGTCTTAGGTCATTGGTTGAATGGAGAACACAGGATGGGTGCTAACAGAGATGAGGGAGGAAATGTTGGGAGGTGCAGCATTATGGAGAGCCTTGTGAATGAGGGTGATAAGTTTATATCGTATTCTGTATTGAATAGTCAGCCAATGTAGTGACTGGTACAGCTCGGAGGCATCACTGTAGCATTTACACTCATAGATGAGCCTGGCGGCTGCATTCAGGATAGATTGTGATTGTTCAGGATAAGAGGAGAACCAGAAGAGCACGGTGTCCATGAGGCTTTCAGAGTGGAGCATACTGAGGAGGAGTTGATGGTCAACAGTGTCAAATACTGCTCAGAGATCCTGAAGAATAAGAAGAGAATAGTCACCATTAGATTTAGCCATCAGGAGATCATTGGAGACTTTTGTAAGGGCCGTTTTACTAGAGTGCAGAGTGCGGAAGCCAGATTGTAAGGCGTCGAGACAAGTTAGTAGAAAGATAGCAGATTAGGTGAGAATAGACCTAGCATTCCAAGATTTTGGAGATAAAGGGGAGGTTAGAGATAGGTTGATAGTTAGCAGCACAGGACGGGTTAAGGGATGATTTCTTCAGTAATGGGGTTATAACTATATCATTGAAAGAGGAGGGAAAGATACCAGAAGAAAGAGAGCGGTTAAATATTTTAGTAAGGTAAGTAGTGACAGCAGACGACAGAAACTGGAGAAGGTGTGAGGGGAAAGGGCCACTACTGCAGGTCGTAGGGCGACAAGAAGAGAGATGCTGGGAGACTTCTTCTTCTGTAACTGGCTCAAAAGATGAGAATGAATAATCTGAAGTGTGGTAGGTGAGCGATCAAAGCCGCCTGGGGATTCAGCCATAATTTCTTGACAAAGTAAGGAGTGAAAAGTATCAAATAGTTGTTAAGAGAGAAGAGATGTGAGCGGTGAAATAGGCATGTTTGGCGAGGTGAAGGGAAGAGTGATAGGTTTAGACTAGAGATGAGCGAATCGAAGCTGAAGAAGTGGAATTCGATCCGAATTTCAGGATTTATTCGATTCGCATCGAATCCAGATTTCTTCACACTTCATGGTAACGAATCAAATTTTTTCCTAAAATGGCTGCTGCACATGTTAGGACATGGGGCAAGGAACTCTGGGAACGCGGGATCACCCACAATGCTATGCGTGCAGCCAATCAGCAGCCAGCCCTGTGATGTCACAGCCCTATAAATACCCTCTGCCAACTTGGAATCAGGCATTTTCTAGTGTACGTAGTGCAGGGAGAGACGTTAGCAGGCGCTAGGGAAAGTGGTAGAAAAGACTTGAAAGCTGATATTTTGCTCAATCGGAGCATTAGAAGTGTAGGGAAAGGATAGGGAGGAATTTATACAGAGTATTGAAGCAGAACAGGGTTCATTTGGGGTGTTTGCAGCCTGGGTAATAGGAACAATCCTACTACACCTTTCTGCACTGACTGCCATTATACTGCTGCTCATTGCACGTTTGCCATAGATCGTACCTGTGTGTTCAAGGGAGAAAATTACATGCCTTTTTGCCGTGCATTAGTGGCAAAAAAAAAAAAAAGAATATTAATCCATTAATCTCCACAGTTATCTGTTACAGAGGCGTAGCTAGGGGTTTAGCACCGGGGGGTGAACGTGTCTAAGTAGGCCCCCACTATACAGGCTCTCTGCAGTCAGGAAATAGCTGTTTTTTAATGCGATTCTCTGCAAATTAATTTGGATCATATCGAATCGTTTTGGAAAAGCTGCCGAATTGAATTTTTGAAAAATTTGCTCATCTCTTGTTTAGACCATAAAGTTGAAGTGGATGAAGTCTGCAGGTGTATGCTATTTTCTCCACAGAAGTTCAGCACACCTAGAGCACCACTGAAGAAAATATGTATGTAGTGTGTGCCAGGCTTGCTGCCATCTATGTAGAATGATTTGAGTGTAGGGGGGAGCCACCTCATCCAGTTCACTTTTAAGCATTTCTTTATAGTGACTGGTGGCCAGGTTGGGACTGGCGAGTGAAGAGATGGAGGACAGTGAGGACTGTAGATTGTCTGAGAGGTGCGGGTTGCTACTGTCCTGTAAAGGAGAAACGTACTGATGGTAAAAGACAGAAGATTATAGTCAGAAAGTGGGAGAGAAGAGTTAGTAAATTTAGAAAGAGTTGGAGGAAGACAAGATCAATTGTGTTGCAAAGGAAAGTTGTAAAAGACCAAGAGAACTTGTTTGTGAAAGAAACTGAGGCAGCTGGGGAGACAGGGGTGTTAATGGGTATGTTAGTCACCCATGAGAGGGAATGAATTTCACAAAAGCAAGAGGGGAAGCCAAGAAGCAAAGAGGTCCAGTAATTGGTGGGTTGAACCACGGGGACAGTAGATCACAGCTATGCACGGGGAGTGGGTAGAAAAGTCTGATGGTGTGGACCTAAAATGAGGGGAATGTGAGTGAGGGTACTGCCCGATTGACATGAAAAATGGATTGTTGTGATAATATTCCTACCTCTACACCCTGGCTATTGTCAGGTCTAGAGGATTTAGAGAAATGTAGATCACCATGAGACAGAGCGGCAGGGAAGGCTGTAACTGACTGCTGAATCCAGATTTCAGTGAGGGCTAGCAGGTTAAGAGATTTAGTGAGTAATAAGTCATGAATCTATTCATGTGTGTTCCACACTGACCAGGGCCTTCCAGGCAGAACAGTTAAAAGGGACAGGAGAAGAATAAGGAGAGGGGGTAAGGCAAATATTAGTAAGGTTAGCGGGACTTCTATGAGTGCTGAAGGACAAGTTGAAATTAGTGAAAGAAGATGGGCCAGGGTTGGGGGAGCTGTCCATGGGAGCTAGTAAGAGGAAAACAATCCGAGATAGAAGCTTGTCGGTGATTTATGTGGGTGTTTCTGTTTATTTCCACTGATAAAACAAGTAGAAGGTTTTTCACAAGAACAACAGCTAAAATAACAAGTGAGAGAGTAAACCTTGCAAAACAATTGTAAAAAGTTGTTGTATTGTGAGCAAATTTATTTGGTATTCTTTCATAGCTTATGGTGCCATGTTTCAGTAACAGTGCACTTGTAATGATTTCTATAAGAATATGGATTAAAATGCCCTTTGCATCCCCCATAATCTGTATCTGAATTATCGGGAAGCCGGGCTGCAGAATTAGGTTGTTAGACAATCTGCAAACTTTGACACATCATGAGACAGAATTATGTAGAAATGAATAAACGAGCACAAGTGATCAGTCCAGATATGCTGGGTTCTGGTGACTGACTTTCTTTAAAGTCCTATAGTCTCAATACCTTTATAGTGATGACAGGTCTTTTTATGCAATGTCAGTTATGTTCCACAAAACAAGGCTGAAACTAAAACAACATCAATTTATTTACAACAGAAAATGTGAGGTTTTGTAGTATCGATGATGTTCTACGTTAGTAAGGAGAGCATTCAATACAGGTAAAGACAGCTAAATATTAAACCCTTTGTAAACCAGTAGTTAAATTGCAAGAGAATCAATCACAGCAGGGATGAACACATTATCGTTACTATTGTGAATTTGGATACAAGGTTTATTGTAGAACAATCTAGAAAGATGTGACAATGCCAGGGAGATTACTATTAGCTTCTAGAAGAGCCATCTCAGCAGTAGAAGACACACAATGGCTGGAGTCAGGACTACCTTCTGGACACTCATGCCACCACTGGTGCAGTCATATGTTACTTTGATTGTTGTTATTCCATTATTATAGGAATAGCTGCCACGATCACAGTAGCTCTTTGTTGAGCACCCCATTCTGACGGTTGAAGTTGCAGTTGATTCTGTTGAGATTTCATGGTTATTAAATAAATAAAATTCTGCTTACAAATGTCTCAGCTCTACATAATCGACACAATAAAACAGGTGTCCTAACTGCAAGGCCAACACTACACCCTGCGTAAACAGTGACAACTAAGGACTTGCATAGAGTTTGTGATCTCCCTTAATGCAGTATATCCTCAGTGCCATTCATTTGTGCCATCAGTGGTCACATGTTAAAGGGAGTCAGCAGGAAAATTGGTATTAAACTATTGACAGTGCCTTGTAGAGCGTCTTCTACACTTTAAGAATAAAACACTGATTTTCATGAAAATGGCGCTGCAATACAGAATAAGAAATAAGCCACTTTACAAGGTACCGATTGTCCTGCTGACAGACTCCCTTTAATGTTTCTGGACTTACCTCCAATGGAACAGGTAATACTGATATCAAAGAAGTCACTGAACAAGGAATCAGTCTTCTGGCCTTACATTGTTAGTTAATGAGGTATTAATGGAGGCACATTATGGAAGATTTGATAGGGTAAGCATGCATTTACAAAGAATGTCTTCATTGATTGATTCATTCAATAATATATCTTTATGAAGCAGGGAGCACATTTTACTGACATAGGGTTAAAAAACCCCAGATATCCCTTATGCTTCTATAGTGTTTCATGATCATATTTTAGTTTCTGTACCTCTAACCACTACTAATGTAGGAACTTACTGTATTTATGCAGCCTCAATTCAATTTAGTGAACCTATCCTATCTATCTACAGACAGGAGATTATACACAGTGCCCCATGTGCAGATAGCATGTTATAGACCATGTGAGCAGAACATAGTATATAGTATATAGTATATAGTGTTCTATCTGTAGACAACAGGTTATAAAGCAGAAGAAGGAGCGGAGCAGATTATACATAGTGTCCTATCTGTAGACAGCAGGTTATAGAGCAGGGAGAGTGGAGTAGATTATATAAAGTGTCCTATATGTAGACAGCAAGTTATAGAGCAGGAGGAGCTGAAAAAATTATATATACAGTAGTTTATTGGAAGAAGATTCATTTATATCTTTGATTTTTCTATTCTGGCAACAGTAATCTGGGAATGGGGCAGTACTTTTACTGTAGTAATTGACAGCTCTTTTGACAATATTTTGCACCATCATGTTTTAGCAGGAGATGCCTGTCAATTCAAATGAGATGCTGGGCAGCACCTTCCTCCTCCTTCCCCTCCCATTATCTTCCCTTCTATCTCCTATAAATAGACATTGGTAACAAGGAATGAAGGAATCAAAGTACAGTACAGCCACTACTATTATCCTATGTGGCGCCATATGATTTAGCCCTGTACTGTGACACTATGATGTCATAGTACACGGACAATAAATGCATTGGGGGAGATTTATGAAGATTGGCATTGGTAAGTCCATCGCAGGCGGAGGGTACATCTCATATATGATAAATGAATACAAAAAATGTGCACTCTCCGCCAGGCAGGGCGTCTTGAGAGAAGTCTATGCCAGTTCATAGCTGGTGTAGATTTACAGCATCATTTATGCCAGATATCTGGAGTAAATGATAAGACTTCATAAAAGTAATGAGGGCGGCACAAAAAGTTGCACTTTATTTGCTCAAAAACACAATACCAGAAAACTGGCATAAAAGACATAATAAATATCACCTTGGGAGCCTCAGCGGCTAATAGCAGCGGCAGCTACACTATGATTCTTCCGTAATCCATCACTAATAGACAGCAATGAAGGGTCATGGGGGGATGGAGAAGAAAGGCTGTATAAATACAGGCAGGGATTGCCAGGTAATTCAAATGAATTTTCCCCAGTGTGAGTTAACATTACCAATTAATGATTGCTAGATTGTAAGATAACATATGAGTAGATAGCATAACTACATAGCTTCATGAGTTACCTGCTTCTGATTCTGTCATGTGCAGACACTTATTCTCATTTCCTTTGCACTTTACAGTTTTTGAAGAGTCACACAAGGAGGACAGAGTAGCTTCACAGGATTGGCAGGTCAGACCATTAGGCGCATTGGTGCTACTTGAAACTATCATGGAAGAGAGTGGTCAATTGAGAATTGTACAATTATTGGATTACAATTAATGCTAAATACTAAGAGTATGGATTAAAGGCAAATCTGATAAAATCAAAATACAGTGCTGGCCAAAAGTATTGGCACCCCTGCAATTCTGTCAGATAATACTCAATTTCTTCCAGAAAATGATTGCAATCACAAATGCTTTGGTAATAATATCTTCATTTATTTTGCTTGCAATGAAAAAACACAAAAGAGAATGAAAAAAAAGTCAAATCATTGATCATTTTACACAAAACTCCAAAAATGGGCCGGACAAAAGTATTGGCACCCTCAGCCTAATACTTGGTAGCACAACCTTTAGACAAAATAACTGCGAACAACCGCTTCCGGTAACCATCAATGAGTTTCTTACAATGCTCTGCTGGATGCCCTTCTGGAAATTTCTCCAGGTCCCTGAGATTTGAAGGGTGCCTTCTCCAAACTGCCATTCTGAGATCTCTCCACAGGTGTTCTATGGGATTCAGGTCTGGACTCATTGCTGGCCACATTAGAAGTCTCCAGTGCTTTCTCTCAAACCATTTTCTAGTGCTTTTTGAAGTGTGTTTTGGGTCATTGTCCTGCTGGAAGACCCATGACCTCTGAGGGAGACCCAGCCCTCACACTGGGCCCACATATGCTGCAAAATTTGTTGGTAGTCTTCAGACTCAAATGCCAGCACACGGCAAGCAGTCCAGTTCCAGAGGCAGCAAAGCAACCCCAAAACATCAGGAAACCTCCGCCATGTTGACTGTAGGGACCGTGTTCTTTTCTTTGAAGGCCTCTTTTTTTCCTGTAAACTCTATGTTGATGCCTTTTCCCAAAAGCTCTACTTTTGTCTCATCTGACCAGAGAACTTTCTTCCAAAAGTTTTTGGCTTTCTCAGGTAAGTTTTGGCAAACTCCAGCCTGGCTTTTATGTCTCTGGGTCAGAAGTGGGGTCTTCCTGGGTATCCTACCATAGAGTCCCTTTTCATTCAGACGCCGACGAATAGTACGGGTTGACACTGTTGTACCCTCGGACTGCAGGGCAGCTAGAACTTGTTTGGATGTTAGTCGAGGTTCTTTAGCCACCATCCGCACAATCTTTCGTTGAAATCTCTCGTCAATTTTTCTTTTCCGTCCACATCTAGGGAGGTTAGCCACAGTGCCATGGGCTTTAAACTTCTTGATGACACTGCGCATGGTAGACACAGGAACATTCAGGTCTTTGGAGATGGACTTGTAGCCTTGAGATTGCTCATGCTTCCTCACAATTTTGCTTCTCAAGTCCTCAGACAGTTCTTTGGTCTTCTTTCTTTTCTCCATGCTCAATGTGGTACACACAAGGACACAGGACAGAGGTTGAGTCAACTTTAATCCATTTCAACTGGCTGCAAGTGTGATTTAGTTATTGCCACCACCTGTTATGTGCCACAGGTAAGTAACAGGTGCTGTTAATTACACAAATTAGAGAAGCATCACATGATTTTTCAAAGGGTGCCAATACTTTTGTCCACCCCCTTTTTATGTTTGGTGTGGAATTATATCCAATTTGGCTTTTTGACAATTCTTTTTGTGGTTTTCCATTGACGACAAATTAAACGAAGATATTATTACCAAAGCATTTGTGATTGCAATCATTATCTGGAAGAAATTGAGTATTATCTGACAGAATTGCAGGGGTGCCAATACTTTTGGCCATCACTGTAGGTATTAAACCAGCCACAGTACCATGTAGTGTATGCACTCTTATACCCTTAATTTGAAGAAAGATAGCTCCATCTGGTTGATATACAGATTGGGTGCAGTGGGGGTGTTTATTGTTGTTCAGGTGCTCCTTTGTCATCCCTGCCTCGCACATCACCTCCCCTGTACAGTTAGACTACCACTACCCAGCATCTAAAGCAGGGGTGAGTTCTCTCTGCCATGCACATGCACACTACAGACCCAAGAAGCAGACAGCTTGAGGAACTGTACTGCGAGTGCACTTGTACCCAGCTTCCGATGCTGGGAAAAGAAAGAAGTGGGGTGGTGCTGTGTGAGGTTTGCAGCCAGGAGTAAGGGATGACAGAAGCACACCCCGGATAGTAATAACCACCCCCACTGCAAACAGAGATAATCTACTTATGAAAAAAACACATTTTTCTACAAAGTGGAGCTAGCATTTCACAAATTAAAGGAATAATGGTGGATATCTCACATTACACAACATGGTATTGGGCTGGTTAAATACCCATTTTGCTGCTGGAAGATTCCCTTTAATAAGACCTTAATAGGACCTTGTGTCCATAATATCTATCTATCACACAATATACATCCTTTTAACTGCTTGACTCTGTATAGAATAGCATAGACAACTACACTATTACAGTCAAAAGGAACAGCATGTGCCGATAGTGGATCCATAGAGTTCTTTGGATAAGTTTGGCTATTGAACCAAGGCTTTCTGGACATAAGAAGTACATAATGGTGAAATGAACGTCAATACACTCTAACACTGTGCATTTAGCCAGTCTTCATTGCATGAGCAACTGATCATAATGACACAAAGCTTCATGGACCTGAGTTTCCAGTCATTTTTTGTCAGGCAAGTTTGGCCTAGTTCATTAAACAGGACATATACTAAAAACAACACAATCTTAGGCCAGGACCCTACATGGCAGAAACGCAGCGGAAAAAAACGCGCAGCGGACACTCTGCGATTTTCAAATATATTGCGAGTTTGGAAATTGCAGCATGTCGATTTTACCTATGGAAACGCTGGCGGCCTTAGCCTAAATGTTTTTTGAGAGTATATGGATATGATAAGAGGAAAAGGGCTCCATTTGAGATGATTTCTATTAAAAGTAATCTGGCACTGGTTTGGGGCTTCTAAACAGAAGTGTGTCCTAAGCTGCCAGAGATGAGTTCCTGCATGTGATGTGAAGTGAGATATACTGGCCTAATCGGTGGCATCTCTAAAACAAAGTGGCCGACTTACATGTAGGAACAGGAGGTGTGCAGTCATTGGTGGAGCAGCAAGTAGTGGCGATCCTTAATTGTGTTTGTTCATAGCTAAAACTTCCATCAAAGTTACATTCTTGTCGAGGTGCGCACCCTTTGATATACATTTTATTAACTTGTCCACCTGCAAATGGACACAAAGGAGATTATTTACTGAAAAACCCTTCAGCATGGATAAAAAAAGTCTACACAATGTAAACTTCAATATAGGACTGTTCTTACCAAGACATCCCTTGTTTAAATACAAACTGATGCAATAATCAGTCGATCACTCCAGGTCTGACACTGTTACTACTACTGCTGGTAGTATTGGTACTGCTGGCACTGTTACTACTACTGCTGGTAGTATTGGTACTGCTGGCACTGTTACTACTACTGCTGGTAGTATTGGTACTGCTGGCACTGTTACTACTACTGCTGGTAGTATTGGACTACTGCTGGCACTGTTACTACTACTGCTGGTAGTATTGGCTACTGCTGACACTGTTACTACTACTGCTGGTAGTATTGGTACTGCTGACACTGTTACTACTACTGCTGGTAGTATTGGTATTATTGGCACTGTTACTACTACTGCTGGTAGTATTGGTACTGCTGGCACTGTTACTACTACTGCTGGTAGCACTGGTACTGCTGGCACTGTAACTACTACTGCTGGTAGTATTGGTACTACTGCTGGCACTGTTACTACTACTGCTGGTAGTATTGGTACTACTGCTGGCACTGTTACTACTACTGCTGGTACTATTGGTACTGCTGGCACTGTTACTACTACTGCTGGTAGTATTGGTACTGCTGGCACTGTTACTACTACTGCTGGTAGTATTGGTACTACTGCTGGCACTGTTACTACTACTGCTGGTAGTATTGGTATTATTGGCACTGTTACTACTACTGCTGGTAGTATTGGTATTATTGGCACTGTTACTACTACTGCTGTTAGTATTGGTACTGCTGGCACTGTTACTACTACTGCTCGTACTATTGGTACTACTGCTGGCACTGCTACTACTACTGCTGGTAGTATTGGTACTACTGCTGGCACTGTTACTACTACTGCTGGTAGTATTGGTACTGTTGGCACTGTTACTAATACTGCTGGTAGTATTGGTATTATTGGCACTGTTACTACTACTGCTGTTAGTATTGGTACTGCTGGCACTGTTACTACTACTGCTGGTAGTATTGGTACTACTGCTGGCACTGTTACTACTACTGCTGGTACTATTGGTACTAATGCTGGCACTGTTACTACTACTGCTGGTAGTATTGGTACTACTGCTGGCACTGTTACTAATACTGCTGGTAGTATTGGTACTACTGCTGGCACTGTTACTACTACTGCTGGTACTATTGGTACTACTTCTGGCACTGTTACTACTACTGCTGGTAGTATTGGTACTGCTGGCACTGTTACTACTACTGCTGGTAGTATTGGTACTGCTGGCACTGTTACTACTACTGCTGGTAGCATTGGTACTGCTGGCACTGTTACTACTACTGCTGGTAGTATTGATACTACTGCTGGCACTGTTACTACTACTGCTGCTAGTATTGGTACTACTGCTGGCACTGTTACTACTACTGCTGGTACTATTGGTACTACTTCTGGCACTGTTACTACTACTGCTGGTAGTATTGGTACTGCTGGCACTGTTACTACTACTGTTGGTAGTATTGGTACTGCTGGCACTGTTACTACTACTGCTGGTAGCATTGGTACTGCTGGCACTGTTACTACTACTGCTGGTAGTATTGGTATTATTGGCACTGTTACTACTAATGCTGTTAGTATTGGTACTGCTAGCACTGTTACTACTACTGCTGGTAGTATTGGTACTACTGCTGGCACTGTTACTACTACTGCTGTTAGTATTGGTACTGCTGGCACTGTTACTACTACTGCTGGTAGTATTGGTACTACTGCTGGCACTGTTACTACTACTGCTGTTAGTATTGGTACTGCTGGCACTGTTACTACTACTGCTGGTAGTATTGGTTCTACTGCTGGCACTGTTACTACTACTGCTGGTACTATTGGTACTACTGCTGGCACTGTTACTACTACTGCTGGTAGTATTGGTACTACTGCTGGCACTGTTACTACTACTGCTGGTAGTATTGGTACTACTGCTGGCACTGTTACTACTACTGCTGGTACTATTGGTACTACTTCTGGCACTGTTACTACTACTGCTGGTAGTATTGGTACTGCTGGCACTGTTACTACTACTGCTGGTAGTATTGGTACTGCTGGCACTGTTACTACTACTGCTGGTAGCATTGGTACTGCTGGCACTGTTACTACTACTGCTGGTAGTATTGGTACTACTGCTGGCACTGTTACTACTACTGCTGATACTATTGGTACTACTTCTGGCACTGTTACTACTACTGCTGGTAGTATTGGTACTGCTGGCACTGTTACTACTACTGCTGGTAGTATTGGTACTGCTGGCACTGTTACTACTACTGCTTGTAGCATTGGTACTGCTGGCACTGTTACTACTACTGCTGGTAGTATTGGTATTATTGGCACTGTTACTACTACTGCTGTTAGTATTGGTACTGCTGGCACTGTTACTGCTACTGCTGGTACTATTGGTACTACTGCTGGCACTGTTACTACTACTGCTGGTAGTATTCATACTGCTGACACTGTTACTACTACTGCTGGTAGTATTGGTACTGCTGGCACTGTTACTACTACTGC
Source organism: Leptodactylus fallax (assembly GCA_947044405.1). Classification (NCBI taxonomy): domain Eukaryota; kingdom Metazoa; phylum Chordata; class Amphibia; order Anura; family Leptodactylidae; genus Leptodactylus; species Leptodactylus fallax. Next base: position 345,188 of record CAMRHE010000802.1, read on the forward strand.
TGGTAGTATTGGTACTGCTGGCACTGTTACTACTACTGCTGATAGTATTGGTATTATTGGCACTGTTACTACTACTGCTGTTAGTACTGGTACTGCTGGCACTGTTACTACTACTGCTGGTAGCATTGGTACTGCTGGCACTGTTACTACTACTGCTGGTAGTATTGGTATTATTGGCACTGTTACTACTGCTGCTGTTAGTATTGGTACTGGTGGCACTGTTACTACTACTGCTGGTAGTATTGGTACTACTGTCTGCTGGCACTGTTACTACTACTGCTGGTAGTATTGGTATTATTGGCACTGTTACTACTACTGCTGTTAGTATTGGTACTGCTGGCACTGTTACTACTACTGCTGGTAGTATTGGTTCTACTGCTGGCACTGTTACTACTACTGCTGGTACTATTGGTACTACTGCTGGCACTGTTACTACTACTGCTGGTAGTATTGGTACTACTGCTGGCACTGTTACTACTACTGCTGGTAGTATTGGTATTATTGGCACTGTTACTACTACTGCTGTTAGTATTGGTACTGCTGGCACTGTTACTACTACTGCTGGTAGTATTGGTACTGCTGGCACTGTTACTACTACTGCTGGTAGTATTGGTACTGCTGGCACTGTTACTACTACTGCTGGTAGCATTGGTACTGCTGGCACTGTTACTACTACTGCTGGTAGTATTGGTACTACTGCTGGCACTGTTACTACTACTGCTGATACTATTGGTACTACTTATGGCACTGTTACTACTACTGCTGGTAGTATTGGTACTGCTGGCACTGTTACTACTACTGCTGGTAGTATTGGTACTGCTGGCACTGTTACTACTACTGCTGGTAGTATTGGTATTATTGGCACTGTTACTACTACTGCTGTTAGTACTGGTACTGCTGGCACTGTTACTACTACTGCTGGTAGTATTGGTACTACTGCTGGCACTGTTACTACTACTTCTGGTAGTATTGGTACTGCTGGCACTGTTACTACTACTGCTGGTAGTATTGGTATTATTGGCACTGTTACTACTACTGCTGTTAGTACTGGTACTGCTGGCACTGTTACTACTACTGCTGGTACTATTGGTACTACTGCTGGCACTGTTACTACTACTGCTGGTAGTATTGGTACTACTGCTGGCACTGTTACTACTACTGCTGGTAGTATTGGTACTACTGCTGGCACTGTTACTACTACTGCTGGTACTATTGGTACTACTGCTGGCACTGTTACTACTACTGCTGGTAGTATTGGTACTGCTGGCACTGTTACTACTACTGCTGGTAGTATTGGTACTGCTGGCACTGTTACTACTACTGCTGGTAGCATTGGTACTGCTGGCACTGTTACTACTACTGCTGGTAGTATTGGTACTACTGCTGGCACTGTTACTACTACTGCTGGTACTATTGGTACTACTGCTGGAACTGTTACTACTACTGCTGGTAGTATTGGTACTACTGCTGGCACTGTTACTACTACTGCTGGTAGTATTGGTACTACTGCTGGCACTGTTACTACTACTGCTGGTACTATTGGTACTACTGCTGGCACTGTTACTACTACTGCTGGTAGTATTGGTACTGCTGGCACTGTTACTACTACTGCTGGTAGTATTGGTACTGCTGGCACTGTTACTACTACTGCTGGTACTATTGGTACTGCTGGCACTGTTACTACTACTGCTGGTAGTATTGGTACTGCTGGCACTGTTACTACTACTGCTGGTAGTATTGGTACTACTGCTGGCACTGTTACTACTACTGCTGGTAGTATTGGTATTATTGGCACTGTTACTACTACTGCTGCTAGTATTGGTACTGCTGGCACTGTTACTACTACTGCTGGTAGTATTGGTACTGCTGGCACTGTTACTACTACTGCTGGTAGTATTGGTACTGCTGGCACTGTTACTACTACTGCTGGTAGTATTGGTACTACTGCTGGCACTGTTACTACTACTGCTGGTAGTATTGGTACTACTGCTGGCACTGTTACTACTACTGCTGGTAGTATTGGTACTACTGCTGGCACTGTTACTACTACTGCTGGTAGCATTGGTACTGCTGGCACTGTTACTACTACTGCTGGTAGCATTGGTACTGCTGGCACTGTTACTACTACTGCTGGTAGCATTGGTACTGCTGGCACTGTTACTACTACTGCTGGTAGTATTGGTACTACTGCTGGCACTGTTACTACTACTGCTGATACTATTGGTACTACTTCTGGCACTGTTACTACTACTGCTGGTAGTATTGGTACTGCTGGCACTGTTAGTACTACTGCTGGTAGTATTGGTACTGCTGGCACTGTTACTACTACTGCTGGTACTATTGGTACTACTGCTGGCACTGTTACTACTACTGCTGGTAGTATTCATACTGCTGACACTGTTACTACTACTGCTGGTAGTATTGGTACTGCTGGCACTGTTACTACTACTGCTGGTAGGTATTGGTACTACTGCTGGCACTGTTACTACTACTGCAGGTAGCATTGGTACTACTGCTCGCACTGTTACTACTACTGCTTGTAGTATTGGTACTAATGCTGGCACTGTTACTACTACTGCTGGTAGTATTGGTACTGCTGGCACTGTTACTACTACTGCTGGTAGTATTGGTATTATTGGCACTGTTACTACTACTGCTGTTAGTACTGGTACTGCTGGCACTGTTACTACTACTGCTGGTAGTATTGGTACTACTGCTGGCACTGTTACTACTACTGCTGGTAGTATTGGTACTACTGCTGGCACTGTTACTACTACTGCTGGTAGTATTGGTACTACTGCTGGCACTGTTACTACTACTGCTGGTACTATTGGTACTACTTCTGGCACTGTTACTACTACTGCTGGTAGTATTGGTACTGCTGGCACTGTTACTACTACTGCTGGTAGTATTGGTACTGCTGGCACTGTTACTACTACTGCTGGTAGCATTGGTACTGCTGGCACTGTTACTACTACTGCTGGTAGTATTGGTACTACTGCTGGCACTGTTGCTACTACTGCTGGTACTATTGGTACTACTGCTGGAACTGTTACTACTACTGCTGGTAGTATTGGTACTACTGCTGGCACTGTTACTACTACTGCTGGTAGTATTGGTACTACTGCTGGCACTGTTACTACTACTGCTGGTACTATTGATACTACTTCTGGCACTGTTACTACTACTGCTGGTAGTATTGGTACTACTGCTGGCACTGTTACTACTACTGCTGGTAGTTTTGGTACTTCTGGCACTGTTACTACTACTGCTGCTAGTATTGGTACTGCTGGCACTGTTACTACTACTGCTGGTAGTATTGGTACTACTGCTGGCACTGTTACTACTACTGCTGGTAGTATTGGTACTGCTGACACTGTTACTACTACTGCTGGTAGTATTGGTACTGCTGACACTGTTACTACTACTGCTGGTAGTATTGGTATTATTGGCACTGTTACTACTACTGCTGGTAGTATTGGTACTGCTGGCACTGTTACTACTACTGCTGGTAGTATTGGTATTATTGGCACTGTTACTACTACTGCTGTTAGTACTGGTACTGCTGGCACTGTTACTACTACTGCTGGTAGTATTGGTACTACTGCTGGCACTGTTACTACTACTGCTGGTACTATTGGTACTACTGCTGGCACTGTTACTACTACTGCTGGTAGTATTGGACACTGCTGGCACTGTTACTACTACTGCTGGTACTATTGGACTACTGCTGGCACTGTTACTACTACTGCTGGTAGCGGTGGCACTGCTGGCACTGTTACTACTACTGCTGGTAGTATTGGTACTACTGCTGACACTGTTACTACTACTGCTGGTACTATTGGTACTACTGCTGGAACTGTTACTACTACTGCTGGTAGTATTGGTACTACTGCTGGCACTGTTACTACTACTGCTGGTAGTATTGGTACTACTGCTGGCACTGTTACTACTACTGCTGGTACTATTGGTACTACTGCTGGCACTGTTACTACTACTGCTGGTACTATTGGTACTGCTGGCACTGTTACTACTACTGCTGGTAGTATTGGTACTGCTGGCACTGTTACTACTACTGCTGGTACTATTGGTACTGCTGGCACTGTTACTACTACTGCTGGTAGTATTGGTACTACTGCTGGCACTGTTACTACTACTACTGCTGGTAGTATTGGTACTACTGCTGGCACTGTTACTATTACTGTTGGTTCTACTGATACTACTTTTGGCATTGTTACTGCTACTGCTAAACTATTGCTACTGCTAGCATTTTTACTACTATTACTATTGGTACTAGGATTTACAAAAAAAGATTGCGTTTTATTATTATATTCCATGACTCACCATCACCAAAGCTGGTTTCTGTGTATGTAAATCCACACTCAGAGCCTAAAGGACAGGTTACGCTTTTACCTGAACACTCATTCGGTGATGTAGCACTACACTCCATGCACGAAAGAGCATGACCTAAAAAACAACAACAAAAGAACTGTTTGAAAACTAGTATTGTTGCTGGGAGGGTGAAAGGGCAATGGGTTGAGAGAGGAAGCACCCAGGCATCTAATGTGACGTCCATCATGAGAGCCTTCGCCCATCCTGGACATTAGAAAGAGGTACAATACTGTACATTGGACACCTACAAGTGATAGCACTGCACTGTATAAGCATAGTAGAAAGTATTAACTGCCAGTACTATTACTATGCAGGGCAGGAAAGAGATAATAACTTTATAGATATTTATGGCATATCCACATGACCTTTATGAGAGTTACAGAAACACCGCAGCACAGTAAATTTCACTGTTTCCATAATCCCAGCCACTTTATTTGTAAGATAGATTTGGTTGTACAGCCACATGGACAGGGTCAGGGCATTTCATTCTATCAAAAAGGTGATCCACTTTCTAATATTAATATTAAATGTGCGAGGGTCTGGCACCCATTGATGACATCAAAGAACAGCAGACGTTACCAGGAGAGCGCCAGGTGTCGTGAGAAGGCACGGAAGAGGTGAGGGGAGAGTATGAATGTTTTTTTTATTTTTTTCACCTCTGATGGTCTTCCCCTTTCATACTTTGGGGTCTGAAGAGACCCCATAGTATAATGCAGTGGCCATTTTAGTTTGTCTGAGAAGAATCTCCATTTGTTTGGTTTTGTAAAAAAAAAAACAACAATTTGGAATATTTAGGTTGAGCCCGACTCGGTACAAACTGTCTCGCCCATCTCTAATTGGAACCTGAGGCCACTGTAACTTGAAGTATCGCTGCACTTTTTTTCTATCTTTTCTAAGAAAGATATAATTGTGTACCGAAGAACGAGTTAGGGTGGGTTCACACTTGCGCCGGCACTCCTTCCGCCGTGAATCCGACCTAAATGTCGGAAAACTGGATAGGCACTGGATAGGGAAAGGTTTGTGACACATTGCTTAAAACGACATTCACTTGAATGGGTTTTTCAAGCAATGCGCAGGTGTGCGCTTACACCCTCTGCGCCGCGAAGCCGTGTTTTTCGTTGGAAACAAAGTCCTGCATGTCCAACTTTGTTTGCAGCAAAAAAAAAAAAAACGGTTTGCGGTGCAGAGGGTATAAGCGCACACCCGCGCATTGCTTTAAAAACCCATTCAAGTGAATGTCGTTTTAAGCAATGTGTCACAAACCTTTCCCTATCCAGTCCCTATCCAATTTTCCGACATTTAGGTTGGATGCATGACGGACGGACTGCCGGCGCAAGTGTGAACCCACCCTTAAAGGACAACTCCAGCTCTGCCTTTACAATTTCTACAGTCTCAAAAACTGTGAGATAAAAGATGTTTTTCAAAACATACCTGTTGAGGCAAGTGCTAAGAGGAAGGAGAGAATTCCAAGGATGGAAGTCATTTTCTGCTGATGTTTAGAAGTCATATCTGGTGATGTGTAGCCTTGGCTGAGAGGGCCATCATTTATATAGATATACAATGGGCGGGTCACATCAGCTAAATAAAAATGAAAATGAAAGTCGGTGAAGATAAGAGCTACTGAAATATTTATATGCCCACAATCTTATGTCAGCAAGTTTCATTTGGGGAGATTTAGCAAGATTATTGTTTCCAGCCTTGATCTTTCATGTCGTGCGCGTGTCATAATCTCATATCTATTCCAGCTAGGAGTTGGTGAAGATTTAAGCTAAAATGTAAACCAGTTTATGACATGAATTATTGTAAATCTGGTGGATGGCAAGGGGCTACAACTTTTCCAGTAAAGCCCCACCTCAACATGCCCACTTCTCAGAAAAGTGCTATATGCAAACGTGGCATAGGTCATACATTTTTGGCACAAAATCTGCTGCATGGCAAAATTTTCAACTTTTGTCAAACATTATGATAAATAACTCCCTGTAAGTTTTAATAAGAAAAGAAGTTAGAGGTGCTGAGTGGATGGAGAAGAGTATTGTGCATGGCCACACTGAGTGCCGAGGTGAGGAGATCTACATAGCAGATATACTAGATGGTGACTACTGCCGCTCCGCACCCATCTGATTTAGCTTACTTATGCTTTGAACTGATCCACATAACTTTCCCCTGATGAGACCTGATAGTTGTAACGCGTAGGGAAACTCTAGGATGCGCATAGCAGTGCAGTAGATGATTCTTACACTCCAGTCCTCTAAGACTGTAAGTAAGAGCTGGAATCGCTGGAGATACGGGTTATCATGACATATGTGGTGTATGATATTGATGCAACATCCAATGAGTCATGAATATCTAGCGATGCTCAGCAAATTTTGAGCTGCTGCCGATTAGTGCACAAAGTGTAAGCCACAGAGTGATCTGAAAAGTGACCTTGTATTGTCACACACAGATGTCTTTCAGAGTGATCATGCACTATTAGCGGCCTTGGATATATAGGGAGTACACTCTGATAACTGCTTTACCACACCCAGTATGCACAGGTTCAGACCCCTGCTCCGACCACAGGAGTATGGAGGGGGAGAGGAACATTATTCTACTGACCACTTGCAGTATAGGGTGTACAAATGAAATAGTATTGATTGGTCTCCCTACAAATAACCGATACAACTTAACAAAAGATTGATATTAGAAAAGTGGATATAGTGACAATTACATTAGGAGGGACCGTCTCATAAACATGCAAGAGGTGTACCCACCGTGTGAATATTGTCACTATATATCCAGAGTCAATCTTCTACTGTGTCCCACATTTTACATTTAAACTTGTGTCTATTAGGCCATGGCCAAGGCACTTATTATCATTATTATCATTATTAGTATTATTATTATTAGTGTTTTTATTATTATTATTATTATTATTATTATTATTATACTATTTATTATTGTTATTATTATTATTATTATTTCACATTTTATTTGACTTTGTTTTAATTCCACCATTAAATGTTATGTTTTAGTTCACTTTATTATTCAAATATTATTTCTATTGGTATTCAAAGTTACACATCCTATATCCCCTATATCTTCTATATATTATAATTGCGGTATTGTCAAGGTTGAATTCTATGAGTTACACAGCTGTATATATCATCTTCTGTTAATGTTTTCATATTTAGTTGACATTGTTAGACTATATTGAATTATTATTTATTACTCTCTGTATGAATTTATTATGGGTTGATTGATCTTTGTATGCTATGTTGACATGCATTTGGTATACTGTATATACTTCTCCATATATGAAATTACTATCATTATTATTTATTACTCAATTGCTGTGTCATACATGTTATTATATATATGTATATATATATATATATATATATATATATATATATATTGTATAGATATACATATTTTTTATTTTTTTATTTTTTTTATTTATCATCCATTTATTACATGTTCACTAACCTAATGGGGTCAACATACATATTGTGAGCTATGCTGCACGTGGCACTTTATTCTATGTGATTTGGAAGTATCCCAGATGGGCCATGACCTCCACCTCATTATTATTGTTTTTTATTTGTTTTTAAAATATTATTTTGGTGTTGTTGAAATTATGTAATAAAATTGGTTTTCTATAATTCATGTGTCTAATGTTGTTACATATTGTAGGCTTATATGAATTCTATGAGTTAGTTATGTTGAGCTATTGGGGACTGTCAGCATAGATTTTATACTTCAGTATGTGGTCTGTATAAGGCTACATGAACTATAGATGCACTCCTTGCTGTGGCTATAAGGACAGAACAATCTCATTCATAAAAAGAGACAGGGGCATAACTAAAAGGAGTGCAGAGATAGCAATCTGGCTTTATCTCAGGTGCCTTAAGGGATCTCAGAAACATAAGACACCAGTATTTTTACTGATCTTTCAGGGGCCATTGAAATTTGAAGCCACATGTGTAATAGGTGGATGATTCAAAATAAAGATGTCATTGGTAAAACACATGGATTACTGTAACCTCAGTTGACTTTTGTGCTGTGGCTTCCAATAACGGTATAATGGAGTCTGCAATGCTCTTACAGACCCATAACATGATGCAGTCCCATCTGACCTGAAGGACCCCAGGGATGATGTGGTCCTGGGTTCTGCCATAATCTGCCTTGTTTTGATGGCAAAATATAACCTTACAAGCAAACTCCTTAAAGCCCAGGGCCCCACGTTGTGAAGAAAGTGTTTTGGCTGCAGCAAAAAACGCTGCGTTTTACAGTACCTGCAAAGTGGATTGGATTCTGGCTTATCTCATCCACACATTGCAGAAAAAAAAATCCGCAGCGAAAAAGCTATGTTTTCAAAAATGCTTGCAGTTTTTAAATCGCAATATTTTCAAACGCTACCGTTGTCCATAGAGGTATAATAGGGGCAGAAAGTCTGCAGAGTTTTCCTACTTTCTGTGAAAAACACTGCGGAAAAATATGTTTTTTTCCCACAGTGTTTTTTTGCTGCATTTCACTACGTGGAGATTTAGCCTAAAGGAGCTTTACACAAGTTTTAAAGACTGTTGGACATGGACATTGAGAGAGCCTGGCTCACCATCTCTGTTTTAAATAATTCCTTGGGTGTTGGATAGGGTGGAGGTCAGGGCTCTATTGCCACAAAGTTGGAAGCAACAATTTTTGCAAAATGTCTTGGTCTGCTGAAGAATTAAGATTTCCTTTCACTGGAACTAAGGGGCCTAGTCCAACCTTTTTAAAACAACCCCATAGCATTTTCCCTCCATCACCAAACTTTACACCTTGAACAATGCAGTCAGGGAGGTAACATTCTCCCGGCATTCACCAAATCCAGCATGTGCATTGGGGTGGGACATATTTTGCAGACTTATCTGCAGAAAGTTGCATGTGCTCTGGTTCTACTGTGGGGTCAGAACACAATCCCTTCCTTTAGGCTTAGGCCCCGTGTAGTGTTCCACAGCAAAAAAGTACTGCGGGAAAAACTGCAGCGGTAATGTATCACAGTTTTTCCTGCATTGCTTTTCACAGAAAGTCCACAGAGGTTTCCGCTGCAGACTTTCTGTTTCAATTATATCCACAGTATAGGGAAAATCGCCATTTACGTAGGTATAATTGACATTGACCGTGAATGTCTTGGAAATCACAGCATGTCCACTTCATGAATTTTTCCGCAAAGTTGGGATGAGATTCGCTAGAATCCCATCCACTTTGCTGTGACTTTAGAACGCTGCGTTTTCTTTCTACGGCGTTTCGGCCGCAGCCAAACCGCAGCATTTGTGCCACATATGGCCCCGGCCTTAAGCTGTGATTGACATTTTTAGTTTCTGTTTGCATCACAGTTGTCTGTAGGAAAATCTGGTAAATCAGGTCCTGTCCTCGATACACTTACAGGCTGATTTACGCAGATATACAGGTGCATCTCAATAAATTAGAATATCTTTGAAACGTTTATTTCTTTTAGTAATTAAATAAAAAAAGTGACCTCCTATATTTTCTAGATTCTTTACACACAGAGTCTTCTATTTCAAGTGTTTTATTTCTGTAAATGTTGATTATGGATTACAGGTAATGAAAACCCAAATCTAAGAAAATTAGAATATTGTAAGTTCAGTTCAGTCTTGTAAATTCAGTGTCACCTGCCAAGGTTTCCTAAGCCTTTAAATGGTCCCTCAGTCTGGTTCAGTAGGACACACAATCATGGAAGACGCTGATTATGGATTGTATTACTGAATTACTGAAATGAATGAACGTTTCAAAAATATTCTAATTTATTGAGATGCACCTGTATGATTATCTGTGCATTGATTTATAGATTTGTGGTCCCAAAAGTATATTCATGCTCACATTACAGACCCCTACACTGCACTCCACTGTATTGGTTTGGGAACAATTTAGAGCTTTAACTTTTGTATCAGTAAATTAATTACAACCCTCATCAATGTCAATAGCACTGCCAAACTGTTTCTGTAAATTATATTTACCAGAAATTATTACTGAAGTTACTGTAGATCCAGTCATAAAAGTAAATTTTTAACTAGAAATTAGAATAACAAACTAATCTGCTAACATATAATCATTAACACATTATCACAAATTTCTAAAATAGAAAAAAAAACAAGACATGGATCACATTTGGATGAAAATCATCAAATATTTCTAGTGCAGATTCTGAAGAACAGTTCCAGGAAATTTAAGCAAAATCAGTTTCACCGAACTATTCAGATTCAGCAACAACAAAAAAATCTGCACTAATTCAGAAAGCCTGATCGCTCTTCCTTGTACAGTGGATTTCTTACTTAGGCATTATTACTGGTTCTTTAGCAAGGAAAACTTTTTGGTAAAGACCTCAAAGTAAGTATACTGCTGTAGTAGACCTAGGTTAGAGATAGGCAAGCCTCTGAAGATTCATTTTGGTTTGAGTTTGGGTAACAAATAAGTTTACTACAAATTGGTTTAAAACATAGTGTATAACACTGTCAGGGCTCTTACGACTTTATCTATAAAACATAGTGTATGACATTGTCAGGGATCCTGGAACTCTATCTATAAAATATAGTGTATTACACTTTCAGGGCTCCTAGTACTTCATCTATAAAACATAGTGTAGAGTACTCTTAGGACTCCTAGGACTGTATATACACACGTGGACAAAATTGTTGGTACAGTGCCTTGCGAAAGTATTCGGCCCCCATGAACTTTTCAACCTTTTGCCACATTTCAGGCTTCAAACATAAGGATATAAAATTTTAATTTTTAGGTGAAGAATCAACAACAAGTGGGACACAATCGTGAAGTGGAACGAAATTTATTGGATATTTTAAACTTATGTAAAAAATAAAAAACTGAAAAGTGGGGCGTGACAAATTATTCAGCCCCCTTAAGTTAATACTTTGTAGCGCCACCTTCTGTTGCGATTACAGCTGCAAGTCGCTTGGGGTATGTCTCTATCAGTTTTGCACATCGAGAGACTGAAATTCTTGCCCATTCTTCCTTGGAAAACAGCTGGAGCTCAGTGAGGTTGGATGGAGAGCATTTGTGAACAGCAGTTTTCAGCTCTTTCCACAGATTCTCGATTGGATTCAGGTCTGGACTTTGACTTGGCCATTCTAACACCTGGACACGTTTATTTGTGAACCATTCCATTGTAGATTTTGCTTTATGTTTGGGATCATTGTCTTGTTGGAAGATAAATCTCCGTCCCAGTCTCAGGTCTTTTGCAGACTCCAACAGGTTTTCTTCCAGAATGGTCCTGTATTTGGCTCCATCCATCTTCCAATCGGTTTTAACCATCTTCCCTGTCCCTCCTGAAGAAAAGCAGGCCCAAACCATGATGCTGCCACCACCATGTGTGACAGTGGGGATGGTGTGTTCAGGGTGATGAGCTGTGTTGCTTTTACGCCAAACATATCGTTTTGCTTTGTGGCCAAAAAGTTCAATTTTGGTTTCGTCTGACCAGAGCACCTTCTTCCACATGTTTGGTGTGTCTCCCAGGTGGCTTCTGGCAAACTTTAAATGAGACTTTTTATGGATATCTTTGAGAAATGGCTTTCTTCTTGCCACTCTTCCATAAAGGCCAGATTTGTGCAGTGTACGGCTGATTGTTGTCCTATGGACAGACTCTCCCACCTCAGCTGTAGATCTCTGCAGTTCATCCAGAGTGATCATGGGCCTCTTGGCTGCATCTCTGATCAGTCTTCTCCTTGTTTGAGATGAAAGTTTAGAGGGACGGCCGGGTCTTGGTAGATTTGCAGTGGTCTGATACTCCTTCCATTTCAATATGATCGCTTGCATAGTGCTCCTTGGGATGTTTAAAGTTTGGGAAATCTTTTTGTATCCAAATCCGGCTTTAAACTTCTCCACAACAGTATCACGGACCTGCCTGGTGTGTTCCTTGGTCTTCATGATGCTCTCTGCGCTTTAAACAGAATCCTGAGGCTATCACAGAGCAGGTGCATTTATACAGAGACTTATTACACACAGGTGGATTATATTTATCATCATCAGTCATTTAGGACAACATTGGATCATTCAGAGATCCTCACTGAACTTCTGGAGTGAGTTTGCTGCACTGAAAGTAAAGGGGCCGAATTATTTGGCACGCCCCACTTTTCAGGTTTTTTATTTTTTACAAAAGTTTAAAATATCCAATAAATTTCGTTCCACTTCACAATTGTGTCCCACTTGTTGTTGATTCTTCACCAAAAAATTTAAATTTTATATCCTTATGTTTGAAGCCTGAAATGTGGCAAAAGGTTGAAAAGTTCAAGGGGGCCGAATACTTTCGCAAGGCACTGTACCCCTCGTTTAATGAAATAAAAACCCAAAATGATCACAGAAATAACTTAAATCTGACAAAAGTAATAATATATAAACGTTTGATTGCAGGGATTGCCTCAAAAGGTTGTGCAACAAAATATTAAGTTAAGGGAACCATCATTTCTGCCCAGGCCTGTTTCATGAGTATTCTTTTTTTAAAAATTCTGTTGAAGCCTGGTTGAAAAGCAATGTCTGACTTTCATTTGTTCATTTTCATAGAATTTTTATATATTATTACTTTTGTCATATTCAAGTTATTTCTGTGACCATTGTGGGTTTTTCTTTCATTAAACGAGGGGTACCAGAAATTTTGTCCACGTGTGTATATAAAAAATATTGTATGACACTGTCAGGACTCCTAGAAACCTATCAATAAAACATAGTGTATGACATCATCAGGGCTCCTAGGAACCTATCTATAGAACATAGTGTATGACACTGTCAGGGCTCCTAGAAATCTATCTATAAAACATAGTATGAGCCTGTCAGGTCCTCTAGGAATCTATCTATAAAACACAGTCTATGACACTTTGAAGGTTCCTAGGAATCGATCTATAAAGCATACAGTTTGACATTGTCAGAGCTCCTAGTGCTCTATCTATAATATATAGTCCACAAAACTGTTAGGGCTCTTAGGACTCTACCTAGCCCATTTTTTAGTCTCTACAGAAAAAAAAACAGTCAAAATAATGTCCAAGTAACAGTAGCAAGTATGTCTATAGGATATTATTTAAAGAAAAATCAAAACACCAAAAATGATTCCTTTAATTTTACAGGAAAGGAATGCAACCACAGAATTTGAAGTAAAACACCAAAAATGATCCTTTTTGGGAGCAGATGCCGCACCAACATGGCAGCATTTGAAAAAGCAATGGATTTATGTTGTATATAGTTTTCCAATTGTGTGGCAGTGGAAGGTGAAAAGTACAAGATTTTAAGAAAAATGTAAATTTGGCCACACTGGCAGACCCATTGAAAAGTGAACTTACTTTGGGCATTAAAAAAAAAAATTGTCAAAAATCATTCCTTCCTGGGTGCAGATATCACACCAGCATGGCACTGGAGGAGTAACTACTACAGAATTTGAAAAAAAAAATTGAGGCATACTGTCAGTGTGCCTGCTAGTTGAAAGGGAAAAAATGACTTAGTTTTTAAAATAAAGTCACCAAAAATGATTCCTTGATGTTACATCAACATAGCCTTGGTAAAAAAGAGGCAATGTCAGCAATGTCATGTTTTTTGTTTTTTTTTTGTTTTGTTTTGTTTTTTTTGGAGGGGAGGTTTAATATTTTTTTTTTCTATTATGCCAAAACAGTGCACCAAGAGCATGGAATAGAAAATGATGGACCAGGTCACAGGACATCATGAATGGTGGCGGTGGTGGTAGCTGTGACAACTTGAGTGGCAGTACAGTAGGGAATTGAAAGTGTTGGAGCAGGCTACAGTGGCTAAGACGCTGTGCACAGATAGCAGATTGTATCAGCACTACAGTAAATGGTACATAATATAGGCAAACTAATATTTATTTATCTGATTTATTTCTTTTGCTTACTTTAGGTTCACACCTGCGTTCAGTTTCCGTTCGGGGGGTCTCCAAGTCAACCTAATCCACCTAAAAAACCGGTTATCCTCGGAAACCTGAGGATCCCATAGACTATAATGGAGTCCATCGGGTTTCCCCCCCAGTTTCTGCCTAAAAGGGGCGAGAAAAGCAATGTTGCAGGACTTCTCTCTCCGCATTTTTAAAGCGGAATGGGAAACGGAATCCCCAGGCGGAGACCGGGTACAGGTGTGAACCTAGCCTTACAGAAGAAGTGGCCGACCACCATCTCTGTTTTAGATAATTCCTCGGGTGTTAGATGGGTTTGAGGTAATTGACATTTTCAGACTCTGTCTGCATCATAGTTGTCTGTAGGCAGATCTGATAAATCAGGTCCTGCTCTCGATGAACATACAGGCTAATTTCCATATCCAACACAGCACACATTACCACTAATTTCTAAAAAACATTAGTAAGACATGGATCACATGTGGCTGAAAACGACTGACTATTTCTAGTGCAGATTCTGAAGGATGGATCCAGGAAATTTAAGTTGTACCAAAATATTGAAATTCAGAAAAAAAAAAATCTGCACTAATTTAGATAACCTGTGCACTTTTCCTTGTGCCACATGTGTTATGGAATTCCTATGTAAGCAAATTTCAGATCTGTATTGGAATTGCTACATCAGCTATTCCCCAATTTGCTGCAGTAAACAGATAAACTCTACTATCAGCTAGTAACCAGCTACCTATAATCCAATACGAAAAATGTAATAAAAGCTTACTGAAAAAAGTAAATTAAAATGACTTACCTTTCCCTAGAACACATTTAAAAAGTACATAAATAAAGTTAAGCACATACACATGAGGTATCCCTGTGTCTAAAAACTAATATTACATTTTTTGCCCATCTGTTTCTCCTCCCATAAAAATTTGAATAAAAAGTGATCAAAACAATAGACATTCCCCAAAATGGTTTAAATAAAAAGTACATCTGGCTCTGCAAAAAAAAAAAAAAAAAAGACGCCTTATGCATCCCCATGTACCGAAATATAAAAAAGTCAAAACATTTTGGATTTATCTTAATGGGTTAAAACTTAAAAAAATAAAAAAAAGGTAGGGCTTTTGGAAGGAGGAGTGTCAAAAACAAAAATCGAAAAATGGCTGTGGCGGGAAGGGGTTAAATATATAAATGCTAAAAAAACAAGGTCAGAACAAATAGGTCCTCTTAATAATGGTAATAAAGAGAATGGGGAACAAGAAAAATGAGAACTACTAAATGGGTTCTTTAGCTCTGTGTATACAGAAGAACAGGCAGTAGTTGATGTCGGTGTCACCAATGCTGGTAATAAATCAAGCAATATACTAAACAGGATGTACATAGAAATAGTCCAGGCCAAGCTAAACAAAATAAGCATGAGCAAGGCTCGGAGTCCAGATAGATTACACACAGCAGTACTTAAAGAACTCAGTCCAGAAAGGCTGGACTAAAAGGCAAAGCCTTAAAAGGTAGGCCTCATTACAAGGCTGACAGGAGTGGACAGGAGGAGTGAAGAGGAAAGGGTTAAGTTGGCCATTAGTGGAGGCCTAGAGGGGAGGGAGAGAGGAGGAGGATGTGGAGAAGGCTGGTATTTAATAAAATAGCGGGAGAATTGGTGCCAGTCTGGAAGGAGAGCACAGTGAGAACAGCCTCCAACCGCCCTTGTTATATTGGTCATTGATTTGGGTGGTTTCTTATGTCACAGTGACTAGGCGGGGGGAGGTTCTCAAATCTGGTGGGGTATGGAAAGTGTTTTGGTGGTGGGGGGCCCCGCGGTTGGGGCTGGACTCCCCAGGCCATTTAGTATTTCTGGAAGATTTTGGTTTTTGGTGGAGTAGAAGGGAGGCCAAGCACCAGTGAGTTTTAAGAGCTTGGTGCCCCGAGAAGGTGGAACGGCTGGGGATAATATTCCTGGTGCTAAGGAATATAGAAATAGTCGCTTGCGACGAGTTTTCCCGCTTCGATGACCTCCTTCATTGGGTACCACGGTATACTGTTTACATTTCAGGGGATAGACATTTGTAGTGTCTATAAGGTTAATGTTTAGGTTTTATAAAATGTTGGCACTTTAATGATTATTTAATGGTTTTTTATAATTATTTAATAAAACAGCTGCTGTGGCAAATTTAATCCAATTTGGTGCTATGTCATTATTTAATAAGGAGGCGACTTGGCAATGCCCTTGTCAAGTCATTGCTGTACCTCTATTCTTAATTTATAGGGATTCTCTAGTGATTGGTACAGTGCCAAGGGACTGTTGCAAGACTAATGTGGTGTCTATTATCAAAAAGGGCTCTAGGTCTTCCTCAGGTAATTACAGACCGGTGAGCTTAAACAGGACCTTTCCCGGTATGTGTCCCATTAGTTTCGGCACTGATATCTCCCCACTGTCAAAAGGGCGGGCCTCATAGCTCAGTTTCATTGCTGGGCTGTGAGGAACGCCCCCTGACAGTACCCCCTGACAGAGGGGGTGTTCCTTACCGTCCTGCAATGACGCTGAGCTATGAGGCCCACCAGAGGCGTAGCTAGGGGTTCAGCACAGGGGGGCGAACATGTCCAAGTGGGCCCCCAACTTGGACATGTTCGTATACCGATACTATCAGTATACGGTGAGCGTATAGTGGTATATAGCAGCTCTACACAGGGCTCTGCAGACGATTTAGGTGAATACAGGGCAGTAACATTTAGTGACTTACCGGTGACGTCTCTGACTAATCGTTCACATTCCCCATCTCTTTTATCTGGACAGCCATGACCACTTCTTCCAGTCTCTGAAAAGTTTGCAACACAGACATCTTTGGCTCCTCACTTTTCCAGGCACCGACCCACATTGTCCTCACCTGCACACCCATCCTGCTGCTACCCCAATTATAAAATATATAATATACCCCCCCATAATGAATAATACCCCCAAGTGCATCTTTAAATTAATAACTTCCCTGTGCACCTTTAAATTAATAACTTCCCTGTGCACCCCCTTTAAACAGTTCCCCTTATTAATAATGCCCCAGATGTTTCCTAATTGAAAAGGGAAAAAAAAAAAACAAGGGAAAAAAAAATTATTAGGGTTCCAATACCCGGAACCCCCAGGATCAGCTGTTTGAATAAACCATGGTACCTGTGTAAGCGCCGTGACCCCTTCTCTGTTTACACTGTCATTCATCTCATAGTGGCCATGTAATGTAACTACAGCCTCGTCCTATACACGTCTATGTGACAAGACTGGAATTACATCACACGGTCACTATAAACAGACAGCGTGTGATATAAACAGGCGCCATAGCCCCTTCATACAGCTGATCAGTGGGGAGTCACTTATCTCTTATTGATGATTTATTCTGAGGATAAAACTCCTTAAAGGGGTATTCCCGTCGCAGCTGACTGTGGCGAAAACTATGGGGGCGGAAAATTTTTCGCCGTGTGAACACAGCCTAAGGCCCCATGTAGCATCCTGCAGCAAAAAACAGCGGACTTTCTGCTTCAATTATATCTATAGGGAAACCGCTGGCGTTTCCATAGGTATAATCGACATGCTGCGATTTCCAAAACTGCGACTGTTTTGGAAATCGCAGCATATAAACTGCACATATTTTACTGCAAATTCGGGATGGGATGGGGGCCCCATGTGGCGAAAACCCACTGAAAAAAACCGTGGCATTCTAGCAAATCCCATCCACACATAGCGGAAAAATATGTGCAGCAGACGCACTACGATTTCCAAAACCGTTGCAGTTTTGGAAATTGCAGCATGTCAGTTATACCTATAGAAACACCGGCGGTTTCCATATAGGTGTATTGAAATCAGAAAGTCCACAGGGGAAACCTCTGCAGACCTTCTGTGAAAAGCGCTGTGGGAAAAACCACAATGTTACCGCTGCGGTTTTTCCTGCAGCGCTTTTTTTGCTGGAGCCCGCTACGTGGGGCCTAAGTCCTAATAAAGCCCAAGTGCCACTTTAATTAAATTAATTGACCCTCATATTATGCCCCTGATTCCCCCTGACATAAATAATGCACCCCTAATGGCTCCTTATATCAATGACCACCCCTTATGTTCATAATGCCCCCTAATATAAATGATGCCCCCTAATGGCTCCTTATATAAATAACCTCCCTCCTTATATTCATAATACCCCATAATAAGCCTTATATAAATGACCCCCATCGTCATAATGCCCCCTAATGAATCCTCCCTTATAGTTATATTTCCCCTCCTATCCACCCCTTATGTTATTAATATACCCACAAAAAAGTCATACTCACCTGCGATGATGAACGGAGCCGCCGCTGCTTCCTCCCTGTCCACGCACAGGACGTCTGTGTCTGAGCGCGGGCGGCGCGATGTTGTGACGTCATTGCGCCACCTGTGCTGAGAAGCAGACATCCGTCTGTGGTCTCGGCGTCTTGTAAACCGCAGGCCTGTATTGGCTTGAGGTTCACAAGACAGTTAAGCACCAGGACGCATTGTAACTAGATCAGTGTCTGCAGACACCAATCTAGTTAGAAATAAAGGATGTATTAATGGCGGCCCCGGGGTGGGCCCCAAAGAGTCAGTGGGCCCAGGGCAGCCGCCCCCTCTGCCCCCCCCGCTAGCTACGCCTCTGAGGCCCGCCCTTCTGACAGTGGGGAGATATCAGTGCCAAAACTAACGGGACACCGATATCTCCAGCCCCGGGGCACATACCGGGAAAGCCAACAGTGTGTTGAATTCAGTTCTCTGTCAGCTTTCTAGCTGTATATAAAACCGCACTTTCATGAGGACATGAAAGGTCCTCTTTAACATCCATTGTGAGGAAACTGAGGGGCTCTTAAGGGACTATACACAAAAGTATGTGACTATACGAAATATTATAAGTGACAGTACAGACTGTATACAGGAGTATCTGACTGTGCATAATATTATAAGTGACAGACAGCATGATTTTACTAAGGACAGAAGTAGAAGGGAGTGCCCTGGGGGACCCAACACTGTCACTTCATGCCACCTCCTCATCAATGTGCTTTCCTAGGGCCTGTAAGAACATTTGGCGCAATAAGTGAGACTGCCATCTTGAACCTTCTCCTCACTGTGCTATCTCCACACTGCTGCATCCTGCATCACTGCAGACACGATGACAGAGACCAGATGGAACTTATTATTAGTCAGTGGGTTCTGTTAGATGCCAATTGTATCTATCATGTGACAGATCTGGAACTTCCATCATTTTTGTTGTTATGCTCCTATGACAAAGCAGCACGACGGAAATGATAGCACATAGGTGAACAGAGTCAAACTACACAGCAGCAATATAGCTGTGGTGCTGTACATCCTTGTTTGCATTCCTGCCTGCAACACCTACCATAGCATTAGCACTGCTGACTGTAGGGTCTTTGGAGATGGGTGGGAGGGAAAGGGCTGTATAGTTTTCTCTGGGTACTATAGGACTATAGCTACACCACTGTGCCTGCATAGCATATACCTGTATACAGTATATGTATATGTATATATATATATATATATATATATGGGGCCCCCACACATTTTCAAAAATTTGGGTTCCCCCCCTATATTTGATATATATAATAACTGATGGACACAGTAATATTTCAGGATTGAAATGAGGTTTATTGTACTAACAGAAAATGTGCAATATGCATTAAACCAAAATTTCACCGGGGCAAAAATATGGGCCCCCCACAAAAAAAAAAAAAAAAAAATTTAAAAAACCCCCCCCCCCAAAAAAAAAACCCCCCCCCCCCCCTTCCTGTACTTTTAATCAGTCCTGGATCCTGGATGAACCTCATTTTTGACCATTCTATTTACAAAACAATTCCAGTTCAGTTAAGTTTGATGGTGGCCGGGCGTGGACAGCCCCCCCCATTATCCCCCCCACGTTCTTTGATATTTTTGTGTGGGGGGGGGGGGGGCGGCCCCCCCCCACCCTTGATTAAACTGCAGAATGCCGGTAGATTTGGAGCTGTTATATCAATGTCTTGCTGATATCCTCCCCGGCGCACTTCCAATTCGCCCCTGTTTCTTTTCTTTCTTCTCACTCCCCCTGTTGACCCCCGCCCCCCAAATGATTTACAATCCCCCGGCTTGCCACCAGCCCCAACTGATGACCCCCCAACATGTACAATTTCTTATCTTTTTCCCTCTCCCTTTTTGCCCAAACAACTCATCTTTGATTGCATCAGTCCACTAGCACCCTGCCAAAAGAAGCTGGCTTTCCATAATGTGATTTTGCATCAGGCACCGTGTGTCGTGCCAGAAAGGTTATGCCTCCCAACTTCCCCCTTGGCAAAGTGTACTGTATTGTTGACCATCCAGTCCCTCGCGCGTGTGCTGCGCCTTTGGAGGTGGTCTGTGGTTTCCTTGAAAGTCCACCATCTTCTTCTCTGCCTTTCTTTTTTTTTTTTTGGCTGCCCCTTTTGGGTTTTTAAATTTTCTTTTGTTTTCTTTTCTCTAAGTTCTTAACAGAGAAACTTAGAGGTTAAATCTCAAAGACAACTTTTTGTAACCTGCCCCTGAACAACTATAATGAATAACACATTGTCGATCATAACACATTTGTAAGACCATGGATCCACACATCAGCTGATATGCAATAAAGAGACACCCCCAAAACCCCTTGGTCACCGGTGCTAGAAGTTCAAACTCAGTGAGGTTACAAAACCATTTTGTGCTTCGAATCGTGAAAATACAGGGGCATTCAAATCAATAAATTAGAATTTGCACCTGTGAAATTTTGGTTTAAGCATTTCTTTTCTGAGTACCATTAAATTAAAATAGTGACCTCCTATATTTTCTAGATTCTTTACACACAGAGTCTTCTATACTTCAATGACTGTTATGATTTTATATGTAATATGTTGATTATGGATTACAGGTCAATGATTAAACCCCAAAATTCTAAGGCAAAATTAGTTCAATATAGTAAGTTAAGTTAAGTCTTAAAAGAAATTAGAGGCACAAGACAAGATATCCTAGCCTTTAAATGCCCGGCGGAACGCACGGATGGACCCCTAGCCCGGAAGTGTTTTATTTCGTAAATGTGTTGGAGGTAAAAAACCCAAAAAAAAAAATAGAGAGTTTGTAAAAGGGGGGGGGGGGGGGTTGGGGGGGGGGGAAAGGTCCCTCAGTCTGGTTCAGTAGGACACACAATCATGGAAGACGCTGATTATGGATTGTATTACTGAATTACTGAAATGAAGGAACAGTTCAAAGATATTCTAATTTATTGAGATGCATCTGTATAAGTGGAATCAGTTTTACTTTAATTCTGAAAAAAAAAAATTGCACTAATGTAGAAAACCCAATTCCTATTATCTAGGCATTAATAGTGGTTATCCAGCATGGAATATTTTTTGGCAGGGAAACCTCAATAATCACTTATTGCTTCCGTTCTGACATTTGCAAAAAATGTCCTCTCTGCTAATTGCTGATGCAGGGATGAGCCTCTCAGGTCAGTATTTAGCTGAATTGGGAGACCAACAGGAACCCAGTAAGTATCAGACTGGGATCAGTGAGGGGAGTATCACATCTTTTATTTTCTAACAACTGGCCATTAAAGAGCTTGGGCAGAATTTTTTAAGCCATAAATATTTGATTGGTGGGGGGCGGCTCCCACACAGATCAGCTGTATGGGGCCACTTCTGATGCACTGTACTGCACGGAGCCATGAACAGTTGGCTCTGTGTCCATTATAGTGGCTGGACTCTTGAACTGCAGCTCAGCTTTCATTGAGCTGTAGTACTAAAACTTTTGCAAATTATTTTGTGCAGACTGATAAAAATATCCACAACCATGTGAACAATCAGGAAGACTCAGAGAGGAGGATCACATGATCTGTCACCCATGCAGACTTTCCCATAGTCCCTTGCATAAGCCTCTCAACCAGGTTCTGTGGGTGCAGAGGTCACTGATGATGTCATAGGTACTATATAAGAGAATACCCAGAGAGACGCCAATTTTTTTTTTCTGTAGAAATCAGGGACAGATCTCAGCCAGCAGATATATATAGGAGATAACCATTCTTTGCATAACTTCTTTTGGTATTGAGCCCATTATAAGCTACATTCTATACCAAATTTGCCATACAATAAGTGGTGCACTGCAGTGTATTACATTGTCTGCCATTCTTTATGTGCCAAATCTTTTTTTGTTAACCATTTTTTGCATTATTCCCTGTTGTGACAGTTCTTTCTAAGCCTCATTCATTACCAAATTTTCTGAACCTTGAAGAAGGACAAGTCATAAGGTTATGTACTGTAAATGGAGAAAGTAGCCTCTGTGACTTAGATCTGAAAAAGCTAACATTTTTCAGCATCTAAGCTCCAATCTGTGACATACACGAGGGGTATAAAAAACCAGATTGAAAGCAAAGTTTTTTATCCACGTAAAATGTCAAACATTGGGTCAAGTGTTGTGGGATGATTGTGCAATGCCTCTTGTTCATCGATGTGCCCATTAACCTCACTTGTCGCAAACTGAAGGGGACAGAATCCTTAAATTGAATAAATTCTGTTTATTACTCCAGCAGATCACGATGTGCCTAGGCCAAGATGTCAGCGCTGGTCAGTGTTGTGTGTCCTGATGGTTGGGAGAACAATGATCAACTGGTTTGAAAACAAGAGTTGTGTGGAGGTGAACCCGTGCATGGACGGATCATCTCATTTGAAGAATGGTGTGTAGTGATTAGAGATGAGTGAATTTAGAATAGAATCAAGATGGCTGCCGGACATGTGCAGAGCCGCTAGGAATAGAATCAAGATGGCCGCCGGACATGTGCAGAGCCGCTCATGTAGAATAGGATAAAGATGGCGGCTCTGCGCATGTTCGGCGGCCATCTTCATTCTATTCCATGTGGCTCTGAGCATGTTCGGCAGCCATTTTGATTATTTTACTACACGAGTGAGTAAGAGCAGCAACATAAGCAGCCAGTGATCATTTTTTGCTTTCTTTGTTTCTTTTTTTTTTTTTTTTTTTTAAATAGACAATTCTTCCCATTTCAACAAGGCTGGTCTGCCATTGCGCCACAATTTATTTTATTAAATTTATTTTTTATTCTCATTTTTTTATTGCACATACAATATTTAAATAGCACTAATACACGTGTATTAGAGTGGCTGTGCAAAAGGGTGGTGTGTTATGGCACAGAACAAATATCCTTTTGTTCTGACTCAATAGCTTGGCTGCAAGTGTGAGGTTGTGAGAGTGTCCTGTAGTCTCTATGCTAACCAGCAATTTACACCAAGATATTTATCAGATAGTGTTCAACTCAACTGAGGAGGCGTAGATAAGATTCCAGATGCTTTAAGCCAGGTAAATCTTGTAGAACCTCATACAGCAGTAGGTGAAAAATGATGAAATACCAGGAGCTGAGCAGACATGTTGCTTACAAAGAAGTGAAACTAAACTGAGAGAGAGAGAGAGGAGGAGCTACAGCATCACAGCTAAGGATACAGAGAGAGAGGGGACAAACTACAAAGACAAACAGTATCACAGATATATGTCAGTGAATTAAACCAAGTCCTGGGACATGACACTCCCCGCCTGAAATCTTTAGATTTCACTGAAAACAAACATTAATAATGTCCTGAAATGTCCATAAGGTCCTCTTCAAACCTGAAAAACAAAAAAGAAACATGCACAACAAACAATAATCAACAGTTAGTCCAAATAAACCAATCTTCAGGTCGGGAAGCCGCCATTTGCCAACACCTCCACCGACCCACACTGTAATCCACAAGAACACGGTTTTAGTTCATGGAAGGAAGCTCCCCGCCATGAGCTGTGAATGGTGTCCTTATCTTCTTTTATGTGACGTCTCCTCTTGGAAGAAGAAGGACCAGTTCATTAATTGGGCGGAAGAAAACTCGCACTGAGCCTCCCTTGGTTACCTTGACCTCCACTTTCGGAGTCTTCCCATCATCACTAGGGACAACTTTAGTGATGAGACCCATAGGCCATTCATTCCGATGGACTTCTTTATCCCTTAGAAGGAAGAGGTCACCCACCTGGAGATTAGGTTTTGAGGTCTGGCATTTGTGACGGCTCTGTAGCATGTGGAGGTACTCTGTTTTCCAGCGGTGCCAGAACACATTGGACAGGTGTTGAACTTGTTTCCATTGGCGTCTGTAAATGTCACTGTGATCTAAGATACGTGGAGAGGTAGCAGCAGTACCAATTTTCTGAGTAAGAAGCGTTGCTGGGGTTAAGATAATTGGAGATTCAGGGTCTGAAGATACTGGGACAAGTGGCCTTGCATTGATTATCGCAGACACTTCAGCAAGAAAGGTTAGTAACGTCTCATGGGTAAGCAGTGTCGACTTGTGGTCCATCAACATAGAGTCAAGGATTCTGCGTGTGATCCCAATCATACGTTCCCAGGAACCTCCCATATGGGATGAATGTGGAGGGTTAAACGTCCAAGTGCACCCATTGTTGGATAAGAAGTTGTCTAACTGCAGTTCTTTGCAGGCTCCAACGAAGTTAGTGCCACAGTCAGACCTCAGTTGTTTCTCAGCAAGCAGTGGAGTGTCCCAGTCCATGTTCTCAGTGGTAAGCTGTCTTAGTAGTAGCTTGCCTTGAATGGTGATGGGAGCAATGAAACCAAGAGGATCATAAATGCTGTTCACAACAGATAAAACTCCTTGTTTGGTGAAAGGTTTGTCACAAGAAGACACTTGGAATGTGAATGTGTCTTGTTCAGTGTTCCATAGAAATCCTAGGCTGCGTTGCATAGGAGGAGTATCAGAACTGAGATCAAGATCCTTCAAGTTGATTGCATGATCATCAGAGGGAAATGCCTTCATTACCTCCATATTGTTGGAGATGATCTTGTGAAGTCTGAGGTTAGCTACAGACAGCATTTCCTGTGTTCTAGAGAAGAGATCAATCACTTCTTCACTTGCAGGTAAGGATTTAAGACCATCATCAACATAGAAGTTCCTCTCAACAAACTGACGAGCATCAGAGCCATACTCTTTCTCACCTTCATGGGCGGTCCTTCTCAGTCCATAGATCGCTACTGCAGGAGATGGGCTATTGCCAAAGACATGTACCTTCATCCGGTAATCTATGACTTCATTGTTGACATCATTGTCCTTATGCCATAGGAACCTGAGATAGTTTCTGTCATCATCCTTAACAATGAAGCAATGAAACATCTGTTGGATGTCGGCCATCACTGCAACTGGTTCCTGTCTGAAACGGATTAAGACTCCTATGAGGCTGTTGTTTAGGTTAGGACCAGTGAGGAGCAGGTTGTTGAGAGAGACGCCTTCATACTGAGCGCTAGAATCGAACACGACCCTGATTTGGTCAGGTTTGCGAGGGTGATACACGCCAAATGATGGAAGATACCAGCATTCTTCTCCTTCCTTTAGTGGAGGTGCAGGTTCTGCATGATCTCTCTCAAATACCTTCTGCATGAAACCTACAAAGTGTTTCTCCATCTCTGGTTTCCTCTTGAGGGTACGTTTTAAAGAGGAAAATCTAGAAACTGCTTGCTTCAGATTGTTTGGTAGTTTTGATCTCGGGGAGCGGAAAGGTAAGGGTGCTACCCAGCTGTTGGAATCATCTTGAATGAATTCCTTGTCCATAAGTTTGAGAAATTCTTTATCAGCTATAGCCGGTGCCAGCTTGTTGTCATCACTTGTTGTATTGAACACTGTTAATCCAAGGGTGTCGTCCCCAGGCAGGAAAGTATTCACGTTGTCTCGGTGATTATGCAGCCACTTACTGTTGCTTATCTTCTCTTTCACTTGGTAGTGATGTGGACATGGCTGAAAACAAGTGCTGCGACCATTTGGTAACATATGCGTCTTAAATGAAGAAATATTGGTGGGCCTTTTCATCCTACCTATGCAGACGTTGCCAATGATAACCCATCCTAGATCGAGGCGCTGGGCAAATGGTGCATCATGTGGTCCATTAATTTGCTGGCGTATTTTGTGCAGTCTGAGAATGTCTCTACCTAGCAGAACTAGAATGTCTGCATTTTTGTCAAGGGGTGGTATTTCACTGGCTATAGCCCTTAGATGAGGGTGCTGGAAAGCCGCCTCTGGTGTGGGTATCTCTTCTCTGTTTGATGGTATCTGGTTGCACTCAACAAGTGTGGGCAAGGGCATCTCCAGATTGCCCTTGAGAGAAGCTATTACGAGACCACTGGCCCTTCTTCCAGAAATCTCTGATATGCCACTACAAGTACCCAAGGTATACGGATAAGTATCACCCTTTAAGTTAAACAGATCAAAGAGTTCTGACCTTGCAAGTGAGTGGTTGCTCTGGTCGTCCAAGATGGCGTACACCCTCAGAGCCCTTTCTGGTTGGCCCTTGGGGTATATATTGACTAGGCATATCCTTGCACAGGACTTGTCACAAAGGTCTTCTCCGCAGACTTCTGTACATGAGGAAGATACTGTGGTAGTATTTGCTGCTTGATCTGTGTTCTCCCCACCATGCTTAGTTGGGGAAGGGGAACCTCTAGGTGGTGTGGCACTAGGCTGGGATGGATGAAGAGCTTGTACATGGTTCTCACTGCCACACTCTATACACTTAATAGCAATTTGACAGTCTCTAGCAACATGTTCAGTAGAGGCACAACATTTGAAACATATCCCTAGTTTCTTAAGAAGCTCTCTACGTTCCTGGATTGGTTTCCTCCTGAAGCCAATACACTTCTTGAGGGGATGAGGCTTCTTGTGAATAGGACACAGACGGTTAGGATTTTCTACCTTTTCGTCTTGGTTGTTGTTGCAACTGCTTTCTTCTGGTGCTGATGTAGGTATAGGAAGAATATCAGTCTTTTTCACCGAAACTGGGCCTCTGCGGTTTCTGTAGTTAGAATGTGAGCTGTCATACTTAATAGGAGGTGAACCAGGAACACTGGGATCCCCATAGGAAAAGCTTGGGTCATTCTTGGATTCTGCAATGTTCTTGATAAACTCACAGAAGTAGGAAAATGGAGGAAAGGAGACTCTATTCTCATTTTTGTATCTTGACCCAACTGTGGTCCACCTTTCTTGAATATTATATGGCAACTTGGAGACTATCGGGTTTACCCCACGAGCAGTGTCCAGGTAACTGAGGCCCGGTAGGAGAGTGTCCGCCTTAGCCAGTAGGAGCTCCATGAGTAGGTCACTAAGTTCTTGAAATTTCTGATGATCCTTACCAGATATCTTTGGAAACCCTTGCAGCCGTTTGAACAGAGCATTCTCTATTGCTTCAGGACTGCCATAGGTTTTCTCCAGTCTTTCCCAAGCAGCGGTAAGGCCTGCTATGGGGTTGTAAATGTGGACGGATCTGAGTCTTTTAGCACGTTCTGTGGACTGTGGGCCAAGCCACCGGATAAGCAAATCTAGTTCTTCAGCTGCAGTAATGCCAAGGTCACTAATTGCAGTTTTGAAGGCACATTTCCAGCCTCTGTAGTTCTCAGGTTGGTCATCGAACCTTGTGAGTCCAGTCTTAGTAAGCTCACGGCGAACCATGTACCTTGCAAACTCTGACATGTCTGTTCTCTCTGACTTTAAATATTGAGTTGCTGGCTGAGTAGCGGTGATTACGTTGTTTGTGGGGTTCTGGTTAACAGAGGTAGGTAGTGTAGGGGCTGCGTAGGCATTCAGCCTAGGAGCTAGCCTAAAGTCCATAGGTTTAGCCACATATGGATGTGAGACTGGACGGTTGTTTGCAGTCTGGTAGTATGGTGTCACATTGGTGTTTACCTGAGTATCAGTATATTGCATTTGCTGAGGTGCAAGGCTTTGGGAATCCATGAAGGAAGAAGAAACTGGATGCTGGACAGGCAGGGCATTGTACTGACCTTGAATGCGGTGTGCTGCAGAAGATACTGTGCCCTGTTGCTCTGGAGAAATGTTGTCCCTGACAGGAACATTTGTGGCAAATAGGGATTCACTGCTTTGGCTTAGTACATAGTCTCTTGTGCGCTTGAGGGGATCCTCTGCTTCCACATCACACAAACTGGTGCTGTCGCTTTCACTTCCACTGATGGCCTGTTCTAAAATGCTTAACCTTGCCATGGCTGCAGCATGCTCATACTGTTTCTCTAGAGCCTCTAGTTCTGCCCTTTTTTGAGCTGCATTAGCTTCCATTGCTGCTTTCTGTTGAGCTACCTTAGCTTCCATCTCTGCTTTCTGTTGTGCAAAGGCTGCCTGTATCTTAGTAGCTTCCGCCTCTGCACGTGCTTTTATAAGTTGCTCACTGAGTGTGGAAGATTTTGAGGAACGTGACTTAGATGTACGCTTTGAACGCTTGGTAGACTCAGAAACATGGGA
Organism: Leptodactylus fallax; assembly: GCA_947044405.1. Lineage (NCBI taxonomy): Eukaryota > Metazoa > Chordata > Amphibia > Anura > Leptodactylidae > Leptodactylus > Leptodactylus fallax. The sequence goes on from CAMRHE010000802.1 coordinate 373,767, forward strand.
TGCCATTTCCTGCAGTTGCGCAATTCTTGCCTCTGTCCTTAACTTAGTTTCATGTACTAAGCTGTCTCATTCTGAATTGAGATGCTGGAAGCTTTGCAATTCAGCTAAAGAATCGTCTGTATGTTGTTTTCTCAATATGCTTTCATAGTCCTCAGCTTTCATTTTATAATGTCCATGCATAGCACAAAGCTGTCGCAGAGCTCCCTCTAGTGGTGATACATGGTATGCAGGCAAGCACATGGCAGACATCTTAGTCTGTATTTTCTGCCACCATTTTGAGAGTTCACAGGAAAGTTCATGCTTTAAACCTTCTAGATTGTCTCTAACCTTCCATGTAGGTTTAATCAAGCGTCTAGCCTTCTCACTGGGCTGAAGACTGAGGTCCATGCTACCTTGTGCTTCAGGGTGCCCTTCAGCCATGATGCAACTCAAACAGGATAAATATAACTTTGCTGGAGTAAGATGGCTGCTTGATAGAATCTTCTATGCTGAGGGGGTCTGAGCTGCAGATGCAACTTACGCAATGCTGATTCCTTCTGGCTTCAGGTAACTTGCTTGACTGACTGTATGTCAGAAGTTGGTGAACTGTCTTACAGCCGTATCTGGCAGTCTTTATGCATCATTTTTCACTGTTCTGACTCAATAGCTTGGCTGCAAGTGTGAGGTTGTGAGAGTGTCCTGTAGTCTCTATGCTAACCAGCAATTTACACCAAGATATTTATCAGATAGTGTTCAACTCAACTGAGGAGGCGTAGATAAGATTCCAGATGCTTTAAGCCAGGTAAATCTTGTAAAACCTCATACAGCAGTAGGTGAAAAATGATGAAATACCAGGAGCTGAGCAGACATGTTGCTTACAAAGAAGTGAAACTAAACTGAGGGAGAGAGAGGAGGAGCTACAGCATCACAGCTAAGGATACAGAGAGAGAGAAGGGACAAACTACAAAGACAAACAGTATCACAGATACATGTCAGTGAATTAAACCAAGTCCTGGGACATGACACCTTTGGTGCAACAAACTACTTGGCTCCTGCTACATCTATATGTAAGAGCAGCGCCATAATAACACATTAGTGGGTAAAGTGTAAAATTGTCATAAGCGCCCCCTCTTCATTTTCATACTCTCCAACATTTTAACAGGGCAGAACCCTACCCCAAATACCTGAAAAAGGTGCTAACATGAGCGACACACAGATCCTTCAACCTTTGTAGCTTTGATGCAGAGAGCATTATTACTGCAGTTTCAGCATTGTGCCAATGTCTGCTGCTATGGGCTCCACTCACACTGGACTGCTGCAATAGATAAAGGGCTTATTTGGGAAAAAAAAATTCTCAATGTTCCCTCAAGTCTACCCATGAAAGGTGGTTAAATCACAGGCAGTACCTCTGGAAATCTACCTGGCAGAATATTTTGCTATAGCAATGTTGGAATGATATATTGGAAAGAGTAGGGCCTCAATGATAATCCACATACAGGGAGGGCACCCAGGGCATTCACCCCTCAGGGTCTCCACCACTGAGGGGTACTAAGGGTACTTAGGAGCTTCCACCAACCATTTACGTATGGTCCAACAGCAGTGCTTCATAATACAACCAGTAATGTCAAAATTTCTTTTTCTTTTGGTTTCTAGCATGTTTGTTAAACAACAGTTCACAGAGACACAAGATGAGTCCATATTACACATTCATACATCTCAGTCCCATAAGGCTGCCATATACATGACAACCTCTTTCATGCAGATGATCATCATGACCCCTGATGATTTTTATCACATGCATAAGGAGATTGCTAAATGTCTATATCCTCACTTCAGGTTGTTCAGTTGATTTGCAAAAGTGGAGATTTGCTGAAAATCAGAGAGATTCACATTTTAGAGAACAGCTTATCCAGGATATCCAATGATATCTACCTGGCGCAGAGCAATGCAGCTTCACGCAGCATTCTTTCTCTCATGGATGGTACAAACATAGTGGGAGGGAAATCTTGGGACATTATACCCTAGTGTAATATTGCAGAAGAGGATAGTGTAAGAGAAATGGCAAATTCATTTTAAGGCTGGGGACTCACGTTGTGAAAACTCCGCGTTTTACAGTACCTGCACAGTGGATGGGATTCTGGCTAATCCCATCCACACATTGCAGAAAAGTATCCGCAGCGTAAATTCTATGATTTCAAAAACCATTGCGTTTTTGCAAAATGCAGCATGTCAATTATACCTACGAAAACGCTGGAGTTTTCTGAATAGGTAAAATAGAGGCAGTAAGTCTGCAGAGGAAAACTCTGCAGACTTTCTGCTAAAAACACTGCAGAAAAAACACTGCAAAGCTTGTCCACCGTGGGTAAATGTAAAGTACTGCACATGGTCCATGAAAACAAGTGTTACAGTTATATATTAAATAATAAGACACTGGGTAAGAATACTGCTGAAAAGACTTGGGGATATTGGCGGACTGTAAACTTAATTTTATCAACCAGTGCCAGGCAACTGCTGCCAAGGCAAATAAAATCCAAGACGTAGCTGAACTTCAGTGGCAGTTGAGCTGCAGTACCGGCACCCGACCACTATACAGAGCAAAAGAGCCAACTGCTTCTACCTCCGTGCACTGTATAGTGTACAGTCATGGCCAAAAGTTTTGAGAATGACACAAATATTATATTTTCACATGATCTGCTGCCCTCTGGTTTTTATGTGTGTTTGTCAGATGTTTTTATCACATACAGAAATAGAATTGCATTCATATTATGAGTAACAGAAGCTTATATTGACAGTTAGAATGAGTTAATGCAGCAAGTCAATATTTGCAGTGTTGACCCTTCTTCTTCAGGACCTCTGCAATTCTCCCTGGCATGCTCTCAATCAACTTCTGGACCAAATCCTGACTGATAGCAGTCCATTCTTGCAGAATCAATGCTTTAATTTTGTCTGAATTTGTTGGTTTTTGTTTGTCCACCCGTCTCTTGATGATTGACCACAAGTTCTCAATGGGATTAAGATCTGGGGAGTTTCCAGGCCATGGACCCAAAATCTCTATGTTTTGTTCCCTGAGCCATTTAGTTATCACCTTTGCTTTATGGCAAGGTGCTCCATCATGCTGGAAAAGGCATTGTTGAGCGCCAAACTGCTCTTGGACGGTTGGGAGAAGTTGCTCTTGGAGGACATTCTGGTACCATTCTTTATTCATGGCTGCGTTTTTAGGCAAGACTGTGAGAGAGCCGATTCCCTTGGCTGAGAAGCAACCCCACACATGAATGGTTTCAGGATGCTTTACAGTTGGCATGAGACAAGACTGGTGGTAGCGCTCACCTCTTCTTCTCCGAATAAGCTGTTTTCCAGATGTTCCAAACAATGGAAAAGGGGATTCATCAGAGAAAATGACTTTACCCCAGTCCTCAGCAGTCCACTCCCTGTACCTTTTGCAGAATATCAGTCTGTCCCTGATGTTTTTTCTGGAGAGAAGTGGCTTCTTTGCTGCCCTCCTTGAGACCAGGCCTTGCTCCAAGAGTCTCCGCCTCACAGTGCGTGCAGATGCACTCACACCTGCCTGCTGCCATTCCTCAGCAAGCTCTGCACTGCTGGTAGCCCGATCCCGCAGCTGAAACACTTTTAAGAGACGGTCCTGCCGCTTGCTGGTCTTTCTTGGGCGCCCTGGAGCCTTTTTGGCACCAATGGAACCTCTCTCCTTGAAGTTCTTGATGATGCGATAGATTGTTGACTGAGGTGCAATCTTTCTAGCTGCAATACTCTTCCCAGTTAGGCCATTTTTGTGCAGTGCAATGATGACTGCACGTGTTTCTTTAGAGATAACCATGGTTAACAGAAGAGAAACAATGATGGCAAGCACCAGCCTCCTTTTAAAGTGTCCAGTGGTGTCATTCTTACTTAATCATGACAGATTGATCTCCAGCCCTGTCCTCATCAACACCCACACCTGTGTTAATGGAGCAATCACTGAAACGATGTTAGGTGGTCCTTTTAAGGCAGGGCTGCAATGATGTTGAAATGTGTTTTGGGGGATAAAGTTCATTTTCTAGGCAAATATTGACTTTGCAAGTAATTGCTGTTAAGCTGATCACTCTTTATAACATTCTGGAGTATATGCAAATTGCCATTAGAAAAACTGAAGCAGTAGACTTTGTAAAAATTAATATTTGTATCATTCTCAAAACTTTTGGCCATGACTGTACAGACTGGAAGCACCTCTGAACAGATGATCCATACAGGGGTCAGCTATCGCCCCCACTAATAATATATTTATGACCTATCCTGAGGATAGGCTATAAATAAAAAAAAATAGAAAACCCCTTTAGGCTAAAGCCACACATAGCAGGCCGCAGTGAAAAAGCACTGTGGGAAAAAACACGTTGGAAATGCATTTTTCCCGCAGCACTTTTCACAGAAAGTCCGCAGAGTTTTCCTCTGTGGACTTTCTGCTTCCATTATACCTATAGGGAAACCATGGACATTTCCGTAGGTTTTGTAAATCGCAGAATTTCCACTGCGGATAATTTTCTACAATGTGTGGATGGGATTAGCCAGAATCCCATCCACTTAGCAGTGACTGTAAAACACTACAGTTTTTGCAGTGATGTTTCCGCTGCAGCCAAACGACGTGGGGCCCCAGCCTTAAAGTGATATGAATGTGGAAAAATGTGTTCAAAATACAAAAAATACAATACACAGTTTTAACAAAATATAAAGTTTAATACAACAAACATGTGGAAAAAATAAAATAAACAGACAATACTACACACACACAAAACAACAATTTCAAGGTACAGTATTTGTATGCTGTCATTAAATAATAATAAAAAAAAAAAAAAAAAAATATATATATATATATATATATATATATATGTACCCAAACCTACTAACAGAGAACTATGGTTCTCACAGTCACATCTGAGCTCTGTTTTCTGATGTAGCTTTCACCTGGATGTTTTTCAGCTTTCCTTTGTAAGAAAAACAATGTTTCTATTTCCTGACAGCAAGCAGACAGACTAAGGGGTCGTTCACACTTCCGTTGGTGACCGTCAGTAGTGTCCATTGCTGTTGTCCATTACAAGATTTTAGAAACGGACACTAGCTGAACCGTCACAAATCCGATAATATTTCCATTCATTTCAATTGGATTTTATTGTGTGTCCCTTAGTGACCGTTAGTGTCCGTTTTACACCAACTCCGTCACATGTCCGTTATATTCCATGGGCTAAAAATCCTGCATGTAGAACTTTTGTGTCAGTGAAAAAAGAAAACGGTTTCATGACGGACATCAAGCGTCAGTTATTTTTTAACATTAAAGTCTATGGGTAACAGACAGTAACGGACAGGTGTCCATTATACTGTCCATTATACTGTCTGTTTTTTTTACGCATGCTCAGAAAGCAGACACAAAAAAAGCAAAAAACCGGACAATATAAAAACGGACACTAACGGATGTTGATGTGTCCATTAAATGGATCAGTTAAAAAAACGGAAACATTAACATCAGTTAGTGTCCGTTAATGTCTGTTATGATAGATGTCCGTTTTTTGGGGGGTTTTTTTAGGGAACAGTATCATAACGGATAACCAACTGACCCTAACAATTTCAGTATTTCAAACACCAGTTATTTACAGAGTAGCAAGGGTTAACTTGATTGAACTGAATTACAGAGATGGCTTATGTGAATGAAAGGAAAAGAAAGAAAAAAGTTGTCATAAGTATAAATAGATTAACAATTTTCTAAAGTTTGCATAGGACAAAAGTTTAAAACATAAAATGTAGTAGAAAAGCAGAAAAAGTGAATAGAAAAGCGAAGCTGTATTGGAAGCTGGCGGCTGCGCTTGTACAGATATAGTTGTACACTGTTGTCAGTTGACTAGTCTTGAACAATTGTTGGTTGGCATTACAGACGCTTCTGGTGGCACAACCTCGAAATGCCAATGCGGATGTTTGATACCCTGTAGAAAGAAAATATTCATTCTTTACATTGAAAGCAATGTCGCATTCCATAGACACTGGTAATCCATTAAAGGGTGGGCATATTTTTTGTAACCATTTTTGCAAAATAAAAACAAAGCAACTTCACCAAAAAAGTTAGCGAAATGCCCCTTAACAATGGTGTATACAGCTCCTATGCAGACCTACGTGTCTCCCACACAACAGGCTACAAACAACTTCCCCATCACACTTCTTGCTAACTACAAAGTGAAACTTTAGCAAGACGTAAGAGACAGATGGAAATAGAAAGAATTTAGGATCAGACTACAGTGATGTTGTTAGCAGTCTGTAGCCATGGAGACACATTGGTCTGTCTATGAGCTGAAGCCCCAGTTTGTAACAGAATTTTAAGATGATTAGATGAATAATAAGAAAATGGTTTCCAAAATATACATATCCTTTTTTTGGGAATAAAGACAACTGGTTCTTAAGTAGTCTTTTGTTCTTTCCAAGGAAAAAAATCAGAAATAAAAAAATGCAAAGATCATTCTCCGAAAAAAATTAGCCAAACTTACCAGATACAAAAAGACACATTTTGGTGTTTGCCTTACGTTTTTACCCAAATAAGAACCTTAAGGGGAGTGTGTTAAGCCTGGACAACCCCTTTAAGCTAGATCTGTCAATAAGTTTCCACCCATGAAGTACAATTTTATTTATGACAAAGGACACAACGAATCCTCCCTCTAACAAGCATGTTTCATTAGAACCTTGATGTTCCTTGGTTACAATGACAATTATATGACTTACCTGTCGTAGTTGTATCTAGACGGATGCACATGTTCTCGTTTCCATAACACTGCTTGGAATTCTGGGTGTTACACTGGTCACTGTTGATAGACTGGCACTGCCGGCACACTACTCCATTTGGCACAGTATTATTAGTAGTTGCCACTTCAAATAAAAGCAAGGAAATATTAGGATTGTATGATCTTGTACATTGATGGAAACTCTGCCTTGAGAGTTCTACTTTCTTCTTCTATGGCATTTCAATGGAATAAGATACTATCCTTCTAAACAGTTGCTATCTATCCATTTCTCCTATTTCTATCTATCTGTGTGCATCTATTTACCTGTCAATCTTTCTCTCTGTTTCTATCTGTCTGGAGATGCTGCCCATGCTTGCCTAGCCAATAGCACGTGGATTTGCAACCAACCAAGATGTCTTCCTGACTGCCCACTTGGAAGGCTTGGTCAGGGGACTATTCGAGGTTGGATAGTGTGACCAATCCACTTGCTCGATGCCATATTTGTGCCTGTATTGTACTGCTGTCACATATATAGTCCTTACTACCTGGCTATTAACTGTTTGGGGCATCCTCCATTTTACCCCTGACTTTTCTGCTGATCTCTCTCCTAGATTAACCCTTCATCATCTGCATTGGTGTTGACCTCGCACATCTAACGTCTCATTTGCCTGCAGTCTGCCCTCGGCCTCTACTTTGGGATACATCTTGGCTAGTTTGTGCTTTCTACTTTTTTCCTGGTTCTGACCCCTGGCTCTGTTTTTGGTTACGCTGTCTTCCGATTAGCTTGATCAATTCTGCAGGAGCAACCAGGGGTTAAATGGTAAAAACATCGGGTCCTTCAGATTCTGCTAACCAGAATGGCCCATATTGAGTATGATGCTGAATAGACTTTTTGAACAGACAAGTTAAACCACAATGGTGTAAGCGATAATCTCTGTACTACGCTGTGGAATATGTTGGTACTATAAAAATAATATAAATACATAGAGTCTATAAGATACAAATCTCTATCAACATCTTAATTGTTGTCAGAAAAAGATCATTTGCACACCATTATCCCTACTTACATTGTGGTACGCTGGGAGTACACCGATCCTGTACCGTGCAGCAGGTGGCAGCCATATTTAATGTACCATCTGGAAAACTACTGCTTCCAGTCATGTTGCACTGATTCGCAGGTGCACAAGATCTGAAGAAGTTTTTTGCAGTGGATCCATCTAAAAAAAAATCAAACTCAGTTTTATTACTATAATATAATGTCAATCGAATCCTGTAGGTGCATTAGTGATGACATCCTCTTTGCAGCAAGTCATAGAGTGAGACGTCATGGTTTAGGTGCAGTGAACGTGCTGACATCTAGTGGTCAGAATGAAAATTACTCATGATTATCCTCAGAAAAATTGTATACAATTTTAGTAAGAACTTTTTTTTTTTGTACTTCCATGGGTTATATTTTGATGACATTACTTAAGATTACACTTACTAATGGTAATTTCCATGTAGAGAGATAAGCACTGGTTATTCTCAGGACAGACCACACTACCACCTAGGCAATTTGCTTCATTCCCATCATAGCAAGATATGCAAGACAAAGAGTAACCTATGGAGAGAACGAGGAGACGTACAACATGAGAATACAGGGTCATAGTGGCCCACCATTGTACTAGAGGATCCTATGGAAATGATTCATCTGCTGAGAAGACGTGTCATTTTATTACATCATTCTATTTTTCAGACAGCTTTGTTTCCTAGCTCTAGTTCTTGTGACTGGATCCAGGAAATAAATTTGGTAGCCCCATAACTTTTAGAAAATATGGGGCTATCGTTCAGTCACAAGGTCACCCGTGCTTCATAGAAATGCACAGTCTCTGCTTTCTTTTGTGTATTTTCTTTATCTTTGGCTCATTCTATTCCATTTTAGTTAATTCTTTGCACTTGTCTAGACTTTATAGGAACCTTGGAGTGAAATACTAGAAAGGACCTCAATCTCAGCTTCCTGTTGGAGTCGATGTTGGATCTTGGGAAGGTGAATAATCCAGTAGACCACCAGGTTTTAACCTGTACTATAGGTCCACCAAGGGAAAGAACAGTATCCCTGTTACTACCTCTACCCCAAATAACCTCTCCACTACTTTAGACCATCACAGAAGGGGGCAGAAGCCCTTTTATTACCCCAGACCACTAAGGAAACCAATAACACCTCCACTATAATAAGTTTTCTTATTTTCTATTGTCTCCCTTGTTCAATGTGTATTAAGGATGTAACACATATAAAGAGGTATCGAGCTCTGTATCCTGACTGCCAGGACCCCGGCTGTTTACATGCCGGGAGCCATGCTGCTCACTCGCTGTACAATTTGTAGCAGTGGGTTTTGGTGCTGCAGTGGTATCCTATTGAAGTTTATGGGGCAGCGCTCCAGCACCTAAAGCCACTGCTACACTTTGTACAGCGAGTGAGCAGGGTGACTCCTGGGATGCCGTGCTGTCCCCGAATAACTAATCTTGGGAGGGGGATAAGCCATCAATATTACAAAAGTGGACAACCCCCTTGACCTCCACACTTAACGTGTTAAAGGGGTTTTCTAGAGGACTCTTTGTAACTTTTTGGCTAGTGGTCTACATCATTGTAATAGTAAAGTCAGCCCCATATACACAAAATATCACTGAACACAGAGAGGATGGAGGAAGAAGTAGGTGCTGGTACTGGTCAGGTGACCTGGTGTCAGAACCAGCCTGGACGTTCAAAACATAAGAACCAAGTAAGTAAATTACACTCCCCAGAAAACCCCTTAAAGCTAAAGCCCCACATTGTGGAAAAGCAGATTTTTTTTGTTGTGGTTTTTTGAGACAAAGCAGGAGTGGATTGAGGATAAGGTAGAAATATAAGAACTTCCTATATATTTCCCATTCCTTTTGTGGCTATTCTTGGCTTTGGCTCAAAAAATGCATCAAAATCTGCAACAAAAAAAGCTGTGTATCTGCAGCGTGTGGCCTCAGCCTTAGGCTACATGCACATGAACGTGCGTGTCGTACGGTCCGTGGGGAAAGCCTTAACAACATAACATAAAACCAACCTGGTGTATATTAGTAAACAGATACTAAGCAGGATTTGTGGCTCGTAGTCTCAGAATGAAAATGACCTGAATCTTGGTAAGTTATCATCGGGTGAAAAAATAAACAGTAGTCTGAACAAAGACTAAACTGTAGTACTTGTAGCGCCATTACAAAGTTGTGAATAATGACTCCATTGATATATCACATCTCAAAGCCAATTCCATGGAGGCTACTATTACTGTCAGCCAAAAAAAAAAAATTCTCTTTCCTAGATCATAAAAAAAGCTGGGTGACTTGTGGTACTACCCAACTTTTCCATAGTCACGCATACACCTTAGCATAAGACTTTTTTCTGCAAATATATTCCTGTCTCTGATCTCTATGGCAAAGGCAAGGAAGGCTAAATGAGATACGAAGATACATCACAGGGGAACAGGCGCTCCAATATAATCTAGAAACCAAAATCTATGAGACTTTAACAAACATCCCAAAAAACGAATAAAGCCCAAATCTGCCCATAACAGCCCCAACTGTCCCGGTATATAGCATGGATACGCATTGGCTTCTCATGAACATAGAAATGTATGATTTACCATAAGTTACAAGAGAGAATAAAGACAGAATAAGCAAATACATTGTAAGCTGGAAGTTTGAGAGCTGGGACGGCCGACTGCAGGCTTCTAGCTTGTCATAGTCTCCGGATTGATAACATGTGCAGTTTAGGCGTGGAGGACCCGAATAACTCTGACGGTGACATCAGTCATGACTAATAACACACGGAATGTTTCCCAGGGGTGCAGCCGTGAAGGAGCCCAGAGATCACCTTTTACTGTAATATTTCAGCTATGTACTATACAAAGGACCCAGACGTCAGACTACACAGGGTGTGTTTGTCTTCAGGCCAAAAAACAAGTAGGTCTCATGTCTTCTGAGATCCAACGTAAAATGTCCAATTCTAGACCCAAATACTGGATCTATATAGTACAGAAAAATCTATATTTGCTTTATCAAAATGAGACCCCAATTCACAAAAGCCCCCTAAGATTAAAATTACACAATCCCTCCCCAAAATGTCACCTTTTTAACCCTTTATAGATCTAACTCCTTTTAGCCTTAAACCAGTAATATTTCCCCCCCCCCCCCCGCATTAATAACTTTTTACATTCTATTTCCATACAGCGTTGTATTAGGTGGATACATATAAAGAACTTAACATTTTTTACAGCAATTTTTCCATTATTTTTTAAAGATTTTTTTTATGGTGTACACAGTGCTGTATAAATAATATGCTAATGTTATCTTATGGTTGCTACAATAATGACAATCCCACATTTATATAGTGTTTTTTGCCACTTTTGCACAATAAAATCTTTTTTTCCAAAAAATAATTTTAATCTTTTTGTGTGTCGCCATAGTCCAAGACCCATAATATTTTTCTTTTTCCATGGACATGGCTGTGTGAAGTCTTGTTTTTGCAGGATGTATTTAAGTTTTTATCAGTATAATGAAGAGGTACATATGAATTTTTTTGATCTGCCTTTATTACTTTTTGTTTTTGAAAGGTGAGAAGATTAGAAAACATCAATTCTCACATCTGTGTGTTAAGGTTTATGGTGAATATCATGTAGAATAGATAACATATTTTATTTTATGGGCTGTTTCATATGTGGTGATACCAGGTGTGTGTGGAGTCTTTTTTTTTTTCCATTAACAAGAGAAAAATTGTTTATTTTTACTTTTTCCCATAAAACCATTTAGGTGCTGTGGTCGGCATTGACGGCATCTAAGTGGTTAAAGAGCAAGTATGTTTCTGACTAATAATGAGGGATGATATCATGAAAAAAAGTCCATGGTACCCCCTCCCCTGGAGACATCTGAAGGGACAAGGACAGGAGAATATGAATCCTCCTTCCCTCCCTGAAGAATGGCTGAAGTGGGAGCTGTAAGTTTATGCAGTACCACTTCAACCAGTGATAACTCTGGTTCTAGTGCTGGAGCTGTTTTACTAGCTCCTCTCTCTGCAGTTTCCCCTGTCATCTCCTGCTCAGACTAAACTGTTAGGCACTTGGCTGAAACCCCAAGCAGGATTAGGGGAAAACTGTTAGGGGGTTAATAAATATGGCAGTTCAAAATATACTTAAAGGGAGTCTATCAGCACAAAACAAAATTTTAAAGTAAGGACACATTACAGTAGCCTTTATAAGATAAGAGATAAGATAATCCTTTAATAGTCCCACCATGGGGAAATTCAGTGTGTTACAGGAGCATAGATAATACAAATACAAAAGCTCCAATGTAGAGGCATTACAGTGACAGTAGGTACAGATAAAAAGGTAAAGGTAAAATAGTAGTAGATAAAGGATATTCCAGCCATAGCTTTTGTAAAAAGATCCTCCCGGTAGTTTTGTGAAAAAAACAAAAAATCACCTTTTTAATGTTATACTAATTAGCTCCATGGAGCACAAGGGGTGTTATCCTTTAGCATGGAGCACAGCCACATCATCAGTTTTCAACGCCTCTTTCCCTGCTGGTGCCTCCCCCCTGCTCCTCTTCATGCTTCTGACTTCCAACGCATATGAAATCTTGCGCCTGCGCAGTACGCTGGGCCACTTCAGGCTGCAGCCAAGCATACTGTGCCTGCACAGTACGGCTCCTTTGCGGCTCCAAACAAGATGGCCTACTGAGAATGCGCAGTATGCTCGGCTGCGAACTGAAATGGCCGAGCGTACTGCGCAGGCGTGAGATTTCATAGGTGCTGGACGTCATAAGCTGCAAGGGATGAAGCTGGGGGAGGCACCAACATGGAAAGAGGCAATGAAAACTGATGATGTGGCTGTGCTCCAAGCCAGAGGATAACGCCCCTTGTACTCTATGGAGCTAAGTAGCTTAACACTAAAAAGGTGATTTTTTTTTTTTTTTTTTTCTTTACAAAACTAAAAGGAGGATCTTCTTACAAAAGATATGGCTGGAATGGAATAGCCTTTATAAAGGCTACTGTAATGTGTCCTTAGTTTAAAATTGTGCTTTTTGCTGATAGACTCCCTTTAAAGGAAATGTTCACCTTTGCAACATTTTTTTTGTAATTCTACCAATGCTTCTAAAATAAACAAAAAAAGTGAAAATATGGCTGCTCAATTTTATTTTATTTTATATATAGATGTTAAAACATAACAAAAACTATATAAGTTTGATATCGCTGTAGTTGTACCAACCCCCAGAATATAAATAGTATGTCATTTTTACATCGTAGTGATGGTTGCAAAGCTTAAAATGGTCTATAAAGAATTTTTTTTTTTTTTTCTCTAATTCCACCACATTATGATTTTTTTTTTCCAGGTTCCCAGTACATGGTACAGAATATTAAAGGGTACCATTATAAAGTAGAGTTTGTCCAGCAAAAAAGAAAAGCCCTTGTACTGTTCTGTTAGCAAAAAAATAAAAGTGTGGAGTAAAAATAAAAATATAAAAAAGAAAAGTGGCTGTGGTGGGAAGAGGTTAAAAAAAAAAAAAAAGGCCATCACAGTAAAACTGAACCCACAACAGGGCAATGCTGAGACTCAGGAGACTCTAATGTAAAAGACACCACAAGGTAAGTAAACTGCATGGTAACAAGCACTGTAAGGGGCAATATGCGTCAGAGACACCTTGGCTAGTAGACTCACTATCTTTGGGAGTTGGCAATGTGAAGATTGTAGCTAAAAGCAATATAGAAAGGGAAATTTATCTCATTGACTCTTTGGTAGAGGTGTACAGTAACTTGAAGCTCCGGGGTCCTAATACTAAACCTGTAACAGGACCCCCACCTACCATGTGTCACTGATAATACGGAAGTCTTGTTATATGGAAGACCCCAGGGACTAGAGCTACAGCAGCCCCTATAGGTACTTATTTGGTGGGTTGGTCTAAAATTTCTCCACGTGATTTGGTGGTTTCCTCTAGCATTATAGTTTCCTTTCAGACCCCAAAATGGAAGGGACATGGTTAAAAATAAAAGATACAGGTCAGTGGGAAGATCTTACAGACTTATCGCAAGTTCTGACACTCCACAATGTGCGCATTGGAGATATCTAAATGAAAATCTAAGTTGGAAATCCTAGTGTGGGAATACTTCATGAGGCTTCTCTTCTAATTGGTGGAGAAGTCTAGATAAAATTACTGCATTTATTTGCATTCAACATATAAAGTGTGCAAAAGTTTTAGGCAGGTACAGAAAAAGGCTGAAAACTAAGAATCTTTTCAGAAATAGAAGGGTTAATAGTTTATTTTTGTCAATTAACAAAATTAAGCGAATGAAGAAAAGAGAAATGTAAATCCCATCAATATTTGGTGTGACCTTTGCCCTTTGGAGGAGGAGTCCTGGAAGTGATGATCCGGCCCCGCACTGATCTCAACATCATCCAGTCTGTCTGGGATGACATGAAGAGACAGACAGATTGGAGCAAGCCTACATCCACAGAAGATCTGTGCTTAGTTCTCCAAGATGGCGGCAGAAACAACCTCCCTGCCGAGTCCTGCCAAAAACTGTCTGCAAGTCCCGAGAAGAACTGATGGAAGGCAAACGGCAAAGGTCACACCAAATATTGATGGAATTTATATTTCTCTTTTCTTCATTCACATTGCATGTTGTTAATTGACAACAATAAACTATTAACCTTTCTATTTTTTAGGGTCAATAGTTAATTGCCTAAAACTTTTGTACACCACAGTACATTATATTTACACACTAGAGTTTTTTTTTTTTATATAAAAAAAACACGACACGTAATAAAAACAATCCCAAAAGGTCATAATTCACATGGAGAAATACTCAATTGTGTAAATAGGGGCACAGCTGTGAATTCTGGGGGCCATCGGGGCCCCCTCCTGCTTGGGACGGCCCTTTATATACCAGAATAGAGATCCCCTTAGTAACAGTAACTCCTGCACTGGCTGATCTGACATGTCCATGCTTGTGTGCTACATTTCTCCTAGAGTGGCCATTACTGAGAAAACAGGTAAGGACTTGTGCAAGGAGTTGTCATTATAGGACAGTCCCTTTGTAGTGTCAAGAGAAGATCACCAGAGCAAGCTTTCTGCACAAACTGAACAAGCAGGGTGGAATTGACTATGCCATGAAACAAATTCTGTTGTGTAGATGCAGAGCAAACTCGGAAAGCTCTGCTACATCGATACCGTCCTGGAATTAGAAGTATCCATCAAACGAGCTGGTAGACAACTCACAGATTTATTGTCCCAAAAATAAATACTGTACAATAATATAATACATTTGCACAAAACTTGTGGAAATAATACACGAAGGATGGATTTAAAAATAAAATCTAAAAATAATTTACAAAATAAATTTAATAAAGAAAAAGAACAAAAACATTGGGGTCAGGAGGCCGCCATTCAGAGATATCCCTCCATTGGTGCAGGAGTACTTCTCCACGACAGAGAGGTCACTAGTGCTGAAGGACTGACTAGCAATGCTACAGAGCGAAGGAGAGGCGCAACCCCGGACCGCCATCGTAACACCCTGTGAACCTGGTGGGAAAAATAAAAGATATAAACTAGGATACAATGGAATAAAGGAGGTCAAATCAATGAAAGCATCTGACACACATCTATCTTTCTACTATGTATCTTTCTACTATGTATGTTGCTATCTATCTATCTATCTATCTATCTATCTATCTATGTCATAACTATCTTTCTATCTCATCTTAATCTATCTCATATCTATCTATTTATGTGATATCTATCTATATCATAACTATTTTTCTATCTATTTCTCATATCTATCTATCTCATATCTATCTGTTTATCTATCTGTCTGTCTCATGTCTATCTATCTATCTCATATCTATCTATCTATCTATCTCATATCTATCTAGCTCATATCTATCTATCTGTCTCATATCTATCTATCTATCTATCTATCTATCTCATATCTATCTATCTCATATCTATCTATCTGTCTCATATCTATCTATCTATCTATCTATCTATCTATCTTCTATCTATCTATCTATCTATCTATCTATCTATCTATCTATCTATCTCATATCTATCTATCTATCTATCTATCTATCATCATCTATCTATCTATCTGTCTCATCTATCGTCTCTATCTATCTATCTATCTATCTATCTATCTATGTATGCCATATCTATCTAGCTAAGGAAAAAAAAATAAGATAGTACCAGTCTAATGACTGGGTGCCAGCCCTAGGGAAGCGGCCACTCAATATTTAAATTAAAAAATTTAGACAGCACTTCAAAGATAGTGAAAAAATGTGAGGACACTTTTTTGACCCCTGTTATGGGTAACTAAAGTGCCCTCACATTTTTTTCACTAACTTTAGCGTTCTGCCTGATTTTTTTGATCTATCTATTTCATAGCAGTTTCCACGTTACTTACAGTATAACACAGTACTACAGGACTTACCGGTTACTGTTGTGCTGTGCATTATACATGCCGTCTCACCTCCAGCACAGCTCATGGTGTCGGCAGTATAACACCAATCAGAGTTCACGGTAACACAGCTTCGACATTTCACCCCATTGAATGCAGAAGTGTTGTTGGTGGAATTAGTGGCGGGGACTGTTACTGAGAGATGATGAAGGTGATATTACCACAAGTATCAATTGTTCACATTGGTTCTAATTACATTGAAGCCAAAATTTATTACACCTAAAGTAGCAGAATTTTTTTATTTTTTTTTTTTACCATAGCCAAAAAAATTCCTTCCTGGTGAAGGAACATTTGGGATAAAACAATAGACAGTGTCCAGTTTTACTGCACCATCAAAGGAGAAATGAAGCTTTACATATAGTAAGGAAGGGGTAATACATGAACATGGACAAGTCCCTAATAGGGGTCAGTGAACCACTTTGTGGTTACATAGTTACATAGTAGATGAGGTTGGATGAAGACATCAGTCCATCAAGTCCAACCTATAACCCTACAGACCCCTACAGTGTTGATCCAGAAATTTCTTTGCTCATTTTTCAAAAATTTCACATCCAGCCAAACCTGAAATTTTTGGGGTTCACCACTCACAAAGCACTAGTATAATAAGCAGAGGTCCAGAAGCGTCATGATGTTGGTGCACTCTAAAAGTGACCACTGGGGACCAATTCCAGACCTCTGTGATCCCCAGGACTACTGACATCATTCAGGAGGCCGGAATATCATTGTAAGCTAGCAAAAACATAGACAGGCTGTAGTTCACAATACAACCACTAAGTGGCCACTCATAGGCTATATAGGATACACATCTCATGACAGAATATCGCAAAATCATGTTGTTTTGAAAAACTAGCCATCTTGTAACACATGTGTAGACATGTCCAACCAAGAGGAAAGGTACGGTACAGGTAGCTATGTCTATATCCATTTCCATAGCTAAGACTATGAACACTTACATGTAGGAGTTGGTGGGACACAATTATCAGTGTAGCAACATGTAGAATTTGTCTGGAGTGTACCACCTGGTATGGTCATGGTTCCAGATACATTACAATTGATTGGAGGGGAACATGACCTAGACAATACTTGTGTGCTTAGTCCACCTGCACATAGACCATAGGAAAAAAAAAAGGAATTAATAAATCATCAAAACTTAATTCACATTTTCTATATTCAGTTTTTCATGGTCTCTTAAATACAAAATTGAAGTTTAACCTAGTTCAATTTTTTGTAATTTTTGAAAAAAATTGTGAGTACTCACTCCATATACAAATGATTGGTCTGTCAGGACCACTGGTCTACAGTGAAGGGGCCATATTGTCCTGTAGCTACGTAAACTTAGTGCACTAAGTAAAAATAAATAGGCCAATGTTGCAATTTCTAGCTGGTGTTTTGGTTCCTCCATTCTTTTGGTTATTGGGGTCCCAAGAGTTGGGGGATTCTAATGTAGTGCTTTGTTTCTTGTAACAACTTAGCAGCCCTTGCTTAGGTGGGAAGCAAAAATTCAATGGAGTTATACCAATAGCAGTGGGACAAAAGATGGCTATCTACAAAAACAAACCAAAAAAGATAGATGGAAAAGAGGGAAAGGGGAAAGAAGAGGAAGAGAAAAGAAGGAAGTAGACAGGGAAGAGAAGAAGAAAAGTCAGAAGAGTAAGGAAAAGAAGAGGAATAGGAAGGAAGAGAAGAGGAAGAAGAAGAAGGGAAAGGAGAGGAACAGTAAAGGTAAAGAATATAGAGGAAGTGGAAGAGAAGGAAGAGGAAGAGTGAAGGAAAGAAGAAGGGGTAAATAAGGAAGTAAAGGAGAAGAAATAGTAAGGGAAAGGATGTGGAAGAGTTCGAAAAGGAAGAAGAAGTGGAAGGAAAAGAAGAGGAAGAGTAAAATAAAGAGAAGGGAAAACAGTGGAAGACTAAGGCTGTGTTCACACGGAGTTTTTTTGGCAGTAGATTTTGACTCGGAATCCGCCTCCAAATCCGCCTGAAAAAACGCCTCCCATTCATTTCAATGGGAGTCAGTAGTGTTTTTTTTCCGCTAGCGGGAAAAAAAAAGTGACATGACCTATCTTCATGCGGATTCCGCCTGGAAAAACCAATGGAATTCAATAGGAGGCGGAAAACCACAACGCGATTTTTTGAAGCTGAGTTCCTAGGCCCACACCAAAAGGGGTGTAAACTACATCCTACATCCGCATTGAAAAACTGCATCAAAAATCGTGTGAAAAACCGCATCAGAAAACCACGTCAGGTCAAAAAATGCGTCCCAAAACCATTTCCTAATTCCTGAAGCTGATTTTTTCTGCCTGCAAAAAACTCCATGTGAACATACCCTAAGGCAAAGAAGAGGAAAATAAAGGATAAGAAGAAGAAGAACGGAGGAAAAAAAGGTGAAAATAAATGGAAAGAAGAGCAAGTGGATGGGAAAGGCATGGGAAGGTTCATTTAGTTTGCTTCCATGTGTGTTGCGACCTATGCAGCTTTGCTAGGGAATGCCTGGGTGTTGGCGCATACAACGTATGAGCTCCCCAAGTGAGACCTGACCTGAGCCTCGCGACCACTTATATTCTGTATGATTGTCATTATTCATCATCTCTTCATCACATTGTTCTTTCATTGCTTTCTTTGGCTGTATTTGCATATGCATACAATATTTAGTAAAGTCATTGTGAAAATGTTGGGAAAAAAAGAACATAAAAGATAGAGGAAATAAAGAGGGAGAAAGAGAAGCAGATAGAAAAGAAGAAAAAGGAAGGGGAGAAAGGGAGAAGTAGAGGGGAGAAGGGGAATGAAGAAGACATAAACAATAAGACTTACCTATCGTAGTATTGGTGTACCTCGCTTCACAAACATAACCTGTGGTGCAGATGACGCTGACACCCGAACAGGCCTGAGCCATTGATGTCACACATAGCTGGCAGGAAATACAGTGTCCTAGAACATCAATGTTTTTCCATTAAATTCCAGAAATGCCCAACTCTATTCATGTCTATACCAGCCCCATCCCATCATGGTATATTTTAAAGCAGTGGCACAATAGTTGTATGGGTGAGGCTGAGCTGCAGATATGGCCGTCAGATAAAGAAGGCGCTGTATTTTGTATTAAATTAAAAAAAATATATATATAAAATTGTGTTTTTACCCTGTTCCCTCAAGATGATTGTAATGGATTACAAAAATGTAGGCACAAAAACTGCCTCCTACTTTGCAATAACGTGCATACTACATCCTGTTTCAGTGCCCATATAATGCCCAGCGTTATCTCTAGAGAAACCTTCAAATAATAAATCCATTAAGTTTAATGGAAGCGGGTAGTACCCCAAATACAGTCCTTTATACTGAAAGTTTTTCTAAATTTCAGTGTTCACATTTACCAGTATAATGTATAAAGTATAGTATTCACATTTACTAGTCTGTGGGGTCTTTTATACCCATCATAAACATACAGTAAATATAATTATACAGCAAATATACTGAAAACAATCACAAATATACCTACCTTTTGCTGAAAGACCTAAAAGTAGACATAAAATTCCAAAAAGAGACCCCATTTTCCACAATATCAGTGTAGTGAAACACTCAGATGCCGTCTGAATAGCATTAGACTGGTTTTACATAGTCCCTCTGGATAGACTTTAGGAATTTAGGTGTGTGAGAGTGTGATGACAGAAGGGGGTATGACCGGTGAACCTGAATAATGGGTGTGGACCAGAGACGGCAGCGAGACTTCTCAAATGTGTTCTTGATCTCAGTTCTCAGCAAGTCAGGACGTCAAGTGTGAGAAATTCACCTAGAATAGATTTTCTGTGTCATCATTTAGTCATACAGTACTAGTCATAAATCATCTTGGGATAGTATTGAACGTCATCCCTAATGGAGCTCAACTGCAGTACCAGATACCACCTGTACAGGAGTGGCGCTGTTTTCAAAAGAAAACTGTCATTTTTTTTATAATTTTTCGGACAGCCCCTTTAAACCCACCTCCCCTATCAGTCACATCCAAATTCTAAAAACCCTTCTGAAAATGACACTTTTTTATTTCAGGTATTCAGGCAGTTACATTTTTTGTTCATCCTGTGTTTACAGTCATAACTTTTGTATCATATTTTCAAAGTAGCTACATGAGAGCTTGTATTTTGTGGGACAAGTTGTAGTTTTAATTTGGGGTACACAATTATTTATTAACTAAATTTAAATATTTAATTTTTTTAAGTTATTTTGGGGAATTAATTTTATAGAATTCCACATGAGGCATAAATGACATGGCAACTTCATTCGTGAGATCGTTACAATCACCGCAGTAACACATTTATGTTGTTTTTTTGTGTTACTACTTTTGCTGAAGAGAATTTAGGAAGCTAATAGATATTACGTAAGAGAATAGTTGATGAAAGAAAGTAGGATAATTGGACATGAGTGACCTGTATGGCAGCAGTATAAAGGGGTTAACCTTTTCCTTCCGGAAAAAACAGACAACACAATGGACGAATTGGATGCAGAACTGGAGGTTAATGTCATTCAAAAAGAGTTGAGGTGGCACAGAGTTATAGTACAAGGAGGACACAAAAGTAGGTTTTCTTTTTAGTTAAACACCATGGGGAGGGAAGACAGGGGGCAGAGTATTCCCCAGGACTACTTTGTCCAAGCTTTATTTTACTTTATCTTGTCTCCTGTCAGTCAGAGCTGACTGGAAAAGTAGCAAAGAGATGGCAGCTAGCTGAGTCAGCTGTTCTCTCTGAACACATATTGAGGATGACCTGTGCTCATCCAAAACTGTGTTGACCTTTTCTACTTGGACCAGCACAGGTCAATCAGTAGGGTGTGGGTTAATAATGTAGAAGTGACAAGACATATTTTGTTTCCGATTTTTCTTTATCTGAAAATGCAATGTTTTTTCGAAATTTACTAGAATTTTTAAAAAATGTAGCTGTGAGTCATCTAAAATTAAAAAAATATATACATACAGTATACTATATATTGGTATAAACAGCCCAAAGTCAAATAACACCTGTATAAAAATGTGGCAGCAGTATCTCCAAGGATGGGAAAGACCTTCCAGGACTCATGTCATGCAGCCCTTAAAGGGGATGGCCATTAAAGGGTATCAGGGGTTTAGTTTCCCATATCGTCCTGTTGTAAAGCCCTATGTGCCTGCACTAAAATTACAAAAGCTTTATACTCACCCCGCCACTGTACTCACCGCATCAGTGCAATTCTTCACTAAAGACAGAGAAATAAACATTGGCTTCAGTGCGCATGCGCCGGACCTGGGGTGTACCTCCCTGGCTTCACTAAAGAACTGCACAGGTGCTGGGAGCACCAGAGATGAGTCCGATGAACCTCATCAGACTTATCTCTAGGTAAGTATTGTATAAAGGTTGGTCTTTTTGAATTTGAAACAGGGCAATTTGGGACACTCACCTCCTGGTCCATAAAGACCTGTGGTGGTTTAGTGTCCCAAATTGAACTGGCAGGTTCTCTTTAATGGTACAAAGTGACATCTGTACAAGGGAGGGTGAGAGTAGCACAGCAGTAAAGGGACTAAACTCCTGCAATCCCACCCGGAGAAAATGGAAGAGACCAGTAGAGATGAAGGAGTCTAAGTGAATTTCCTATTATAGCTGCATTGCAAAAGACAATTGAGGCTGAAATACAAATCTGTCCCTGCTTTGGGAAACTTACCATCCTTGAAACAATGGTAAATTGGATTTTTAAATATTTGCTCATCTATGATTAAGAGCACGGCCACTTCCATCCTGACTTTCTACCAGCTGTTGTGTAAGTAATACTTAGGAACATGTCAAGACTTTTCTTCCAGATATTGTGCATTTTTAATCATGACAGTTATGGCACAAAATAGCAGTATGTAATGCCAGTAAAGACATAGCATTAGCTGGCCACATCAGCAAGTGGGAACGATCTGTATTAGACCTACATAATGGCCCTCCACCCCGTCTGCCCCAGTTGCAAAGGTGGTTTTCTTATTGTACTTATTTACTATGGAATTTTGTAGACTACTGTACATAGCGAATATTGGTCTGTCCATTTTTTAAGGGCAAGATGGCTGCCAAACCTTGGTAAATGGGCAATGATGGATCAGAATATAAAACCCTATTTCCTAATCCTATACACCCCTTCATCCTCCCCCCTTCCCTTTAACACAGAAATGCACCAGAAAGATAAATATGATCACCAATTGTACTGGAAAAACCTGTTTCTTAATATGATCTGCATGTTTTTTGTCAGCCTCGG
Organism: Leptodactylus fallax; assembly: GCA_947044405.1. Taxonomy (NCBI): domain Eukaryota; kingdom Metazoa; phylum Chordata; class Amphibia; order Anura; family Leptodactylidae; genus Leptodactylus; species Leptodactylus fallax. The sequence goes on from CAMRHE010000802.1 coordinate 396,246, forward strand.
GGCATCACATATTTTCCAAACCATCTGACAGAAATGGTATATATAAATATAAAATACTGAAAAAAAAGTCAAGGGTGTTTTGTAATAAACCTGAACCAGGGCAGTGCGGGGCAAGTTGTGGCCTCCTCCTCTATTGACACTACAAGGGCCAGTTAGTTGCCACAATTGTGCCCTGTGGTTCAGATTATTAGGGCACCTGCAGTGTTTCCTCGTTCCCTTTTTCCTGAGATGGTATTGGAGAACACAATTACTTACAAGTAGTTATAGTCTATGGGGCAGATCTACATATATTGTCTAAAACTTCGACTAGACTAGATTTATCACAGTGGCTGATGCTAGATGATACATTTTGGTGCATTTTTGGGGCACAGTGAGCCCCTTCCATTTTTATAAAACCACTTCCCCTTTCAATAAGCTCCAACCCTCTTGTCGAAATGAAGCACAGAAAATGTTAAAAAGTGTCTAAAACATTTGATAAATGTGATGTAAGCCATGTACCCCATTCTTTAGTGCAAATTTCTCCAGAATTCTAGCACATATTAGAGACGACAATGTCAGAAAAAATGTCTTTGGGTTTATATTCCAATTTACCCTAAAACTTTAATTTACCTGGTCACTTACTCCTGAGATCCACAAGGGTCATCACATTTGCTATCGAAAACTGACCATACAACAATGAGGAATAAGTCTCCTATATAAAGACCTCCGTGACTCTATAACTTTTGTGGTAACCTGGGCATCTGCTGTCTATGTAACCTTAAAGTGTTTCTCAAGTTATAAATAACTTTATATAAATGACTAGTACAGGTGAAAATATGAAACTTCCTAATATATCTTATTAAGGAGATCTGTTTCCTTCTTCATTTATTAAGCTGTTCTCCTTATCTTCAATTTAACTGCTTCTTTAAGTTATATTGTCTCCATTTTCAGTCTTACACATAGAGCTCTAAGGGAAGGGAGGGGTTAAGTTAATTTATTTATTGCCTCATTCTGTGCACTCCTAGCCTCTTATCTACAACCTAGCAGTGCTAAAAACAAGGAACAGCAGCAATTAATTGAGTGTCTTTTTTATCCCCTCCTCACTCTTTATATAAATCCAAAATGATAATCACAATAATACAGAAATTAATATATAACTTTTAATTAATTAAAGTAAAAAATCACAACATATAACCACCCTAAAAGCAGCACAATTAAATAGTCCTCAAAATATAAAAAAATATATATATATAATTTGGAGACAAAAAAAAGCAAACAAAACAGGCATGGCAGCCTGAAATAGGAAAAACCAACCAGACACTTACCGTGATTCAGATGGTGCCTGTGTTGCTGAAGCAAATACCAGAAGGGGAGAGGGGTGACATAGTCCACGGTTCAAAAGTAACACCAGTAACAACGGGCTAAATAAGGAAACACCTGTATCTAAACTATCCCTATAACACCCTATATAAAACACTAAATGGACCCTAAAGTCCTAACTCGGGGCCACCGCCCTAAATAGCAAGTGCCCCCGACTGGAACCTGGCCCTAGAATAAACTATCCCTATCAAATCCCTTCAAAACAAATAGATATAAAGAGAACAAAAAACACAAGAAACAAAACAAAACTAGGTACGCCTATCACACATATATATAGTAACCAAACATGCAATCCCGACATGCATGTTTCGCTAAACTCATCAGGGGATAGAGTTGGTTAAAAAATCTCAAATATACTAAATGCAGGAATGGAGCCACAGTAAAGATACCACCCTGTGCCAAGTATGGAAGAAACAAGCACTAAGGTCAAGTGTTAACCATCAAAAAACATAGCACAAATATAAGTAGTACATAAAACCCCTAATGGTATTGCAGATACCAGATAACTAATCACAGATACAAAACAACACCATGGTATATCAATGAGTGGCCATAAGTGTTGGAAGATAGCACAGTTCAAACGCTAAGTATTCCTACACCAGGTATATGGAGTGCCAAACATACCTGATACCAACTCTATCCCCTGATGAGTTTAGCGAAACATGCATGTCGGGATTGCATGTTTGGTTACTATATATATGTGTGATAGGCGTACCTAGTTTTGTTTTGTTTCTTGTGCTTTTTGTTCTCTTTATATCTAATTGTTTTGAAGGGATTTGATAGGGATAGTTTATTCTAGGGCCAGGTTCCAGTTGGGGGCACTTGCTATTTAGGGCGGTGGCCCCGAGTTAGGGCTTTAGGGTCCATTTAGTGTTTTATATAGGGTGTTATAGGGATAGTTTAGATACAGGTGTTTCCTTATTTAGCCCGTTGTTACTGGTGCTACTTTTGAACCGTGGACTATGTCACCCCTCTCCCCTTCTGGTATTTGCTTCAGCAACACAGGCACCATCTGAATCACGGTAAGTGTCTGGTTGGTTTTTCCTATTTCAGGCTGCCGTGCCTGTTTTGTTTGCTTTTTTTTGTCTCCAAATTTATATATATTTTTTTTTTTGATATTTTGAGGACTATTTAATTGTGCTGCTTTTAGGGTGGTTATATGTTGTTGTGATTTTTTACTTTAATTAATTAAAAGTTATATATTAATTTCTGTATTATTGTGATTATCATTTTGGATTTATATAATTTTTTTTTTTTCAGATAATCTATTGTTGTATACGACCTGTAAGGTCTTGGATTTGGTACTCACTCTTTATAGACTAATATGAAGAATGTAACTTCCTGAAAAGTGGAGAAGAAAACAGATTTCTTTAATAAGACGTATCACAAAGTTTCATATATTCACCTGTACTTTCATTTATGAAAAAAGTTGTTTATAGCTGCAGGTACAATTTAAGTGAGTTTTAGAATACTGTAAACATCAGAGCAGCTGTTTTTAAGTTCTGATATGGGCATAAAGAATAAGGTGAAAGTAGGGAAAATCCAAAATTGTGATGTTTGACTTTGGCACTTTGATCTATTACATTCTGAGGTCTTATTCAGATTAGATGGTTGGCAGGTTGACAAGTTTGGTTGATACAAATCTAATGTGTATGAACAGCTAAAGGCTTATGGTAAGAGGCAAACTGATTTGCACTAACTTGGACAATGTACTGCAGCAAATCAACACTAAATGTAATTATTTCCCATAATGGATCTACTGAGATGAGGTGCAGGTGGCCCTTGTGACCTTATAATAATAGAACCCTCTAGATAGAATTGTGCTAAAATAATTCCTAGTGAAATGTTAATCCAGTTGTTAACATTTAATGGCCATTGAACCATCAAAATTAAAGGGGTCATCTACTCTTCATTCTCCTTCAAGACTCTTTCTCATTGAGTAGATCCACTGTCAGAAAAGCTGGTTTATAGGAATCCTGCTGCTTCGCATCTAGCGGCAGAAGAAAATGCAGAAAACTGGGACATCGTTTTGTTCCAGTGTCCAAGCGAAGGTACAAGTGGTTCAAGATAAGGGCTGGTCAATGCGTTGTTATGAGATATTATGCAGACCTATGTGTCTCCATGGTTACAGACTACAAGCAAACTTTGCGATGTCTGATCCAGCAGTCAAACTCCATTCTATCTTCTTGCAAATTCGTATTAACTGTGGGTTGGCAAAAACTTCCATTCAGGTGTCAGGTAAACATAACAGTTGTCTATTAGTCTGCGATTATGGTCTGACATAGTAGTCAAGTACCCAAAAAGGTACAAGACTTTAGTCACATTTTTGAAAAGTTGACTCTTTTTTTCAAATTTTACATGTACACAAGTTGCGAAAAATTGTGTCTCACTGTGTATTGTGGATCCATAAATTGTGAAAAATATTAGATTCAATTCCGCATATTCTACATCTAATGTGGTGGACCTCATTCTGTGCATTAAATGTTTTAAACGGGGTCTCTACTGTTGAAGGAATGGAACAGAAACTTAAAGAAGGGATGAAAATTTGCTGTTACACAATGGAAGACAAAAAGACAAATTTAATTGTGGTAAACCTTGTTTGTAAATCAGAACGCATGAAGGTAGTTAAATGAAAAGGCAATTTAAAAAATAGCTATGAACCTCAGTTTCTCATTCAACCAATTCACTACAATATTGCAACATGTTAGGGGGTGTGCACACTACCGTTGGTGACCGTCAGTAGTGTCCGTTGCTATTGTCCGTTACAAGATTTTAGCATCGGACACTAGCTGAACCGTCAGAAATCCGTTAAAATTTCCATTCATTTCAATGGGTTTTTATATTGTGTCCGTTAGTGTCCGTTTGTGTCCGTTTACACCAAATCCGTCAGAAGTCCGTTATTTTTTCGCGGACAAAAAATCCTACATGCAGGACATTTTGTCCGTTTGAAAAAAACGGATTCTTGACGGACAGCAAGTGTCCGTTATTTTTTTAACATTGAAGTCTATGGGTAATGGATAGCCATCAGTTACTGTCCGTTATTTTATGTCCGTTTTTTTTCCTGCACATGCTCAGAAACAAAAAAAAACAAAAAACGGACAGTGTTAAAAAAGAGACACTAACTGATGCTAACTGATGCTAATGTATCCGTTTTTTAACTAATCCAAACATCAGTTAGCGTCTGTTAATGTCTGTTATGATAGGTGTCCGTTTTTTTTTTGTTTTTCTTTTTTTAACGGACACTATCAGAACGGACATCAACGGTAGTGTGAATCCTGCCTTAGCAAAACCTCTAAGGCTGAAGAGCATATCACAAACACTGGGTGGCCAGACACTTACTAATAAGATAGACATCTTGTGACAGAGCGCTTTTCTCTCCACATTGTTTGCCCTTTTCGGGCAGAAACCAGACAGACCCCATCATAGTCTATGGGGTCCGCGGGTTTCTGCGGGTAACTGCTTTTTTAAGTGGATTAGGTTTTAATTTGGGGGGGTCCCCAAGGTGTGGGCCTGGCAGGTGTGAACCAAGCATAAAGCAGGACTGTTTTCTAGAATTGGGCTTGTTGCCAATGTTTGTTTACTCGCAGTGGATAAAAATCAGTCCATGTCATGTGATGTACACACAGGTGCATGGCTCGATACAAGACAAGATTTGTTATTACTGCGCTGTGATTGTAACGAGCCATGCACCCGTGTGCTCCTCACATGACCATGGACTGATTTTTATCCACTGCGAGTAAACAAAGAATGACAACAAGCACAAATCTAGAAAACTGTGAGGAATTGATACGGAAGTATATTGGAAAATTGTAGAACTTCCATTAACATTATACAAACAATGGATGCAAATTATTACTACAGATGTCTCAACTTTTGGAAATTACTCTCAACTGCTCTGATTGTATATAACCAATGATGGAACAGACTCCATTACAACACCCTTGAAGGCAGGATTTGGAGCACATTGCTATCATAAAGGCAAGAAAAAGTCAATTAACAAAAAAAGACAGACAATTCTAATCCCTAAGGCTGGGGCCCCACGTTGCAGAAACGCAGATTTTTTTTGTTTGTTTTTTAGCCAAAGCCAAGAATGGGTACAAAAGGAATGGGAAATATATAGGAGGTTCTTATACTTCTACCTTCTTCAATAAATGAGCCACCATTTTAATGAATGCACCAACATTTTGTAAAATGTACCACTATTTTGCGTAAAAATTTTGTCAGAAACTAAAATTTTCAGTAAAGTTATGCTAGACAGTCTAAAAGTATGCCAGATTTTCAAAAAGTATTAGATATTTTGGAAAATACCAGCACTTGAACTACGTTTGGGGTGTCAGGATTCTCTATCCGGCTGATGAACCTTTAACGTTACCTGGACAACCTGGGAAGCTTTTGCAGTTCCAGAGGCTTCCTGGTTTGGTTCAGTTAGCAGCAGAGGAGGCCTATATAAGGCCACGCCCTCCTGACTCATGTGAGGACTATTAGCTCTATTTCCTATCTGCTAGTTTGCTCCTGACTTTATATTGTTACTCCTATACTGACCTCTGGCTACGTTTTTGGATTCCTCTCTGTCTGGCGATTTGGTTCTGGCATTCACGTTTGGTTTTGACTTGTGATTTGACGACCATTCTGTGTTCTCTGTCCCTGTGAGTAGTGTGTGGATGTGGTGTTTGGTTTCTGCTGCAGCGCATCTATTTATTGCACTTTTAGTACACTTTCCTGTTTTGGTGATAATTCCGGTCTCCAGATTCAGCTAAAGTCCATCTCTTCTTGCGAGGAGCTCGGGTGAAGGTGTCTGGGGCCAGTCTTGGCTCGCAGAGGTGTGTTGTATTTAGGTGGTGTATTCTACTGTTCGCAGTTGTCAGCCCATTTCTGCTGCTGCTCTCCTAAAGCCTGTTATTTACCAACCTTGTTATTGTGGCCTTGCATCTGAATCCTAACATGGGGTTTCCCATTTCCAAGCATTTTTCTGCATTTTTCAGGCGGAAACCCGGTGGACCCCAAGTGGACCTGAAAAACAGAAAGCCAAACGCTAGTGTGAACCTAGCGTTAGGCTGTCTAGTCAAAATGTAAACAAGATTGGTTTATCTGCCCAAATAACCAAGAACTATGTTTTAGATCATGTCAGAACTGACTAAGAAGACTTGAAGGAACAAGTAGACTTCAACGAATGAGTTGGCCTGCACAGTCTCTAGACATAAACCCCACTGAGCTTGTTTGGGATGAACTGGACATAAAGGTACAAACACTGTGCGCATCAGAACAGAGAGCAGGTCAGTGTACTCCAGAGAGGAGCATATAACTTCACAATATAACTGTCTATAAGTTATTCAAAAACATTCCACCACACACAAGTTCACCTCCATATGGAGGGGAGAAAAATGTTTGTTTGTTTTTTTATTTTAATTAAAGTGCTTCTTTAAAGGGGTAACAAAGTATTAACCTGAAAATTGACAGATGTGAAAAATGTCAGATGTAGATCCCTGTAATATAATTCTAATTCCGTTTACAGATTTGGTTCCTTGTGGAGTTTTACACAATGTGAATGTAGATGTGGAGTAATATTCCATTCCATTATAATATCATGAGCAAAATGAAAAGAAAGACAAATGCAGATAGTGAGAAGCTGCAGTGAAGGGTCCCATTGTGTGTTGAACGTGAAAGTGTGTTTGTGGCTGCAGTAACAGAAGTAGAATTAGATATCCCACTGGTGCAGGTGTACGTGGTCACTATATAGACATCATTGTTATTGGTGTAGTTCATGTTGTTTTTAATGCAGTAACCACTGGTGGCGCAGCCACGAAGCATTGTCAGCTGAGTCTGGGTACCTGTGAGAAAATAGAAAGAATGCATTGTATTTCCACTATATGGCTAATATTTCTTCTGGTTGTTATCTATGGTTTACTGTTATCTGGCAACACTAAATTAAAGATAGATAGATAGATAGATAGATAGATAGATAGATAGATATGAGATAGATAAGAAAATATACAAATTAGATATGAGAGATAGATAGATAGATAGATAGATAGATAGATAGATAGATATGAGATAGATAAGGAAGTATACAAATTCGATATGAGAGATAGATATGAGATAGATAGATAGATAGATAAGATATTAGATAGATAGATAGATAGATAGATAGATAGATAGATAGATAGATATGAGATAAGATAGATAGATAGATAACTTTACTAATCCCTTTACTAATATGGTGTCCGTGAGCGTATTGTATGCGTGTGCGTATGTCCTCACATGCACACACTCATACTACAGCATCAGTACTGTTTGACATTGCACGCATGCACAGTTGTATTGTGTACATACAGAACAATCGGCATGGCATGCAGATGGATGATAGTAAGTACAGTATATACTTCTTTAGGGGGATGTCCAAACTTCTAATTATCATCCATATGCGTGTATTTACATATGTTACCACCCATTTGTTCACCCTATACTCAGCAGACAGTTATATGTCTATAATTTTGCACATATTACTTTGCACTTTATCCTACGAGCCTAATACTGTGGCTCTTATTATGTGACAATTTTAATATTTGATTGCACCTTTGATGCATTTTTGGATGTGTATCACTGGGTTTGTTTACTTGCACACTGCACTTTGCACTTTGGTCACCCTATAAAATGCTGATATTGTCATATTGTCATTTGATACACTGCTTGAAAAAGGTTCACACATGGACGGAAACGTTGCACTGTTTTTCCAAACTTGGAGTTTGGTTTTCCAATGTTAGAGGAGATTAGCCAGTCTTCTTGCATTTGAACCCACTAACCACCGGAAGGTTGTCTAATTTGTTATACTGCCTTAGACTTGTGTTTTGCATAGATAGATAGATAGATAGATAGGTAATGAGATAGACATATATATATATATATATATATATATATATATATGGGATAAGTAGATAGATATGAGATAGACAGATATATAGATATAATTTGCTGTCCCCATTTCCATGTACAATATATATTATCCTTACCTGTAGTCTGTTGTGTAGATACAAGAAGACACTTTGTCTCAAATCCATTACATTCCATATTCTGAACAGAATTACACAAAGCACCAGGTAAGGTGCACTTGGAGCACATCACTCCATTGGGCACCTTTGGATTCGTAGATGGTACTTTTACAACAGAAAAAAATGATGACCAACGTTAAATGTTAGTGACCACCTGATATACTGTATATATAATAGAGAGAGGGAGGGAGGGGGAGAGAGAGCAGCCCCTAAATGACCTCAGACCTCAGAACAAAAGCTTAACCTAATCAGACTCCAAAATAAATTGAAACCCCAGCTCAGACCCTCCTATTACAGTACACACATGCACACACCCACACACTACAGTCCTCCTTCTTCTCACTGGTGCTTTGTTTTCTACTTTCAACAAAATCACATCATATATTTACCATGAATTGCTGCGAATTTTCTGTAATTTACGTAACTGCCAGAAGCAATGTCATTCTACCTAAATCATTGCAAAACCATAAAGTGTGTGGTGAGAAGATGAACATTGTGCCGAGTCTGACAGTTTGGAGGTGACACCAGGGAGGAGGTCCAAGATGGTGGCCGCTTACTCTTCCTTGAGTCACAGTAGTTTCTTCTTAAATGCTTTGGGATGTAACAGTGTTGAGGGGTGTGAATTTGGGTGATGGTGCAGGTTTTCCCCAGGCCACTCTCTGTTTTAAAGGGAGTCTATCATTACAAAAACACCTTTTTAACTAATGACATGTTGGAATAGCCTATAAAAAGGTTATTCTACTCATACCTTCCATTCGCATCTTCTCCCCACTGTTTCTGATAAAATCCGTTTCTTCTGTTATGCTAATTACGATCATGGAGCATCGGGGGTGTTCACCTTGTGCTCCGAGCACCCCCCATGTCATAACTTTCCACCGTCCCTTAGCTCGTTGTGTTCACTCGCCTCTTCCTCTTCTCCATATCTTCTGCCTTTCTCAGGCATCGGACACAGTGCTGTCTGCTCTGCCCGGGCCACCATTTTCCGGTGGTCTGTTACAGCACTGCGTCCGATGAGTGCGAAAGGCAGAAGATATGGAGAAGAGGAAGAGGGGAGTGAACACAACGAGTTAAGGGGCGGTGGAAAGTTATGACGCGTGGGGTGCTCAGAGCACAAGGGGAGCGCCCCCAGTGCTCCATCATCGTAATTAGCAGAACAGAAGAAACGGATGTTATCAGAAACAGTGGGGAGAAGAAAAGAATGGAAGGTAGGAGTAGAATAGCCTTTTTAAAGGCTATTCCTACGTGTCATTAGTTAAAAAAGTGTTTTTCTAATGATAGACTTCCCTTAAGTCTCCTGGCTGGGGGTGTTTCAGGATACTCTTGGTGTTAGGTGCAATTAAGACACAGGAGACATAATGGCAGATGAACAGACAATGCCTACCACACAGTTGAGGCTAGGGTCACATCTGAGCTGGGGGATAAGTGTCCAATTGCTGGGGGCCTGATCGTCGGGTCCCCTAGTGACCAGAAGGACGGGGTTCCCCAAAGGCCTCTTTGTGAATGGAGTGCCAGTGTGCTGCTTGACCACCACTCCATTCACTTCTATGGAGCTGCCGGGACTGTAATCTCTGACAGCATTCCCATAGAAGTGAGTGGAGCATCATTCACACAAACACACTGGAGCTCCATTCACAAGGAGACTTTAGGGGGGAATTTTGGTCCCACATCATTCTGATCACTGGGGTACCAGGTGATCGTGCCCCCAGTGATTGGACATTTAACCCTGTTCTGTGGAAAGGGGATACATGGACAACTCCTTTAAGGCCAATTCTGGATACAAAGTATATCAGTTTTAGGTAATGTTTAGAAAGCTTAATAGGAGCATCTGCCTTGCACCCATTGCATGGATGACGCTTACTCATCTACTTACACATGGGCTTTTCTTGTGTCTACTTACCTATGGGAGTTGTCGGAGTACACGAGTCATTGGAGCAGCATGTGGTAGCTATTCTCTCCGAAGTATTGTAGTAGGTGAATGTCCCAGCCACATTGCATTCACTTAGAGGAGCGCAGGATCTTCTAAGATATCGGGAAATGACTCCATCTAAAAGATGTGGAAATACAAGGGGAGTGAATGAAAAAATTTGGATTCCTTCAGAGTCTACAATATTTAGGCATTTCCCCTGTCAGTCAAGCTTGGGCACTCCAATGGTGAAACCTGTGCAGCTGCACAGGGGCCCAGCGGGTCAGGGGGCCCTATCAATTACTGGTATATTGTGACAAGGCATTATGGGAAAAGGAGCTGGGAAGCTCAAGAGCCCTCTGTTGGATGTAACAAATCCTCAATTTGCTTTTGACCCACTGAGTCTTGAGAAAGCAAAAGGGATATTATCCAAGCCAGGATCACTCATCTGCATACAGCGCTGTTTCGGGATTTTTGTCCTTCATCAGTGCAGTGCAGGAGAGAGATTCCCTTCTCTGGTATATTGTGAGACACTGGGGCATATTTATCAATAGAAGTCTGACACTTTTCTGTCTACATTTGCGCCATAATGTATGGTGCACGGCATTTACAACATACAGTGGGGAAAAAAGTATTTAGTCAGCCACCAATTGTGCAAGTTCTCCCACTTAAAAAGATGAGGCCGGCCTATAATTGTCATCATAGGTAGACCTCAACTATGAGAGACAAAATGAGAAAACAAATCCAGAAAATCACATTGTCTGATTTTTTTAAGAATTTATTTGCAAATTATGGTGGAAAATAAGTATTTGGTCACCTACAAACAAGCAAGATTTCTGGCTCTCACAGACCTGTAACTTCTTCTTTAAGAGGCTCCTTTGTCCTCCACTCATTACCTGTAGTAATGGCTCCTGTTTGACATTGTTATCAGTATAAAAGACACCTGACCACAGACTCAAACAGTCACACTTCAAACTCCACTATGGTGAAGACCAAAGAGCTGTGGAAGGACACCAGAAACAAAATTATAGACCTGCACCAGGCTGGGAAGACTGAATCTGCAATAGGCAAGCAGCTTGGTGTGAAGAAATCAACTGTGGGAGCAATAATTCGAAAATGTAAGACATACAAGACCACTGATAATCTCCCTCCATCAGGGGCTCCACGCAAGATCTCACCCCGTGGGGTCAAAATTATCACAAGAACGGTGAGCGAGAATCCCTGAACCACACGGGAGGACCTAGTGAATGACCTGCAGAAAGCTGGGACTAACGTAACAAAGGCTACCGTCAGTAACACACTACACCGCCAGGGACTCAGATCCTGCAGTGCCAGACGTGTCCCCCTGCTTAAGCCAGTACATATCTGGGCCCCTCTGAAGTTTGCTAGAGAGCATTTGGATGTTCCAGAAGAGTATTTGGAGAATGTCATATGGTCAGATGAAACCAAAGTAGAACTGTTTGGTTGAAACACAACTCGTCATGTTTGGAGGAGAGTGAATGTTGAGTTTCCTCCAAAGAACACCATACCTACTGTGAAGTATGGGGGTGGCAACATCATGCTTTGGGGCTGTTTCTCTGCAAAGGGACCAGGACGACTGATCCATGTACATGAAAGAATGAATGGATTTTGAGTGCAAACCTCCTTCCATCAGCAAGGGCATTGAAGATGAAAGGTGGCTGGGTCTTTCAGCATGACAATGATCCCAAGCACACCGCCAGGGCAACGAAGGAGCGGCTTCCTAAGAAGCATTTCAAGGTCCTGGAGTGGCCTAGCCAGTCTCCAGATCTCAACCCCATAGAAAACCTTTGGAGGGAGTTGAAAGTCCATGTTACCCAGCGACAGCCCCAAAACATCACTGCTCTAGAGGAGATCTGAATGGAGGAATGGCCCAACATACCAGCAACAGTGTGTGCCAACCTTGTGAAGACTTACAGAAAACGTTTGACCTCTGTCATTGCCAACAAAGGATATATAACAAAGTATTGAGATGAACTTTTGCTATTTACCAAATACTTATTTTCCACCATAATTTGCAAATAAATTCTTAAAAAATCAGACAACGTGATTTTCTGGATTTGTTTTCTCATTTTGTCTCTCATAGTTGAGGTCTACCTATGATGACAATTACAGGCCGGCCTCATCTTTTTAAGTGGGAGAACTTGCACAATTGGTGGCTGACTAAATACTTTTTTTCCCCACTGTATTTATGAACAATGCGCACCACAAACAACAGAAAAATACGACAGGCTCGACACAGATCTCAATAGTGAGCTGCTTGTTGTTACATATAGTATTTTACTTCTCCTTTACATAATACAATCTGAGATTATGTATCCCATGATTATTCTAAAACCTACTTGTTATGGATGCGATGATCTGGTATATGCAAACTTCACCATTAAGGCAGGTTTCAGTGGTAGACGTTGTACACGAATCTGAGAACATTTCATAACAACTTATACACTGCAAGCAATAACCTGAAAAAAAAAAAAAGAATAAACATACCAATGAGCGTTGCCTTTTTTTGTTGGACCCCACAGATTTTGGCAGGTGCCGTCAACAATTGTGCCTTTTTAGTGACCACCGATATTGGAGAAGACTGACAGCCACTCTTTGATCAACGGTGGCCATGTTTTGAATCAGTCCTTTGACTATTTGAGCTAAATTTTGAACTATTTTGTGCTAAATTGAAATGGCCCAAGGGCCGATCTGTAGCTGTGCCACCTTGGCTAATAGTGTCTGTGGCCCCGTTATGATTTATCCCTGTATTGTGACACAGTAAGCTACAGGATCATCTCAATAAATTAGAATATCTTTGAAACGTTCATTCATTTCAGTAATTCAGTAATACAATCCATAATCAGCGTCTTCCATGATTGTGTGTCCTACTGAACCAGACTGAGGGACCATTTAAAGGCTTAGGAAACCTTGGCAGGTGACACTGAATTTACAATACTGAACTGAACTTACAATATTCTAATTTTCTTAGATTTGGGTTTTCATTACCTGTAATCCATAATCAACATTTACAGACATAAAACACTTGAAATAGAAGACTCTGTGTGTAAAGAATCTAGAAAATATAGGAGGTCACTTTTTTAATTTAGATGCAGGTAAAAAATAGGAGGCAGATGAGCGCTGGTCCAGAATAAATGTAGTCTTTAATCCAATAAAACACACGACGCGTTTCGGGACAAGCCCTTTTTCAAGTTTAATTTAATTACTGAAAGAAATAAAAGATTCACAGATATTCTAATTTATTGAGATGCAGTTGTATTAGATGGAGCTGGAGCTCTTTTCTTTTTATCCTATCAGTGCCCACACATAGAGCACCGAGCAGTTATTATGGCAGCTGTAAACCCATTTAACTCCTTCCCGCTGGTGACATTTTTCAATTTTAGTTTTTGACTCCCCATCTTCCAAATCCCATAAATTTTTTTTATTTTTTCAATTCACAGAGCCATATGAGGGCTTAATATTTGCAGGACAAATTGTTCTTCATAATGGTACTATTTATTATTCTGTACAATGTACTGGGAAGCTGAAAAAAAATTCAGAATGGGGTAGAATTGAAGAAAAAGTGCATTTGTGTGACTTTCTTCTAGGCTTTTTACAGTGTTCACTCTACAGCAAAATTACATGTCACCTGTATTCTATGTTTCGGGACAATTCCGGGGATACCAAATTTATGTAGTTTTATTTACATTTTAACCCCTTAACAAAAATCCAAAACTTTGCAAGCATTTTTTTTTTTTTTTAAAGTCACCATATTCTGACACCTGTAATTTTTTTTATATTTCTGTGTATGGGGAAGCATAGGGTGTCTTTTTTTACGCGACCAGGTATACTTTTTAGTTATACCATTTTGAGGAATGTCTATTGCTTTTATCACTTTCTATTAAAATTTTTATCAGAGGCAAAACAGCAAAAAAAAAAAACAGCGGCTCAGCGCTTTTGATTTTTTTTTCCTGCTATAGCGTTCACCGTACAGGAAAATTATTTTTAATAGATTTGTAGACTGGGCGTTTTCAGACACAGGGATACCTAATGTGTTTGAGTTTCAAAGTAATTTTTTTGTTTTATATGTATTCTAGGGAAAGGGGGGTGATTTGAACTTTTTTTTAATAATTTTTTTTACCATTGTATTAGCCCCACAGTGACACAGCACAGGGATAATAAGCACATTAATGGGGCAATGATTTTAATAAAGGTGCCAGTTCTTTTGTGATTGGTCCATATTAAATTTTGGGCCAAACACAGTCCTACACTGTCATATGTAATTGCATGAGTTCGGGTAGGTTTACACTGCCATCATTTAAGTCCATTATTCCGATCCATCACAGGATCAGAGCAAAGGACAGTAATGCCGACAGAATGACTGATGCAGACATAGGGCACTATTCTGTATCAGTCATTCTGTCAGCATTTTCGTCCGTTGGTCTGATCCTGTGATGGACCACAGAAATGTCCTTTAATGATGGCAGTGTGAACTCATACCATCACTTATGACAAATTTATAAGATGTTTTATTGTTAGATTTCTGAGAAAGTAAATTTCCCCCTTCATGTTTCAATGCTCTTTTATAGTTTGGAAACCTATTTATAGGGCAGCTTCCCATAGGGGGCACTAGGAAGAATTACTAGATATGTTAAAAAAGAAAAATGGTCTTACCCGTTGCTGCACATGCAGAGAGAAAGAAGCAGAATCTCCACAGATACATGGCTGCAGATAGGTCTCACTGTACACTGTCAACTGCATCCACTGCCACAAAAACAAAGCCACACTGGTTATTACTGAGATATGACACTATCTGGGTAGCATTTCTAATATGTTACTGGTTCAATCTATAAGACCAAGTACAAATCCTATAGTTTGAATACATACTTATGATGGTAAATTCTGCTACTACAGTTATGACTAGGTGTGTAGTTTGCAGTTCTTTCTGAGCTGGTGTAGACTAGTTCCCATACAAGGTTCACAATATTTAGAGCAGTATCTGCTTTGTAATCTGCTCTCTCACTAAGAAAGAGCCTCAGGATCATGCAGGACATATATAGAGAAGTACTGATATATATATTCATGTGAATAAAGCTCTTGGATATTAAAGGGGTTATCCAGGCAAAAATGGACAACCCTTTTAATGTTTAAATAAGCTGGGGGTAGTGAAAAAAATAAAAAAAAATGTATACTCACCTGTCCTCATTGCTCCAGTGTCCTCCCGCGTCTCCTGGTTAATCTGCTCCGGCGGGTCTCTTCCGGAGTTGTGCTAAAGTCGCTGATTGGCCTCAGCGATCACATGACCCTTTTAAACATTAAAAGGGTTGTCCATTTTTGCCTGGACAACCCCTTTAATAGAAACCTCATATTTCGCTCCAGTATGAGATTGAAGAGGTTATGCTATGAAAAGTATTTATCCTCTACCCATAACCTAGAGAATAAATACCAGATCGCAGGATCTGACTACTGAATTCTCCACCAATCCTAAGAACAGGAGTCCTTTCCCCCACTTCACATTCAGCCTGACCACAGCTAGGATTAAAGGGGTATTCCCATTTCAATGATCCTATCTATACTGCTCGCTTGCAAATGTAAATTCAAGAGTTTTCCTAAATACATTGCTTTAGCAATGCTACTTTCTTTGCCTGCTATGTGAAATTATTCCTCCCCATTGTTTACACATTGTTTCCATGGAGCATGTCCTATGTGATAAACAGGATGGATGACGTGAGTCACTGCTCTCTGGGGGGTCTGAGTGTCTGAGGGGGTCTCACTGTTATCTACAGCTTAGCAGCAGGACAATCAGTTCAGCTAGTTGCAGTTTGCTGATAAAACCATGGCTGATATCTCTTTATGTAAACACAAAGATAGCACTGAGTTCTCTAGAAGCATGGTATTTTTTTATTTATTTATTTATTTATTTATTTATTGTTTATTTATATAGCACCATTAATTCCATGGTGCTTTACATATGAGGATTTACATACGGTACACAAGATGTACAAAACAAATATAATGCTAACAGTAATCACTGCTACAGTGGAATAGAGGGCCCTACCTGCAAGGGCTTACAATCTATGAGGGAAGAGGGATAGAGACAGAAGGTGGGGGTAGAGTTCTATACTTTACCCCCTATGGTACCCTATATACCCCTATGATACCCTATATGGTAAGTGTTCTATACAAACCTGTGTAATATAATATACATTTTCTGTGCATATTATTTGATCTGCATTTACATTAGATTTCTAGTAATCATAATAAATAATCTCTTTTGGTAAAGACAAAGTCTTTATTGTGATACTTTACAGTGCCCTGTTCATCAAACTGTTAAAGCCACCTCCCCCAGCTTGCTGAAGAATAGAGACAGTGAGAAGAAGAGACAGCAAACAAAGCAGCTGAGTCAGGGAGATGGGAAAACCCCTTTAATGTGGCTGTGACAGGTGGTGGGCAGCATTCCCATTCTCTTCAATGGAAGAGCCAGAGACAGCCATAGTAAATAATTCAGCTATCTGCAGCTCTCCCATTGATGTGACTAGGAGCACCATCCACCACCAGTCAAAAGTGAAAAATGATAGCTGGAGTCCAGTTAAGCCAGCAAGCAGTGACCTGAGGAATGCCCACCGGAAATTCCTCTAGATTTCCACTCTGTGAATGGGGCCATACAAAGGTTTACAGATAATTTGCTCAGTAATACGTATTTACAAGGAGACGTTAGCTGGTGGAAGACTTAATCCCTGTGGAGGGTGGTGGCGGTGTATGTAGGAGGCGGCGAGCACATTGTTCATGATCCAGCAAAGAAGATGTCAAACCCGGATCACTTAAAGAATGTGCACAACACCTAGAGTTCCCTGGCACACACCCATTGCTCACACACTAGACACGTGCTGCACACCATATAAAACACATTGGACAATATATGACACACATATTAGAGCATATGGTACACACCCTGCACACAACTACTCACACACTGAATATTCTACACAGCCACTGTTTATACATTAGACACATGGCATACAGACATTATTCACAAAAGCTAGGCGAAACGCTTGTAGGGCTCGCTGGTCTGTTTATGTGGGGTAAGCACTAGAGAGAAGGAAACTGGATCATAATGAGTCGGGTTTGTTAAAATTTTCCAAAGATCTTAAGTTCAGCTGAAACTAAGATTTTTGGGGTTTGCCACCCATGAATCACTATTATAATTTGGGGTCTCTTCTGTGCCCCCAGAAGATCGGTGGCTGGAGTAGGGTTGCATTATACAAACCCGTTTTTTTTTCCAACTGACATAATTGCAAATAAACCTAATCCTGGCAAATTAGCCTCTTGACATGGTCAATTGGCAACCACAACATCTAAGGATTTTGACAAAGGGAGGGGGCTTCATCTGTCACCACAGTCAAAGGGTTCATAACTAAAGGGAGTGTCCAGGATCTGGCACAACTCTTGGGGCAGTTGGGGGTGTAAAATAAGAAAAAAAAAAAAGCATACTCATCCATCTATGGTGCTCCGTTGTCCAACACTGGTGCCCTTTCCGTCACATGCCAGGGACACTTCATCAGAAGCCCTGAAGCTCCTGTGCCCGCTGAGAACAATCAGTTGCCTCACTGTTATTCCAAAATGGTTCCCCTAAAAAGTACAAATTGTCCTGCTAAAAACAACTCTGTAAATGGCTAGGACAGTTGAAAAATAAAAAGGTTCCAGGGTGAGTTAAGGCATCATTTAGGCTGAGGCCCCACGTTGCGGAAACGCAGCTTTTTTTGTTGCAGATTTTGTTGCGGTTTTTTGAGCCAAAGCTAGGACTGGATTGAGCAGAAGGGAGAAGTATAAGAACTTTATATACATTTTCCATTCCTTTTGTAGTCAGTCTTGGCTTTGGCTCAAAAAAATGCAGCAAAATCTGCAACAAAAAAAGCAGCGTTTCTGCAACGTGGGGCCTTAGCCTTAAAGTCTGAGAGTGAAGAGCTGGAGGTGGGAAGATATGTAGCTAATGCGTCAATCAAAATGTCTAAAGAAATGCAAAGAAAGACACTTTCCCAGAGGGATATTTCTTCATATTGATAGATTTGGTCTACGTTAGACAACTTACAGCAGTGCTAGATCAAATTTTTATTTTTGGAACATAAAGTGTTGCAACTATGAAAAATTTCAGGAAAACATGGTTTGATCGTATTTTCTTTTATCCCCATTGTTTGTGTCCAAATAACATTTTACTGCCATCAACAACAAAAAAATTTGAAATTGCAAAGATCTCAGAAATATAAGAATTACTTTTAGAGAACTTTTTAGGAAATAGCCAATTCTTTCCATTAATGCAGAATGGGCAAAAGTCTTACCAAAGTTACCAAAAATCTAAAAAAATAATATTCAAATTAAAATTATTTTAAAAAAATGCCATAATTTTATACTATTTTATAATATTTTTAACCAAAATATTGAAACAACCATATACTGTATGATTTTATTGCATAGTGTATCAATTTTTTTTTTTTTACGTATCGGAATCCTGATATCTGTTTTACACACTCTTAACAAAGGAATGGATTGCTACCAATCCACATCAGAGGCTTGTCTAAATGTGACCACCATTTTGGCTGCGAACCCTGTTGTCACTTTCCAGCAGAACTAAAAACTTTCATTCACTTTTTTAATGCAAATATCATAATTATTGCTTATATTTTTACTGGCGAAGAAACTTCTGGTTTACTTGTACAGTATGTCTAAATATAGAGTAGAATTGATAGATACATTACTACTGGTAGAGAAACAGAACATCCAAAAGGCAATATTTTCTTATCAAGCTATTGGGTGACAAAATAATACTCACCATTGAAGATGGGCACATCTAACACTGACACCTTTATAGTTGTTAAATAATCCAACCTCAGGTTCAGAAACTGTTCAGAATCCTATTGATAGGTACTTGGCACCTCGGAGAACATCTAGTACATGTATTCTGGTGCCTGGTACAAGAAGTTCTTGATCAAGTGCATCATGAACTTGAGGACAGATTTAGAACACAGGTTCTTCGACAGGGAGTCTTCTCTACAGCCAAGTAATCCACATCCAGGAGGTAAACCATCACATATGTTCTCTACTGAAGAATCGCCCAGTGTTCATAACTAGGATCAATGCAATTGCAAAAATATCTTGTTACTGACCTAATTGTAAACATACCAAAGCTTGGGAATTTTTGGGTGAGCACAAGTTGTTAGCAGAACAAGGTGTGGATCTATGTCACAAAATATGCATAATATGCAAAACTGGTTTTGGTCTGGTATTTCTTTTTTGCCACTAGACAATTTTATTTTATTGTCTAGAAACACAGGAAAAGCTGTTCAGACTTCTTCTAAAGAAAGGTTGAATTCCTGACTTAACTAAAGTTGATGTTTCTGCAATACTTCTGAGGAGCTTGACCTATAAGGCTATTGGTGTGAAACATAAGCTGAAAAGCTGAAAAGCTCCCCACTCCCTTCAGATAGGACATAAATCGTATGCTGTATTCTATGGATCTCACGACTAGGATTAGTCTACTGAGTGGTTGAGTGGTTCTCAACCTGCGGTATGCGTTGTAGCTGAGAACCTGTGCTCTGTGACATATTTAGTGTGTATTTCTGGGGGGAGCTTGTGTCGCCCAAACCACCCACTATCTGCAAATACTAAGCGACAGTAGCTGCCAAGCCAGAAAACAACACGTCAGGATTAAGGGGATGGGTCTTCTCTACAGCAGTGGGTAGTTTGTGCTGAATAGACAGGATATTTTTGGCACGCCAGTTTTTCTTCCCCACTTGAGATCAGGAGCAGGATCTGGAGGAGGATCCACAGTCAGTGTCCATTGGAGAACTCAGTTGGAACATTTTTCAAGAGGAGGTACTAGCCTTGAAAAATGGGGTGCCTAAATTGTGAAACATCAGAAGACAACCCTACTGTACTTCTGGCAGGTTTGGAGCCCATCAATTCTTACATGGTTGACTTACAAATACTTTTGCTAAGCATAATGATAGCAACATGGGTCTAGTCATCATGAATGTCAATGATATTGCCAATATTTTCTGCAGTTTAACAAGTGTTGAGAAAACACTCACTAGGTGTGGTGCCAACAAGGACCAATATCAAACTAGAGTCAACTTTACAATTATTATACAGAATTCTTGCCATCATAACCTTCCATAATAATTAACTACCTATACTATTAAAATATATTCCATACAGTATACAATGATATGACCATAGGCCAAATAATGACCATAGGCAAGCTGTGGCCTTTCTTACCTCCTATCCTAGTTCGGCATTTCCAGATATACGTGTCACAAGATAACTAGCTTTTCAAGTCAAGATGATTTCACAATATTGTCTCTCAAAGTGATATCCTATAAATCCCATATACTATGAGAACCTCTTTTTGTTTTATACTGACCTTGTCTGTTCCAAATTGCAAGTCCTATTATTATATTCTGGGGTCTCTCCACTTCTGAATCAGAAGTGCTGTTATTATACTCTTATGTCTTTTCAGTCATACTCACCTTCTCTCACCACTCGTCGGCTCTATCACAGCATTCATTGCTCCTTCTCAGTCATCTTTGGTCCTCTTCTGGCCTCTTCTAGCCTGTTGGGTGTCGTCAGCGTCCACGGGTGAACTGCTGTAGCTTGTGATTGGGCTTCAGTGGTCATATGAGACATGCCGATATCATGACTCTTGCGTCAAAACATCATGACACTGGTGGATACCACACGACCACCAAGACCTGTTATTGGGGTCATTGACGTCACCCAGGAGGTCAGAAAAGGCCAGAAGAAGACCGAAGACACGGCAATTTGAAGTCTATGTCACAAATGCCAGAAGCCTAGCAGCTTGAGGCCCTGGTCCAGTTGGAAACCATTCATATAGTTAGTTGAGACGTGACTAGATTCCTCACATGACTGGGCTGTAAATATTCTGGGTTTTACACTCTTTCGCAAAGACAGGGCTAGAAGGAAGGGAGGTGGGGTGTTATGTATGTCAGAAGTGGGGGATTAATAGCACTATTTTTGCAGATGACACAAGCTATGTAGTACAGTGTAGTCTATGGAGGATGTGCGTAGGTTATAAGCAGAGTGTTTGGGAATTCAAATGAGGTTAAATGTGGATAAATGTAAAGTTCTGCATCTGAGTAAAAATAACCCACATGTAACATATGTCCTAGGGGAGTAAAGCTGGGTGAGTCACTGGTGGAGAAGGACCTGGGTGTACTTGTAGATTGTAGGTTATATAACAGCACAATGTCAGTCAGCTGCTTCTAAGGCCAGCAGGATATTGTCATGTATTAAAAGGGGTATGGACTCACAGGACAGGGATGTAATATTATCACTTTATAAGTCATTGGTGTGGACCCATCTGGATTATGCAGTTCAGTTCTGGGCACCAGTACATAGAAAGGATGTCCTAGAGTTAGAAAAAGTTCAACGGAGGGGCACAAAACTGATAAGGGGACCGGAGGACCTCAGTTATGAGGAGAGAATAAAGGAGTTAAATCTATTTAGTATGGAGAAGAGGCATTTAAGGGGAGATATGATAAACCTGTATAATATATAAATGGCCCATACAAGAAATATGGGGAAAAGCTGTTCTATCTAAAATCCCCTCAAAAGACAAGGAGGCGCTCTATCTGTCTGGAGAAAAACAAAGGTATAATCTCCAGAGGTGACTTTTTCACTGTAAGGACTGCGAATCTGTGGAATATCCTACCCAGGATCTGATCACAGCAGTCACAGCTGACATCTTCATAAAAGGATTAGATTACTTTTTAGAGCAAAATAGCATTGATGTTCATGGAAATGTAGACTGTCATGTCCTTTCCCATTCCCTGGTTGAACTTGATGGACATACAGTCATGGCCAAAAGTTTTGAGAATGATACAAATATTAATTTTTACAAAGTCTACTGCTTCAGTTTTTCTAATGGCAATTTGCATATACTCCAGAATGTTATAAAGAGTGATCAGCTTAACAGCAATTACTTGCAAAGTCAATATTTGCCTAGAAAATGAACTTTATCCCCCAAAACACATTTCAACATCATTGAAGCCCTGCCTTAAAAGGACCACCTAACATCGTTTCAGTGATTGCTCCATTAACACAGGTGTGGGGGTTGATGAGGACAGGGCTGGAGATCAATCTGTCATGATTAAGTAAGAATGACACCACTGGACACTTTAAAAGGAGGCTGGTGCTTGCCATCATTGTTTCTCTTCTGTTAACCATGGTTATCTCTAAAGAAACACGTGCAGTCATCATTGCACTGCACAAAAATGGCCTAACTGGGAAGAGTATTGCAGCTAGAAAGATTGCACCTCAGTCAACAATCTATCGCATCATCAAGAACTTCAAGGAGAGAGGTTCCATTGGTGCCAAAAAGGCTCCAGGGCGCCCAAGAAAGACCAGCAAGCGGCAGAACGTCTCTTAAAAGTGTTTCAGCTGTGGGATCGGGCTACCAGCAGTGCAGAGCTTGCTGAGGAATGGCAGCAGGCAGGTGTGAGTGCATCTGCACGCACTGTGAGGCGGAGACTCTTGGAGCAAGGCCTGGTCTCAAGGAGGGCAGCAAAGAAGCCACTTCTCTCCAGAAAAAACATCAGGGACAGACTGATATTCTGCAAAAGGTACAGGGAGTGGACTGCTGAGGACTGGGGTAAAGTCATTTTCTCTGATGAATCCCCTTTTCGATTGTTTGGAACATCTGGAAAACAGCTTATTCGGAGAAGAAGAGGTGAGCGCTACCACCAGTCTTGTCTCATGCCAACTGTAAAGCATCCTGAAACCATTCATGTGTGGGGTTGCTTCTCAGCCAAGGGAATCGGCTCTCTCACAGTCTTGCCTAAAAACACAGCCATGAATAAAGAATGGTACCAGAATGTCCTCCAAGAGCAACTTCTCCCAACCGTCCAAGAGCAGTTTGGCGCTCAACAATGCCTTTTCCAGCATGATGGAGCACCTTGCCATAAAGCAAAGGTGATAACTAAATGGCTCAGGGAACAAAACATAGAGATTTTGGGTCCATGGCCTGGAAACTCCCCAGATCTTAATCCCATTGAGAACTTGTGGTCAATCATCAAGAGACGGGTGGACAAACAAAAACCAACAAATTCAGACAAAATTAAAGCATTGATTCTGCAAGAATGGACTGCTATCAGTCAGGATTTGGTCCAGAAGTTGATTGAGAGCATGCCAGGGAGAATTGCAGAGGTACTGAAGAAGAAGGGTCAACACTGCAAATATTGACTTGCTGCATTAACTCATTCTAACTGTCAATATAAGCTTCTGTTACTCATAATATGAATGCAATTCTATTTCTGTATGTGATAAAAACATCTGACAAACACACATAAAAACCAGAGGGCAGCAGATCATGTGAAAATAGAATATTTGTGTCATTCTCAAAACTTTTGGCCATGACTGTATGTCTTTTTTCAACCCTACTATGTAACTGTATACATTGGGGTATGAAGAGGCCCCAGAGTTTAATAATAATAATTCATGGGTGGTGAACCACAAAAATCTCAGGTTTAACCGAACCCAAGGTTTTTGGAACATTCATAACGAACCGGTTCACTTGTCTCTAGTGTCTATGGGAGGCCACCCAGTCATTATGTTGTGAATTTCAGCCTATCAAGGATTTTGCTACCACTTTTTCTCCACTCATGGTTAGTGGTTGGTTGAAGCCATTTATTAATGACAACCAAAAACATCAAAATGACCCTGTTCAAAAGTTCACATACCCTGGTGATTTTGGCCTGATAACATGCCCAGAAACCAAACCACGGTCAGGTAGACCAACCAAAATTTCGGCCACAACTGCCCGGAAAATTGTTCAGGATGCAAAGAAAACCCCACACATAACATCAGCTGAAATACAGAACTCTCTGAAAACTATCGGTGTGGCTGTTTCAAGATGCACAATAAGGAGGCACCAGAAGAAAAATGGGCTGCATGGTCGAGTTGCCAGAAGAAAGCCATTACTGTGCAAATGCCACAAAGAATCTCACCTTCAATATGCCAAACAGCAAAGAGACAAGCCTCAAAACTTCTGGAACAAGGTCACTTGGAGTGATGAGACAAATATCGAACTTTTTGGCCATAACCATAAACGTTACATTTGGAGAGATGTCAACAAGTCCTATGATGAAAGGAACACCATTCCTACTGTAAAGCCCGGAGGTGGATCACTGATGATGTGGGGATGTGTGAGCTTCAAAGGCACAGGAAACTTGGTCAAAGTTGAAGGAAAGATGAATGCAGCGCGTTATCAGCAAATACTGGAGGCAAATTGGCACTCAGCCAGGAAGCTGCACATGGGACGTACTTGGACGTTCCAACATGACAACGATCCAAAACACAAAGCCAAGTTGACCTGTCATTGGCTACAGCAGAAGAAAGTGAAGGTTCTGGAGTGGCCATCTCCATCTCCTAACCTCAATATCATTGAGCCACTCTGGGGAGATCTCAAGTAGTGCAGTACATGCAAGACAGCCCAGGAATTTACAGGAACTGGAGACTTTTTGCCAAGAAGAATGGGCAGTTTTACCATCTGAGAAAATAAAGACCCTCATCCACAACTACCACAAAAGACTTCAAGCTGTCATTGATGTTAGAGGGGGCAATACACGGTATTAAGAACTGGGGGATGGGAACTTTTGAACAGGGTCATTTTGATGTTTTTGGTTGTCATTATGATTCAAAAAGAGAAAACACAGAAATTTGACAATAAATGGCTTCAACCAACCACTAACCATGAGAGGAGAAAAAGTTTTTGTGTTATCATTCATATTCTCTGAAAAAAGGCCAAAAAACCAAAAAATCGCCACAACTGTATATAACCCCGCTTGTATTAATAATGCCCTTATATGATTAAAACCTCTTAAGCTCATAAAGCCCCCTTATATAATATGCCCCTTCCTAACAACCCCTTATCAGGGGCGTAACTAGCAAAGACTGGACCCCCACACAGCATAGCACCCCCTTTCCTGGCCTCCACACAGTATAACGTGCCATTTACACACACTATATTGTTCCGCAGTGACCCTGCACACGGTATTATGCCCCACAGCGGCCCCTGCATGCAGTATTATGCCCCACCACAGCCCCTGCATGCGGTATTATGCCCCACCGCGACCCCTGCACTCGGCATTAGGCCCCCCAGTGGCCCCTGCATGTGGTATTATGCCCCACAGCGACCCCTGCACATTCTATTATGCCCCACAGTGGCCCCTGCACGTGGCATTATGCCCCACAGTGGCCCCTCCACACTCTATTATGCCCCACAGTGGCCCCTGCACACTCTATTATGCCCCACAGTGACCCACCCATGAACTATTATTATACTTTTTTCAGACCCCAGAGTATAATCATCGAAGATTCGGGGAGGAGACACACTCCCTGCAGCTTCTTCAGCGTCGGCACAGACGTCACTTGGGCCAGGCCGGTGTTGCATGACATCTGGGACATCACCATAAGGGCCCGAAGCCTGCTGGGAGTAACACCGGATTGCAGGAGAGGTGAGTAACACTGGGTTTATGTTCCCTCATCTCCCCTGGGTCTCCGATCATTATACTCCGGGGTCTGAAAAGACCTTGGAGTATAATAACTAGTATTTGGCCTCACTTACCGATCCCCGCTCCTGCTCACAGCCACTTCTGCTTCCCCACACGTCATAGTATCGCTGCCTGCGCCGAGATGCAGACGTCGCCTAAGCCAGCCCAGGACAGGTACCTCTCAGCTTTGTTTTCAGAGCGGCCTGTCTTGGGATGGTTTAGGTTAAAAAAAAATTGGAAAAAAAAAAAATAGTAAAAATGCCGCCCCTCCAAGCAGTGATGATAGTGCCGCCTGAGGCGGCCGCCTCACTTCGCCTCCTTAGAGGTGCGCCACTGGCCAGACCACAAGGCCTCAGACCACAAGGCGTCAGACCACAAGGCACCCGACAACAAGGTGTCAGAAAACAAGCCATTAGACAGCTTATTTGCAAGATTGTTCTCTGAATGGGACAGTGTGAGAAAAAGTATAGGCTACAGAGTAAAAACAGTTAAACATTTTTAATAAAAAAAAAAAAACAATAGAAAGATGTTTTAGACCATCATAGGTGCAAAGCAATGTATATTCCTTATAACCATTGCACATTATACTTGATTTCCCAGTGTGAATACAGATGTGAAGCAAATTAATTACATTACTTTATATTATATTACATTATATTACATTACATATTATATTATATTATATTATATTACATTATATTATATTACATTATATTATATTATATTACATTATATTATATTACATTACTTATATTATATTACATTATATTACATTACATATTACATTATATTATATTATATTATATTATATTACATTATATTATATTATTTAAAATTTCACATTACGTTAACATTAGCAAAATATAAAGAGCGACAGCCACAGATAGAGAGAAGCTGCAGTGAGAGGTCCCATTGTATGTCCAGCCGATGTAGTATTAGAAATCTCATCAGAACGAGTCCCTTTGGTACATGTGTATGTGGTCTTTATATGGAGTTGATCTTCAGTTGAGGTCATGTTATTTTTAAGGCAGTAACCATTGGAGGCGCAGCCAGCAGCTACTATCAGCTCCGTCTTCTCACCTGTAAGAAAGAAGTGCGAATGTATCGTTCTGTACTTTCATTGCACGGTGAACATTTGATCAGGTTGTTACTTATATGTATCTTTTCTAAAAGCAATATAGATACTGTAGATAGAGAAATAGACACAGATGTGGCACAGGCCGATAACCTATTCTATAGAAAGATAATTACTGTAGATACAGTATGACAATATTCGTAGCGTGATTTCTCTCCCACAAAGGACTCAAAGCACAGGGACCATTATGGAGTAGGGGTCAGTTGTTTTACAAAAAGCCAATTTACCTATCAGTATATTTTTGGCAGGTGGGAGGAGACCCACACAAATACAGGGAGAACGTACAAGGCAAGACCACATAAAGAGATAGATAGTGTATATAAGTAGATAACAGGTAGATGATTAGATAGATATGAGTTATAGATAGATAGGAGATAGATATGAGATAGATATGAGATAGATAGATAGATAGATATGAGACAGATAGATATGAGACAGATAGATATGAGACAGATAGATATGAGACAGATAGATATGAGACAGATAGATATGAGACAGATAGATATGAGACAGATAGATAGATAGATAGATAGATAGATAGATTAGCAGATAGATAGATATATAGATATTAGACAGAGAGATAGATAGATAGATATGGATATGATAGATAGATAGATAGATATGGGATAGATAGATATGTAGATAGATAGATAGATAGATATGTAGATAGATAGATATGAAAGATAGATAGATAGTATGAGATAGATATGATATGTAGATCGATAGATAGATAGATAGATAGATATGAGATGAGATATATAGAGAGATATGATGATAGATAGATAGATAGATAGATATGAGAGATAGATCGATAGATAGATAGATAGATAAATATGAGTAGATAGATAGATAGATATGAGAGAGAGATAGATAGATAGATAGATAGATAGATAGATATGATATGAGATAGATAGATAGATAGAGATATGAGATAGATAGATAGATATGAGAGATAGATAGATAGATAGATAGATAGATAGATAATGTGTTCACATGTATTATCCTCTATTTATTATCATTACCCAGAGTACTTGCAGTAGATACACGGACACACATGGTTTCTTTTCCAGTACAGTTCATTTTCTGATTTGGATCACAGACATCGCTAGGGGTTTCACATATGGGACACATCAGTCCGTTCGGCTCCTTTGAATTCTCGGCTGGTACTTAAACAACATTAAAAAAGACTCTGCAATGTTGCAACATATTATAGAAAACCTAGGACAAATCTGACTAATCCAGTCTAATATTTAGACAGTGTAAACTGGAAATGGATTTATACAATGGCTCGTGCTGAGTGAGAAATCGGATGCATCTTTAGATACTTTTGTATAACTTTACACAACCTGTGGCAAAATGTGGGGTACATGTGCTCACCTTAAGCCATGCCGCCTTTCACGATTATCCACACACATTCCCATTACCCCTCTCCCCTTGTCAAGTGTGGAACAAAAATTGTCTAAAACACATAAAAATGTGCTAAAAAGTGTTTCAGAGCCTCCAAGCCTAAGGGGATTCCACCCCCAAATCAACGGCAGATTCTGCGCTGATTCTGTCTCCCATTGTATTCAATGGGAGACAGAAATCGGAGCTGGATGCTGAAAAAATAAGCGCCCTGTGGGGAATCGAGGTTGGAAAATGAAGACGAATCCAAGGCAGAAGTCAGTCTCAAATTCCTCTTCATTTGAGGTATGATGGTGCTCAACACAATGACCCCTACAATGTACTATGGTTGGGATGATAGTGAGTGTTCTGGTGATTGTGATGTCCAGGACACCAGCAGCCTATGAGCTCCATAGATTTCCGTCCCAATGGTGCCATCTTAGATCTTAATATCTCAACATCCAACTTAAGAATGGATTAAATGGATGAAATGTGTATCTTGAAGGCTCATGAGGTCACTTTTGAGTCTGTTCTACAGTGGAATTCACTAATTTTGGAAAGAAATAGTGTTGTGCAAAAGTTTTAGAAATATGTGGGAAAAAAATGAAAGAATCCCTACTATTTGCCAAACATAAAAAATATGCTCATGGGGACATAGGTGGAAAAATGATGTCAGCTTATGTCAAAGCAAGAAAAGCCCACACACATATTGAAGTGGTGATGAGCACCGATCATATTGCACAGTTCAATAACTCCCTTTATAACGTACAGTAACTATCTCTGTATCAGGCATTGATAAACAGTTATAATAAGTCAGACACTGATGCAAAACTCTCCCGAAATCCAGTAGGGTCTAAGAGGGATGGGAGCACCCTGTCACTTGCCCTAATATTTCCTTTCCGATCCTCCTCCACAAAATAAATCCAAGATGCACTTAATTCCAATCGTTTGGATAAAAGCCCCGGCCCGGACAGCTTCCCCTTCATGTATTACAAGAAATCCCAAGATATTTCAGTCCTGCACTTCCAAACGCCCTGCCACACTTTACAAAATGGTTCCCAACTCCCCCTGCAATCCTTAGAGGTGCATGCTGCTGTCATTCCAGTTACAGGTCCATATCCCTCATTAATTTTGACCTAAAACTATGAGCAAAGGTTTTGGCCAAAAACATCCAAACATTACTTCCCAATCTCATCAATGAAGAACAGACTAGCTTTGTGCCCTTCAGGGATCGGAGAGACAAATCTGCCAGGGTACTCCACGACATCCAGTTTGCTACAATGTTTCATTATTCCTTTGGTCCTTTTCGGCATTTGATAGGGTTGATGGAATATACACGGAAGAAGTGCTTGACAGATTTGGTTTTCCTCTTCCATTTATAAAATCTGTGTTGTCTCTCTACTTTTAGACGGAGAAAGTTACGGTAATTTGCACCCAATCAGAATACAGGAAAGCTCTTTTAAAACGCTCGCCTGGCGATATAAAACTTCAACAACCTTGTCCTGCTGAGGGATAGTGTTGGAGATGTGGCAGGGCACCAGGTAAGAGGTCTCACATATGGTGGGAGTGTGATAAGATTAGGTCATAGTGGACAGACATTGAATCTAATCCTAATACCTTCTGTAATTCACAAATCTCATCCACAACCCCTCATTTTGCCCTCACAGAAATAGCCACGCACCTCATCACTGTAGCCAAACTACTTATTCCATCCAGTTGGCCTAATAAAAACCCACTCACAGCCAAAATGTGTCTGGTGGGTAACCTCTTGGGTCGATTGCTTCCTTCAACGCTTTCTAAAAAATATGGTCACCTTGGAAAGCAAATGGAGACCCCCTTCAGTCCGCTGGTGGCTCAATCCTGATTGCTAAACCCTGGTCAGGGAGACAACCTACAAATAAATGGGACATATTCTACATCCAACATAGTACATCCTCTTTTTTTGAAAGCTCGAGAATGTGATTTCTATCACCCACATGAAAAAGTGACACACAAAAAAGTACTCAATGGGGTGGTCCATCGCACGCACGTACCTTTGGGCTTTTCAGGAGTACATAAGTAATTGAAGCAGCATGTCGTAGCAATTCTATTTGGGGTTTCGTAGAGTGTGAATGTTCCAATCACATTGCATTCACTTTTTGGAGCACATAATCTATCAAAAATCTGGATTACGGATTCATCTAAAAATGTAGAAAAAACATGTGAAATTAACTCCTTTGTATTACCATAATTTTGGGCCACTTTTGGTCACAACTTTTTAATGCCAATTCTGATTAAAATATTCACAATTGGAATTTTTGTGGTACAGTTTTTGAAAAGTTTTATAGTTGAACTTCAAAATTTTTGTGAACATATTTAACAAAATAGGCAACATTTGATGGCAAGGCATGGGTGGACCTATCATCGGCACCACTTTTATTATCATTTATGTAACACAACCATCTGCAAAGGTTCATGGCTGGGTGGAGGAAGCGCCATTGCAGGGATCATCATGACCGACGTATAATCCACTGATCTTGATCAATTCGCCCTACTACCTATTGCGTTGCTTATAAGGGACTGAACTCATAACATGCTTGGCTCACTATTGGCTACTCTATATCTTCTCCATAATAACCATTATTCAATTTGACTATTTGCAACTTACCTCCTGCAGTTACCATAAGCTGAGATGCGCACACTTGGCCATCGGGGCAGTTTGTAATGCTAAAGATTTCACAGGAATCTGAGAAGTATGCCGCGCAGGTCTTACACTTCATACAGTCACCTGAAATAGGACAAAGAGAATCCATAAGCACTGACTATTTTTGATGGATTGCACAGATTTTGGCAGGAAAAGCCAACAATTGGAAGTCTATAGTGACCACTTATAATAGAAAGAACTGACAGCTACTTAAACCTTGCCCATGAGGATATCAAGAACCAGTACAAGACCACAGCTGTGCCCACCATTGTCTAGGGGGTTCCCTCATTTGGGTAATCTATCCCCATGTTTATGTTTATGGTGACATTTTAGAAAATGGTGTATGGGTGTCAGTATATTTGCATGTAGCTGTATAGTGGGCCCTCACAATGAATGTTACTGGTGGGCCTTAGGAACCCTTCTCTGACCCTGGCTCTGAACCTCTAAGTACAAGAGCAGTAAATAAGGAGAAATTTCCTTCATTGGATGGATTGAAATGACTTTCCAGCTAAACTCTTATAATGACAACATAGTAGAACGTTTAGTGCCTTTCCTCGTATCTAGTGATATCATTGACGATGGATAGAATGTGATTGAGAAAGTGGTCCATAAAAGAACCCCTAGGACAACTTTAGCTGCTATCTCTGCCGACAAGAAAAGCAGAGATAGATAAATTTGTCAAAGTCACAATTTCCTAAGCAGATAAGATCATATTTATTGGGTCCCTCATACACGGATTCCAGCAGGCACTATAGTGGGAGTAAAGTGTGGGATTGTTGTTGGACCTCATCAGATGCTCTTTGTACTAAGTCATACTGCACCGCTACCATAGGGAATTATTTCAGGTGAGACCCTTGTGACACTACCTCATGACAATTTTGCTTGGGTGACCATCTAGTAATGAGCCCCACTAAATAGGATATTGTGCCAAATCCTAAAACTGTATTGGGTCACAGTGAGATACTTACAACAGCATATCCAGCCAGGGATGTAGGTAAAGGTTCATGGGATCTGTTGCAAGAGCTCAGTATGGGTCTCCTCAACCTCTAAGGCTACATTCACACCACCGTTATTAATGTCCATTGCTGTCATCAGTCATAGGATGACAACAACGGACATTAATGGTAACAATAACGGACACAGATGGAGCCCACCCTGCATACTGGACCATTTTGAAGAAAGCTTCCATCAGGTCTACTACATCGGGGTGAATGCAGATGGACACATACGGAGCCCTTCCATCTACATCTGTCATTTAATGTCCATTGCTCTCATCCTGTAATGGATGAGAGCAATGGATGTGACATAACGGAAGTGTAAACCCACCCTAATTCTCCCCAAGAGTATTTTGTGCCATGGCATTAAAAAATCCTGAGCATTTTTATTATTCCATCTACGGATCTTTGATAGACATTGTTGCCATTTTGGGGTACATAAAACTTTTTGGAATGAAAAACACAAATTTTATATTTTTAATTGTGTTTACTGTATGGGGTAATATGTTATAATTGTGATCAGGTTATTGTTTGGGACATTACAGACACACACCAAGAAATATTATATTATGATTTTACCCCTTTTTTCATAGTATAATAAATTTGATTTTTTTTTTTTTTTTTCTAAAATTGTAAACATTTTAAGTAAAAGTAAAATCTGATCTTACTGGAAGATTTCAAAATATAATAGGGAGGGAGATGGGAGAGGAATAAATCCTTACCTGGTGCAGTCATAGCAGAGAGTAACAATACACATCCCCAGAGATACATGGCGGCAGAAGGGCCGGTGTTTAATGCTGTAGCTTCCCTTTTATATCATGTTTCATTTATTGAGAACTGAAACTTATCCTGATGCATTTCCTAAAGCGGATTCTCGGCCCTTGTTATTTGGCTCTGATACAAAATACAAAGCCAAAAAATCCAGAGTTGTAGTTATGCTACGGAGTACAGAGACTCAATGCTGCCCCCTATCACTCAGTGCTCACAAACATGTCTCCCTCTAAGGAGTCTCAACGGATGTTTTTATACAACTCTATATAGTATTGTACTGTCCTATATAATGTATTGTATATAGAGATCTCTATATAGTATTGTACTGTCCTATATAATGTATTGTTATATAGAGATCTCTATATAGTGTTGTACTGTCCTATATAATGTATTGTATTCTCTTGTGTTGACGCCTATAATGTATTGTATATAGAGATCCATTATATACCACGTGGAGCATTATATTGTGGGGGGGGGGCTCAAAGTTCCTGCTGGCAGCCCTGTGTGCTATGTCTGTGTAGGGAACTGCCATTTCTACTAGTATATAATGTATCTGGCTTCTTTGCCCCTGCAGTTTGGCTTCAGAGACCCCAGGCATTTAGTGCAAGTTTTGTTTTGTAAATACAGTGAGTCAGACACATGTGAGGCAGAGCTGCTGGGGGGAGAGATGTGAGCAGAGCTGCTGAGACAGACATGTTGTGTCTGGGGGAGTCTAAGAGCCACTTGTTCCTCTTTACTTCACAGTATATAGTTAGGTATGTGTTACCCCCTATATACTCACAGGACCTAGCTAGTAACCGTAGTTAGGGATCCTATATATATATATAGTTCAGGGCAGTGATAGGTTAGGCTTCCGAAGGCCAACTAGCTAGTTAGAGGCCCGGTGGCACTAGTAGTTTAGCTGGCAGGTTAAGGACTCAGTGTTAGGGTAGTCAGGCCTGCATCTACTGCCGTCACCGTCGCCCTGTTTGCTGCCTGTGAAGAATCTCATCATCATCATCATCTCCTGATCGGCTGTCTGTCATCTCCTGGAAGAATCCGAGGATCCACAGTCATCCACAGGGGCCCCTGCATCTCTTCTGTTGCCTGGAGGTATTGTGCACTGGACTCTTGCTATATATTTATATATATACCCGGGTATATAACCTAAGACGGTTGAGGACTTGCTGGTTGTTGTAGTATTGCTGTGTTCTGAGTATATTTTATGTATGTATTATTACCCTGTTGATTCTTATAAAGCTACTGTTATAACCTTATGTGGTATCTGTATGTATTCTTCAGACTGTGAGATTAGTACAGTGATCCTTGTTAAGGCTACTAACTGTACTTCATGGGTAAGTCCCAGGAAGAGATCCTCCCTGTAATACAGAGGCTCTATCCTGGGTGGAGGCACTGATATATTTCATATATGTTCCCACTCTTCCCTTCAGCGAAGGCTTCAGGTCCCATTATACACACAGGTCAGCGCCAGAGTCTGTTGCGGGAGGGATAATACTCATACCCCCCCCCCCCAAATAGGGCTACATCTGCATCACAGCTCCCTCACTATAATCTTGCACATACGTGTAGTGCTCCATGGCCATGTCATTCCCCATACAGTACTGTGCATGAACTGGCCATGGAGCTATTGGGGCATGTACAATACTATGGGGGCTGACTATACTGGGAACATACTCAGTAACACTAGATAGTAAGTACATATGTAAAATTTCAGTGGTGTAGGCTATTAGCAGGAAGCTGTTGATTGGGCCCCCAGAACAAGTTCCTCTGGTGGGCCCTGGGCCCTTTAATCTGACACTGCCTTTATCCATATGCAAATGAACAGAAAATGGCATTAGGGGCATTGCTTTCCATCAATGTGCTTCAATAAGAAATACATCACTGACAGCCCTACAAGGTACTGGGATTAGTTTATATCAATTTTGTGTTGACATGTGAACCGAGAGCAAGGCAGGTGGTTTGGACTCCGCAACCAGAAATGAACGCACACGCGGTAGTTCAAGAAAAAAATATATATTTACTATAAGTTAATAAAGGCTAGTTAAAGGTAAAATGACAGGGCTAAAGACAAGCAAAATATACAATATAGCATGAACAATTTCAAGGCAAATTCTGCAATGGTTTCTACTTTTACTCTGTCCACTTCTGCAGTATGGACACTGAATGAACAATATACTCAAAACTATCCCTAACTGACCCTGACTTCACATTTGGGTGCACCCCCTTTTCCCCAGTGGTCCAGGTGGACCGCTTACAGTCCGTAGAAGCGCGCGGTGGGGCCCAAAGTCGGTCCTTTCTTTTATAGTGAAGCGTCCTCTCCTCACTGTTATCAGGATCTTGGGAGAAATGAAGTCCTCTTTAACAGACAGGGAAACCAACTGAATGCAATGTAATCCAACAGCAGATTCCACTCAGCACACTGACAGTCCTGCCGAATCCATACACTGAGCTGGGATGTAAGCCGGGATTTAGCAGGTGCCGTCCAGTACATCAACAGCACTGCGAGTCTCTATCTGTGGTATCCATATACACAGTCACAATGTCAGTCTCACTGATCAGCCACTGAGCACAGTTCCTTTCACGTGGACTCACTAGTCCTGTTGTCTCTTTACACTCTGTTTGTCTCTGGACCAAGATACAGCTTAGCTGTACAGAAAAATCTCCACACCAGTTCAATACAACACTTGCCAAGATGGCTGCTGCTCTCTGTCTCGTCACTTCCTGCTTCTCTGCTCACACTCTGTCTGCAGAACAGGCAGGCTGACATAAAAGGGTGGGGGGGGTCTCACTCCAGCATCATGTCACAATTACAATGGCTGCTGTCTTAAAGGAACAGAATCACAGAAATACATTCAACATTAACAGTTTATACAGACAAATGAAGCTTAAGACAACATTGGCTGTCTCTTACAGACAGACTCCCTTTAATGACAGTACCTGGGGGATTGAGGTTACTACAAATACAGTGCTGGCCAAAAGTATTGGCACCCCTGCAATTCTGTCAGATAATACTCAATTTCTTCCAGAAAATGATTGCAACCACAAATGCTTTGGTAATAATATCTTCATTTATTTTGATTGCAATGAAAAAACACAAAAGAGAATGAAAAAAAAAGTCAAATCCTTGATCATTTTACACAAAACTCCAAAAATGGGCCGGACAAAAGTATTGGCACCCTCAGCCTAATACTTGGTAGCACAACCTTTAGACAAAATAACTGCGAACAACCGCTTCCGGTAACCATCAATGAGTTTCTTACAATGCTCTGCTGGAATTTCTCCAGGTCCCTGAGATGTGAAGGGTGCCTTCTCCAAACTGCCATTTTGAGATCTCTCCACAGGTGTTCTATGGGATTCAGGTCTGGACTCATTGCTGGCCACTTTAGAAGTCTCCAGTGCTTTCTCTCAAACCATTTTCTAGTGCTTTTTGAAGTGTGTTTTGGGTCATTGTCCTGCTGGAAGACCCATGACGTCTGAGGGAGACCCAGCTTTCTCACACTGGGCCCTACATTATGCTGCAGACTTCATAATGCCATGCACACGGTCAAGCAGTCCAGTGCCAGAGGCAGCAAAGCAACCCCAAAACATCAGGGAACCTCCGCCATGTTTGACTGTAGGGACCGTGTTCTTTTCTTTGAAAGCCTCTTTTTTTTTCCTGTAAACTCTATGTTGATGCCTTTTCCCAAAAAGCTCTACTTTTGTCTCATCTGACCAGAGAACATTCCTCCAAAAAGTTTTTGGCTTTCTCAGGTAAGTTTTGGCAAACTCCAGCCTGGCTTTTTTATGTCTCTGGGTCAGAAGTGGGGTCTTCCTGGGTATCCTACCATAGAGTCCCTTTTCATTCAGACGCCGACGGATAGTACGGGTTGACGCTGTTGTACCCTCGGACTGCAGGGCAGCTAGAACTTGTTTGGATGTTAGTCGAGGTTCTTTAGCCACCATCCGCACAATCTTTCGTTGAAATCTCTCGTCAATTTTTCTTTTCCGTCCACATCTAGGGAGGTTAGCCACAGTGCCATGGGCTTTAAACTTCTTGATGACACTGCGCACGGTAGACACAGGAACATTCAGGTCTTTGGAGATGGACTTGTAGCCTTGAGATTGCTCATGCTTCCTCACAATTTTGCTTCTCAAGTCCTCAGACAGTTCTTTGGTCTTCTTTCTTTTCTCCATGCTCAATGTGGTACACACAAGGACACAGGACAGAGGTTGAGTCAACTTTAATCCATTTCAACTGGCTGCAAGTGTGATTTAGTTATTGCCACCACCTGTTATGTGCCACAGGTAAGTAACAGGTGCTGTTAATTACACAAATTAGAGAAGCATCACATGATTTTTCAAAGGGTGCCAATACTTTTGTCCACCCCGTTTTTTATGTTTGGTGTGGAATTATATCCAATTTGGCTTTTTGACAATTCTTTTTGTGGTTTTCGATTGACGACAAATTAAATGAAGATATTATTACCAAAGCATTTGTGATTGCAATCATTTTCTGGAAGAAATTGAGTATTATCTGACAGAATTGCAGGGGTGCCAATACTTTTGGCCAGCACTGTATAAGTAAAAACGATGTTGAATTCATGGACATTGTGATTAGTTACCGGGCAAAAGAGTTTGTCACTTGCACTTTTCTTAAACCTGTTGACACTAACAGTTACCGACATTACAAAAACAATAACTATAGGAAATAGGAAATGGCTCAACAACTTCCCTTTTAGCCAAATGTAACAGATAAAGAATGGCAGAGAAGTAGCAGTCTGTGAAGAACAAGGAAAAATTCTAAAAAATAAGATTCAAAGAGAGATGATGCCCAAAAGAACTAGTAGAAAATGCCTTTCAGAAAGCTAAGGCCTTTAGGCAAGAAGAGTGTTTAAGACCTAAAGATGACACGGATTGCACAAAAGACTGTAAGTACCAGCAGTGCACCTTTATAGCGAGCTACTCCAATGACCATAAGAGTGTCCGACAAGTTTTGGAATTTACTCAAGAAAGACTCACGTCTAGATATACCTTCACATCCAACCATCACCTTCAGAAGAGCGCCTACTCTTAAGAATATCTTAGCTCTAAGCATCCTTTAGCGATATAATGGGAAAGATCACTCTACAATAGATGAAACCAATAGGAACGTAAAATGTGGCACTTTTAGATGTGAGATGCATGTGCTGAAAAACCAATCAGGATTGGAGATGGGTAAATCGACTTGTTCCGAGACAGGATCGACCCAAATATTCCAAATTGCTCCAAATTTTGTTTTTAACAAAAATGAAAAATTTGGAATTCACCGAGGGCAAACTAAAAATGGCCACCGATGGTAAAGTATTCTTCCCACCCCAGAGTATAATAGTGGGAGGTCCAGGGGAGGTGACAGAAATAACATATATACGCAGATTATACATAAAGTATTACTCAGGTTGGGTTCACACCTGCACTTGATCTATGTTTGGGGTTTCCGTGGAAACAGAGCTTTTGTCTCCACATTTTTCTGCATTTTTCAGGAGGAAACCCAGCGGATCCCATTATATTCTATGGGGTCGGCGGGTTTTCATGGGTAATCGCTTTTTAACCACTTCCAGACTGCCCATAGAATATATACGTCCGGAAGGTGGTTGTCTAGTTCTGCAAGGACGTACCGGTCCATCCAAGCAGAACTCAGTAGCTGCACGAAATTGTGTAGCTGCTGAAACGGGGAGCCGACTGTAACTTCAGCCGGAGCTCCCATAGAGAAGGCAGGGAAGGTTTATTATCTTCCCTGCCTTCCCGCTCGCTTTGTATACAGCGCTATGAGCGCCGCCATCTTGCGACTGCCCTCTGACCCGGTGGTCACATGATCTGCCAGGATCAGAGTCTGTTAGAGCTGCTGGGTCCTACAGGACCCAGATCAGCTCTATAGTAACGGGCAGGAGGCTGTATTCCTCCTGAAACTGGGGCTAAATGTACCAGCCCCAATTAGGCCCAATTCACATTTGCGTTTGGCCATTCCATTTGAGATCAGTATGTGAAATTTCAAAAACTGATTTCGTACAGTCCGGATTACAACCTCTCTGCATGCTCAGAATGAAGAAGAGGGAAGGGAAAAAAAAATGGATTGATCAAAAACGGACACAAACTGATTGCTATCACATTATAATCAGTTTGTAATCCGTTTTCCATAGACCTCAATGTTAAAAAAAAAACCAAAAAATGGATTAGTTGCTGTCCGTCTGGAATCCTTATTTTTAGTACGGAGACAAAGTCCTGCAAGTTCTACTTTTCTCTCCGCACAACAAAAGTGTAAACCAGACGGAAATGGCACAAACTGATACAATCGGATTACTTTTAAAACCCATTGAAATCAATGGGTTGTAATCCGGACTGTACTAAATCAGTTTTTGAAATTTCAGATACTGATTTCGAATTGAATGGCTGAACGCAGCTGTGAACCGGGCCTAACTGGGGAAATCAGCCTCCCCCCCCCAAAAAAAAAAAAAGTGATCAGATGTCCCCAAAGGTCTATTATGACCTTATGGGGACAAAATGTAAAAAAAAAAAAAAAAAAAAAAAGAAGAAGGTAAATAAAAGTATTTAAAAAAAAATGCTCCAATAAAACGCTCTTATTAAAGGCTATAGCCCCAACCCCCGATGACACCATACAAAATAAAAATTATACGTAACGGAGAGTAAAAACTATTTTAAAAAGATTTTTTTAGTAGCACTTTGTGTTATTAAATAAAAAAAAAAAATGAAAAGTGAAAAACAGACACGTTTTCCCTCCTCTTTGGTTTAGATTTTCCCGGATATAAAAAAATAAATAAAATAAAACACATGCAAAAATAAAAACAACATAAAAATAAAGCCCTATGTGTCACCGAAAAAAGACGCAGAAATTAGTTGAATAACGCAAATGATAAAAATGTTACAGCCCTCAAAACCGCACATACTAAAAAAACAAAAATGTGCCTGGTCTGGAAGGGGGGTAAACCATCTGGTATGGAAGTGGTTAAGTGGGTTAACTTTCCGTTTTTTGGGCCCCCAAGCAGATCCAAAGATCGGAAAGCCAAATGCTAGTGTGAGCCTAGCATCACCGGCAGATGTCAAGTCCTTAGTAATGCGATATCTCACAGCTACATTGTATACAAAAACTGTAACTTTTATAATAACTAAAACAAAACAGGCTAAAAAAATTACCAACGACATCTTGTGGCCTCTTTTGATAACTACACCTTCAATGTTACTCTAATAGGAAAAAAATCCTTGAACTTCGAGGCCACCTAATGGTTGCTATCTAGTTTCTTATGTTCTAATCGGAATTCTACCTTGTCCCAGAGGCTTCCGTGGATGAAGTTTTTAGCAAGAAGTAGTTCAGAGGAGCATTATACTGGTATGTTTTAATTAAAGAAACAATGTGTATATTCTTCTATTGATTTTTATTAAAAAGATTATTTTATATAAAGAACATTTGTGTGTTGAAAATGAATTGAATGTGGATATGTATGCATTTACCTGATGAATTCCTTTCTAAAACATTGATCATTTATGTATTTATTTAATGAATTATTTATCGATTGATTTATTTTGAATGAAGATAATAATTTACTAACCATCCTTACTTTTTATAGAAACGTTTAGTACTTTTTTTTTAAATATATATTTAGAAAATCTGCAGTGTTTTACAGTCCCTGCAAAGTGGATGGGACACATTGCAGAAAAATACTGCAGCAGAAATGCCGTGATTTCCAAAAACATTGAGTTTTTGGAAATCGCAGAATGTCAGTTATTCCGATACATCCAACTTGCAGCCTGAATGAGCATTGTGGATCACAGGATGTTGCCCAGGTGCAGATGATCTGCTTATTGTATCCCCGCATATCTAATAAGCACATCCAAATCCATAGGTATAATTGGCTGAGGTATAATTGGCTGATCAGCCAATCAACCAGCTTTAGGGATGAGCCAAACCTGGACCCTTAACCATCTGTATGATGCAGTGAGATAAATCACAGATCCTTCCTGCGAAAGATCCTCCGTGCGCCAAACCGCTTTGGCCACACCCTGAGACCTCTTTCATATAAAAACCACACTCACAGCCAGTGAGTGCCGGGTTCACAAGATAAATACAAGACAAGCCTTCTAAATTTTATATATTTATTAACCCCTAAATGGGTCGGTATTAAAATCTAACATATACAGATCAGAACAGATATGCAGATATACGCAAGCATTAACAGTTACTAGTTACAAGATACAGTACAAATAAAATAAAAGGGATAAAAGGTGAAATAATTACTTTACCACACATGTCCTTGATGTGGTTCTGTAGTCCAACACTCACACATGCTCTGTCATGTGTGAATAACCAGTGGAGGCTGTTTAGCATGTGGCATTAATACAATAATCCAGCCTGCATGCTCTCATCACAGTCTCTCAGCATTAGTCCAGTAGTCTCATCACAAAAATCTCCTCATGGTCTGTCTGTAACAACTCTGTAGTCTGTGATGGTCTCAGCCCAATCTCCATAGCATAATCTCCATAGCCTAATCTCAGCACAGTCTTCATAGCATGATCTCCAAGTGATAGTCTCCTCCCACAGACCTCTTACCTCATCTTTTATACCCTTTTTGCCACCTCCCAGAATGAGGTCACCAGCGACAGTACGTCTGATGAGTTAATTCAATCAAATCCAGATCTTTTGTATAGAGCTGAGACAAAGTGAATTGATATACTGTTATCAGTCATATCTGATCAACAGCCCAGGCTTGAACAATGCACTATTGTTGTATCAGCCAGGGCTGTATAGGAATACAATGGAGACCTATTGTTCCAGCCTGGCCACTACTGCCAATATGCACCTAGGCTTATAGCTGCGCATAGTGTGAATGAGTGCAAGCAAGAAGGGAGATACTATACCCAGAGATCAAAATACATCTGAGTTATAGCCACACTTAAGCAGAATCATCACACTTCCCTACATCTACCATCACTGCAATGAATGGTGTTCATGCTTACAGCACCTTATACAGTGTATGTGACATCAGCATTGTAAGATGTCCACCTAACACTCTCTATTGGCTGAGAGGTTGTCATCTGATGCCAGGTGATGCTAGAATTGAATCACAAGACACTTGTCTCTTCTGTTTTCTTCCAGCACAATACTATCTGTACTGTGCATGTCAGCTGATACCAGCTTCCGTCACTCCCAGGTGGATCGTGACATCATCAGACATGCACTTTACAGTTAGTATTGTGCGCTGAGGCAGAGGAGAGAAATTTAGTCATCTAGAGGAGGCAAAACTGAGCAGCAGTTAGCAGCAGCAAATAGTGAAGCCTATTGATGGAAAGCAATGCCCCTAAAACCCTTTTCTGCTCCTTTGCATAGGGATAAATTGACATTTTTTACAAGAATGGAGCAGCGGTCCTGAATAAGACATAAGACAGCACTACAAGGTACTGGGATTAGTTTATATCTCAATTTTGTGCTGACAGACTCCCTTTATTATAATGCATTAACTGTGAAAGTGATTATTTGAGATGTATTGCCACTTCATATAATAACACAGTATTTTTAGCCTTATAACCATTGTACATTATGTCTTGATTTCCCAGTGTGATACAGATGTGAAGCAATATTACATTACATTACATTACATTAACATTAACAAAATAAAAAGAGCAACAGCCACAGAGAGAGAGAAGCTGCAGTGAGAGGTCCCATTGTCTGGTGATTGTATTGGTCTGATTGCAATAGTCGATGTAGAACTGGAAATCTCATCAGAACGTGTGCCATTGGTACATGTGTATGATGTCTCTCTGGGGACTCCGCCAATAATGGAGGTCAGGTTAGTTTTGAAGCAGTATCCATTGGAGGCACAGCCAGAAATTACTGACACTTCCTTCTCCGCATCTGTAGGAAAGATGAGTGAATGTATTGTTCTTTAGTTCCATTGTATATAAGCAGAGCTGAATACATAGTTACCAGTGATTAGAGATGGGGTTATTTAGATAGATACACTAGATACAGATATGGCTAGGTTTAACTTGACTTTTGAGAATTGTTGTCCTTAGCAGAGCTGGCCCCCATACCAATCAGCTGTATGGAGCAGCTTCTGGTGCCCTTCCTATACACTATAAAGGGCCTGAAGCAGACAATTCTGTCCGCTGTATAGCAGATGGGCACCGACACCGACTAAAGTCAGTGAGCACTGAGCTGCAGTAAAGGCACCCAGCTGCTATACTGGGGGCAGCGTTTTCTGCTTCAGGCCCTTTATAGTGTATAGGGTGGACGCCAGTCACTTGATTGTTTCAGGGGCCGGTTCTCGGGCCCCACATTGATCAGGTACTTATGGGCTATCCTGAGGATAGGCCATAAATAGCTTAAAGAAAACCTTTCATCACCTACAACAAGTCCAGTTCTTTACATCATTTAAAAGGTGCTGCACAGTTGGAATTTTTGCTTTAGCCCTCACCATTCCTGAGCAATCAATTCTGTTAGTTTTGGCGCTTCATATGCTATTTAGGTTCTTGTTGCTCGGGAATGGTGGGGGACTAGAGAAAAAATTCCAACTTCCCTGGAATCAGTGGAGGGGTTCCTATTAACAGATGCTAAGGACTTGAATTGGCAAAGATAATGAAAGGTCCTCTTTAAGCCCTGACAACCCCTTTAAGTAAACAATTACTACTGTTTAACTACAGTACTACAGTAACTACTTTAACGGCTTCCAGATCGCCCATTAACTATTTTTTGACTATTTTTGTTGTGTTATGTGACAAGATACCTAGTCAAGCTAAACTTGGTTACATCTGAACAATAAAAATAGATATAGATAGATATGGAATAGAGATAGATAGATAGATAGATAGATAGATAGATAGGAGATAGATAGGAGATAGATAGATAGGAGATAGATATGAGATAGATAGATAGATAGATAGATAGATAGATAGATAGATAGATAGATAGAGAGATAGATAGATAGGAGATAGATAGATAGGAGATAGATATGAGATAGATAGATAGATAGATAGATAGGAGATAGATATGGTAGTAGATAGATAGATAGATAGATAGATAGATAGATAGATAGATAGATAGATATGAGATAGATAGATAGATAGATAGATAGATAGATATGAGATGGATATGAGATAGATAGATAGATAGATAGATAGATAGATAGATAGATAGATAGATATGAGATAGATAGATAGGACATAGATACATAGATAGATAGATATGACATAGATAGGTAGATAGATTTTACATAGATAGATAAATAGATATGACATAGTTAGTTAGATAGATAGATAGATAGATAGATAGATAGATAGATAGATAGATAGATATGACATAGACAGATACTGTAGATAGGAGATTATCATTACCTAATGTACTTGTCGTAGCTATAAGAAGACACTTGGTCTCATTTCCAGTACATTCCATGTTCCCATTACATAAAATGTTAGACATAGAACACATGGGGCACATCACTCCATTGGGCTCTTTTGAATTCACGGCTGGAACTTTCATAAAATAAAAAAGATGAACAACAGTAAATGTGTATAGTAACAATATTAGGTCAGATTTATTAATCCTATCTAGTGCCTATAGCTGCTGGGGCTCCAGACTAGAACCTGCTGCACAGGGACTTTCTTTTGAGATTTTGGAGATTCTGCGTCAAAATCAGCTCCAAATTCCACTTGAAATCTGCCTCCTATTCCTTTCAATGTTTCTTTTCAGCTGTCAGAATAATAAGAATCTCAATCTTCAGGCAGATTCTTCCTGAGACTGTCTTGGATATAAATGGGAGGCAGATTCTGTAGCTTTCTAGTCTATGTCTATGTTTATACCACTTGTTCGT
Organism: Leptodactylus fallax; assembly: GCA_947044405.1. Taxonomy (NCBI): domain Eukaryota; kingdom Metazoa; phylum Chordata; class Amphibia; order Anura; family Leptodactylidae; genus Leptodactylus; species Leptodactylus fallax. Next base: position 440,918 of record CAMRHE010000802.1, read on the forward strand.
TTGCTTATTCTGAACATGAATTTAAAGATTTTTTTAGAGGATCACAGCACATTTAATCCATGTCCCCTTTTTCGAAGAATACATACCAACATGTCTAAACATTTTAGCTTAAATTAGATGCTCCAAGATGCACCAAACATGTGCCACATGTATGCCAGTTTATAGATGTAACCACATAGTAAATCTAGGCCTTTGTGACTTCCTTGTGTGGATTCTGCTTGTTGGAAGGAGATTCCTACATGGCAAATGTTCCCATAATCTCCAGTCGAGTTCAGAGGTAGGTTTATGTTTTTCTCCAGGATAGGTCACCAATAAGAGATTTGCTTTTTGAAGGGACCATGGCTCTCGTGCATGCACCATGACCTCTTCACTGTTTACATTGCATGCTTTGTTTCATAGGGGCCATGCGATGTAATTACAACCTAGTGCCCTTCTATGGGATGAGGCTGTCAGTACATTGTCTAAACACTATGAAACAACCGGCCTGCAATATAATCAGTGAAGATAGCACAACGCTCACATGAACACCACAGCCCCTTAAAGGGAGTCTGTCAGCAGGAAAATCGGATTCAAACTAATGACAGTACCTTATAAGGCGACTTCTACACTTTCCAAAAATACCTTTCTTATCCTGCATTGCAGCACCATTTTCGTGAAAATAGAGGATTTTTTTTATGAAAATGAGCTGAAATGGGCTTTATGGGCATGTCCTTTCCTGCTAGGGCTTCGCTCTCTGCTCTAGATAACTGACCCCTAACAAAGTGTGACAAAGTGGGAGATGTCATTCGCACAATGGAAGACGGAGCTGGGTGGCAGTTAGGGGCCATTATCTAGAGCCAGAGCTCTAGATAAGACAGCAGGAGAAAACACTCCCCTAAAGCCCTTTTCAGCTAATTTGCATAAGAATAAAATCCTAATTTTCATTGAAATGGAACTGCAATGTAGAGTAAGAAAGACACCTTTGGAAAGTGTAGTAGCCACCCTACAAGGTACTGGCATTAGTCCGATACTGATTTTCCTGCTGACAGACTCCCTTTAAAACAGCTGACCAGAAGGGTCACGGGTGCTGGTTCCCCATAGATCTTTTATTGGTGATCTATAAAAAAAAAAAGAACTAGACAACCCCTTTAAAGGCCCTGAGTAGGACACTAAGTGCATAGAATCAGGTTTATCCCATTGGGTGCAGGAATGTTGGGAACTTGTGTCCCATCATGGATCATTGTATGAAAACAGGTTTTTGCAGCTTCTGACATTACAGGGAAAAATTAATTTCTGAGTATCAAATGGCTGGTCAGATTTGCCTGTAATTGTCTGTGTGCCTTCCGTTTTTTTTTTTCACAGACCCATTGACTCAAGACGAGTCTATAGCACATGGACAAAAAAGTAGTTAGTGTGATAAGATCTTTTTCTAGGGTTGACTCACACTAATTCCCCATTCCGCTTACAATAGCACTTTTCTCTCCACCGATTTAAGAATAAAATCGGCAGAAACTGGGCAGAAACCCGGTGGACCCCATTATAATCTATGGGGTCTGCGGGTTTCCATGGGTAACTGCTTTTTAAGCAGATAGGGTTTCCGTTTTTCTGGTCCCCAAGCAAACCCAAAAAACAGAAACGCGAACGCTAGTGTGAACCTAGCGTCATATAAAGATAATTTTTGTCTACTTACGTTAGGGCTTTGCTGGAGTACACAAGTTACTGAAGCAGCATGTTGTTGCGATTCTCTCTGGGATTCCGTATCTGGTGAATGTCCCAGTCACATTGCATTCACTTCGTGGAGCGCACAGTCTATCAAAATGCTGGATTATGTTTCCACCTAAAAATATGGAAAAACATGGAAAGTAAACTCCTTTGGTTTGCCAAAATTTTTGGACAATTGGAACCAAAAGCATACAATGCGCAAGTGGTATTATAAAGTGGCAGTAGCACAATGTGGTGACATAGTAACTGTAGACACAGCCAATATACTATACTGGACTTAGAGGTAAGGGTTCCTACTTATAACTTGATGACTATTACATCTACAGATGAGCAAACCAGTTCATTAAAAAATGGGTTCATTATAATTTTTTCAAAAATTTCAGGTTCAACCAAACCTGAAATTTTTTGAGGTTTAATCCATTAAAATTGATCACTATACTCTGGGGACTCTTCAGGCCCCAGAGAGTAATAATGGGAAGCCAGGGACAGTGTGTTAAACTTAAAAAAAAACAAAAAAACACTCCTTTGTAGGTCTCCGCAGCGGCAGCTTAGACTTGGACCTTGATATTCTTCTGCTGTTGTTTTGGATACTCGTGCACTCTCCTGGTTTGGACCTGGATGGTATTTTTTCTCTGTCTGCTGTAGGGTAACTGGTCTTGTCTCTAGTGCGCTAGTCCACAAGTGCACCTATTTTCTGATGCTAGCTTGGTGTGGTAACCTGGGTCCCAATCTGCCTAGTCCATCCTGCCTTGCAGCGGGCTCTGGTGAAAACCTCGGGAGAACCTTTAGACTCTACTAACCAGGATTAGATTAGAGGTAGCTTGCTTTGCTTGGAGTCTTTGATCTGCCAGTTTTATGCAGTGTGTTTGGAAATTGCTTAATCAAGAATTTCATCACTTGGGAAACTGCTTAAGTGGCAATTTCCTAAAATAAGTGTTTTCTTCTAACGCTAAGCTTACACTAGCTTTCGGGTTTCCGTTCTCCGGGTCCACTTGGGGACCTGAAAAACGGAAAGCCTATCCGCTTAAAAAGCAGTTATCCACGGAAACCTTCGTATCTCATAGACTATAATGGGGTCCGACAGGTTTCCACCTGAAATCAGCGGAGAGAAAAGTCCTGCTTGCAAGGACTTTTCTCTTTGCATATTTTAAGAGTAATTCAGGACAAAGTCCGTGAACGGTCACCGAACGGTTGTGTGACCGGAGCCTTATTCTTACACATCTACCCTTGCCTCCAATTATTATAACATGGGGCCTGAAGAGCCCTCGGAGTATAATAATCACATTTCCTAATCAGACCTAAATGAATATTCCCAAATCAAATCTTACGATTTTATTTTGCATGTAAAGGACTGGACTCACGAATGTCTTTGCTCAACATTCTTACATCTTATCCATAATAAACAGGATACAATTTGACAATTTTCAACTTACCTAAAACTTTTGTCGAGTACTGAGATGCGCACACTTGGCCATCGGGGCAGGTTTCAATGGTAGGGATTAAACATGAATCTTTGAAGACTTCACTGCAAGTTATACACTGCAAGCAGTCACCTAAAACGGTACACAGAGAACCCATAAGCACTGACTGTACCAGGAGTACAGATATTGGCTGGAGCGGTAGTGCAATGAATTATAAAAGTGAACATAGGATTGCAAGATAAAGTTCCCTATTGAAAAAAAATAAAGTTTAAAAAAAAACCTGTAAAATGAAAACATTAATCCCTCGTCCCCAAAAGGTTTAATAAATAATAATAAAAAAAAACATAATGACCCAAGCAATACAACTATAATATTAATTTATCTGCTTGTTGAATGGTGTAAAAAAAAAAATCTAAAAAAGAATGCCAGAATTGCCATTGATTTTCTTTTTTTTTTTTTTTAACAAAATACGATCAAAGCTTTATTTTCCCAAAAATGACATAAAAAAATAAAGTCAGGTCTTCCTGTGAAAATTGGGACTGTGGCGATGAAAAAAATAAAAAATGTTATTCTAAATGCTATTCTAGCGAATCCCATCCACACCTTGCAAAACAATATGCGCAGCAGACATGCCGCGATTTCCAAAACCGTTGTGGTTTTGCAAATTGCAACATGTCAATTATACCTACGGAAATGACAGCGGTTTCCCTATAGGTATAATGGAAACAGAAAGTCTTCAGACTCGTTGCGTTGCCGCCATGGTTTTTCCTGCAGCGTTTTGTTGCTGCAGCCTCCTACATATTACCTTAGTCTTAAGGACTTCAATTTCTCAATAAAACCTGCAATTCACAACACAACCAGATAGTGGGCACACAAAGACACATAGAGGATAGACATATTGTCTATTAGAGAGACAACAGACAGAGAGACAACAGACAGAGAGACAACACAGAGAGACAGCATACAGAGAGACAACAGGCAGAGAGACAACATACAGAGAGACAACAGGCAGAGAGACAACATACAGAGAGACAACAGGCAGAGAGACAACATACAGAGAAACAATACACAATCAGTATTTTTTTCCCTCAAGGTCATCATTTCACACTGTATACCTTGGGATATGTTGAGTCAAGAGGAAAGGTAGCGAAGGACAAGTCTGTAGTCTCTGATGTGCCAAAAAATTGTTTATACCCCTACAGTTTTGGATGAGCACCAAGTACAGCAGCGAGCACAGCATCATGGACTTTTGTTCATGATATCACCCCCCCTTTATCAAGCATTTTTGCCTTTTAACTCCTTATATGCTGTTCAATGCTGAGTGTAGCACCTAAGTGGTTTTACAGAGAAAATGTAAAAATAGACATTCCCCCCCCCCCCATTTAATCAGGACCTTTCATGTCCTCCTGCACATGCAGTTTTATATACCACTATGTGCCGGGGCTGGAGATATCGGTGCTGTTAGTTTCGGCACCGATCTCTGCCCACTATTAGAAGGGCGTTCCTGGCAGTCTAGCTGGGCTGTGAGGACCGCCTCCCCTTAAAGTACTTGTCTATAGACTTGTACTGGGGGGAGTGTTCCTCACAGCTCAGCGTCATCTCTGGGTGGTAAGGAACACCCCCTCTAACAGTACAGGGCTATGGACGAGAACTGTCAGGGGGACATTCCTCACAGCCCAGATAGACTGTCAGGAACCCCCTTCTGACGATGGGCAGAAAACTATCGACACTGATATCTCCAGCACCAGGGCACATAACGGGAAAGACAACAGTGTGTCGGCTTTGTGGCGCTATATAAAAAAGCATGTGCATGAGGACACGAAAGGTCCTTTTTAACAATTATCACCACATCCATAACAACCCCTATAATAAAATAAGTACATTATTTATTCTACATGATAAACGCCATAAACATTAAAATTCAGATGCCAGAATTGATGTTTTCTGTCCAGGTCACCTCTCAAAAACAAAAATTAATAAAAACTGATAAAAAAAATTCTTATGTGCCAACGTAGAAGGTCTTGTAAAGCTACATTAAAATGTGAAAACTTATGAAAGCCAGAATGTAGGGAGGGATAACATGTTACTGGTTTAGATCGCTAAAGGGTTAAAATATGCATAAGGCGCCGGAGTTCTGTGCCAGGAATATTATTTTCAGCCATAAATTCAAAATCTGCAGTAAAAAAAAAAAGTGACAATTTCGGGAGAGTTTTTGTAATTTTAATGTGACTGTTCGGGGGTTAAAAAAATCTTCAGAAGTCAAGTCATAAAATGATTAATCCTCGCAGAATTCTGAACCTAAAAAACACTGTAACAGATGTCAGGCTGGAAATCTAATGTGTATTGTTAGTGATAGTTACTTTAGTCAAGGAGGATTAAAGCAAAAGTGCCGCAGCCACAGAGAAACCAAAATGTGTTTAAAAAGTACGTCTGAAAACAGGAACAGAAATGTGGTTTAGAAAACGTTGCTGTATCTGCGAAACAAAGTAACAAGAGCAGAATCAATTGTAGCCCCTACAGCTGCAGGTATAATCTTATAAATAGTTATATCTGTTTCTAGGAAAGTTGATCTGCAAGTTGAGTAGTGAAGTTGCAGAATTGGAGTGTCATAATAATTGTCATCTTAGATGCAGATATACACACGTGGACAAAATTGTTGGTACCCCTCCCTTGTTTAATGAAAGAAAAACCCACAATGGTCACAGAAATAACTTGAATCTGACAAAAGTAATAATATATAAAAATTCTATGAAAATGAACAAACGAAAGTCAGACATTGCTTTCCAACCAGGCTTCAACAGAATTTTTAAAAAAAGGAAACTCATGAAACAGGCCTGGATAGAAATGATGGTTCCCTTAACTTAATATTTTGTTGCACAACCTTTTGAGGCAATCCCTGCAATGTAACGATTCCTGTAACTGTCAATGAGACTTCTGCACCTCTCAGCAGGTATTTTGGCCACTCCTCATGAGCAAACTGCTCCAGTTGTCTCGGGTTTGAAGGGTGCCTTTTCCAGACGGCATGTTTCAGCTACTTCCAAAGATGCTCAATAGGATTTAGGTCAGGGCTCATAGAAGGCCACTTCAGAATAGTCCAATGTTTTCCTCTTAGCCATTCTAGTGTGTTTATAGCTGTGTGTTTTGGGTCATTATCCTGTTTCAAGACCCATGACCTGCGACTGAGACCAAGCTTTCTGACACTGGGCAGCACATTTCTCTCTAGAATCCCTTGATAGTCTTGAGATTTCATTGTACCCTGCACAGATTCAAGACACCCTGTGCCAGATGCAGCAAAGCAGCCCCAGAACATAACAGAGCCTCCTCCATGTTTCACAGTAGGGACAGTGTTCTTTTCAACATATGCTTCATTTTTCCGTCTGTGAGCATAGAGCTGATGTGCCTTGCCAAAAAATTAGATTTTTGTCTCATCTGTCCATAGGACATTCAACCAGAAGCTTTGTGGCTTGTCAACATGTAGTTTGGTAAATTCCTTTTGTCAGATTCAAGTTATTTCTGTGACCATTGTGGATTTTTCTTTCATCAAACGAGGGGTACCAACAATTTTGTCCACGTTTGTTACTAAGACTCTACTGAAAGTTTTGTCCTAAAACAGGACATTTTTTTCAGGGGATGATCCTAATTAAAGGCTATGAAAAGTTAAAGGATCCTTTTTTATTTAATTGCATGTATATTGCTAAAAATTTTTTATTTTTTTATTCTTTTTTAATTTAAAATTTTCCATTACATTGCAAGCTGCAGAATGCCATTTACTATCAAAGTCATCAGACTGTTCTAGTAGTCTTGAGATTTGTTCTCCAGCCCCCCTCGCCCCTCTCCTGAACAATCTTTAACCTGATTTAGGCCAAGGCCCCACGTAGAGAAATGCAACAACAACAACAACAACAAAAAAGCGCTGCAGAAAAAAACAAACGCATCACGTTTTCACAGAGTTTTCCTCTGCAGATTTTCTACCTATACGGAAAACAGCCGTGTTTCTGCAGGTATAATTGACATTCTGTGATTTACATAAGCAAAAGTGTTTTTGAAATCGCAGCTTTTCCACTGCAGAATTTTTTCTGCAATGTGTGGATGGGGTTAGCCAGAATCCCATTCACTTTGCAGGTGATGTAAAACGCAGCATTTTTTTAATGCATTGTTTCCGCCAAGGCTAAAATGTTGAGTTTTCGTAATGTGGAGCTTCAGCTTAACTGACCAAATCAAAGTTTAATTGCAAAAATAGAAAGTCACATTTGCCTTTTCTTCCCAGCTGGATAGGCTGACAAACAGCTATCGGGGCCAGGCGATACCCATATTCTGAGAAGCTGGAGTCTCAGAGGTAAACAGTCTACAAGCTACCAATATATACAGATGAAAACAGCATTATGGCTACTATTGGCACATATAATGAGCTGTAACGAAGAATCTCTAATTTATATGTGTAGTTTATAGATCCTATTAGCTTATCTATATGTGCCAATAATAGCAATTATGCAGTTTTCATCTCTATTCTTTTTATTTCCTGGTGCTGTGTGCAAAAGAAGCTACATTTTTTTGCATTTGTAATATTACCACAGTAGCTTGCACCTGTTCACATTGGGATGTGCTAACTGAATTCTTTGCATGCATATCTGTCTATCTATCTATTGTAAGTATGTGAGCCAGAGGGCGCTGTTGAGCGACCCAGGCCAGGCCAGAAAAGGCTCTCAGCCACGCCTTTGGGTGGTGGCACGTAACTCCAAGAGGGCTGGAGCATCCTGCAGGAAGCAGGAAGTAGTGGACCAGCTAGGACAGAGAGAGAGAGGCTCTGTCCCAGAGGGCTGGCGTCCACAGGAGTGGACCAGCTAGGACAGAGAGATAGGCTCTGTCCCAGAGGGGCTGGCGTCCACAGAGGACTGTTGCTGGAGCTGAGCAACAGTCAGGACAGTTAGGGGCTCAAGGAGTGAGTTAGGCCATAACTGTGGCATAGGTTTTTTTGTTGTTTTGCTATGTTGCAGTTAAGCTGAATAAAGCCACTTTTATTTTACACTTGGACCATCTGAAAGCTATCTTTCCGGCGCCCAGTACCATGAACCACCGCTGTCCGGACCAGGAGTCAGCCGCCATTTTGAGTTTAATTCCCCAAATTATCACACTATCTATCTATCTATCTATCTATCTATCTATCTATCTACTATCATTATCTATCTATCTATCTATCTATCTATCTATATCATATCTATCTATCTATCATCATCTCTATCTATCTATCTATCTATTATCATATCTATCTATCTATCTATCTATCTATCTATCTATCTCATATCTATATATCTATCTATCCCTCTCATATATATCTCTCTCTCTCTCTATCTATCTATCTATCTATCTATCTATCTATCTATGTATCTATCACAAACCCTCCAGCACTACATCAGTTATTAGCATAGTGGACATTTTAAAATGTCTTGGTTCACTAGGAAACTTTTTTAAATAGGACCTGCTGGAGTGCGGCCCATTTTTCTACTATTGCTGGAGGGTTTGAGATAGATAGATAGATACATAGATAGATAGATAGATAGATAGATAGATAGATAAAAAAGGAAGGAAGGAATTGTAGAAAGGAGCACTATTTTAATTCGCTGTGCTCAGGGATGAAATTATAGATTCATAGAATTATTTCTACTCCTATTAATATTGTCTAATAGACTTATTTAGTGTCTTAAAGCAGGAGGCCATCTTACCTGTTGCTACCATAGCAGAAAGAAAACTCAGGAGTCTCCAGAGATACATGGCTGCAGAAAGTCATCCCCCTTCTTCTGTAGCATCCCTTTTATACTGCCTCAAAATGTTTCATTTTTTGGAGAAATGAAACTCAACTTTCTCTATTTCCTATAAAATATTTCTCAGATCTTCCTTTTCCCCTGGGGTAAGGATTTCACCGCTTATCCCTGTAACTACATTATGTGTTGGAGGTAGAGCGACTTGGTGCCTGTCCTGGCATCTACAAATCAAGCAAAGTTTCACTTGACTCTACCAGGCTCCTTATGGGGAATCTGAGTAGTTCTACTACATCTCATATACAGCTATTCTTGGTAGGACATTAAGGCTACATTCAAACAGAGAAATTTGCAGCTGATTTTAAGGACGATTCCTCAAAAATCAGCTCCAAATTCCAACTGGTATCTGCCTCACATTATTTTCAGTTACAAAGAATCATCCTGCCACTGGTGACTTCTTATGTTAAGGAGAGACCATTTGGGTTCCTTGAGTCTCCAGTAGCATTTGCTGCCCCCTACAGTGTCCACATCCCCACGTATTTTACACATAAGACAGTCTCCTACCTGTGCTAAACAACACAGAAGTAACTCACAAGAGCAAACCTTAAGAAAAAATCTCTAATTAGAAAAATACCATGGAATGAAACTTTCTATTTGTGAATTTCTGGCCTTTATATCTCTCATATAGTGTGAAATTGATGTAGTAAAACTGTTGACTTGTTACTACAATGTTTGTAGTGTAATTCTCAATATAACCATTGAGGTCTTTTCCATTAACATTAATGTGGTTCTACAAAGTTTGATAATCATAGTCTAGAGATGTGGCCCCACAGGGAGGGGAAGGGAAGGAGAAAGGGAAGAAAAGGGAAAAGGAAGGGAAGGGGAAAAGGAAGGGAAGAGGAATAAAAAGGGAACAGGAAAATGAAGGGAAAGGGAAAACAAAGGGGAAAAGGAAGGGAAGGGGAAGAGGAAGGAAAGGGGAAGGGGAAGGAAAGGGGAAATGGAGGGAAGGGGAAAAGGAAGGGAAGAGGAATAAAAAAGGAACAGGAAAATGAAGGGAACAGGAAAACAAAGGGGAAAAGGAAGGGAAGGGGAAGAGGAAGAAAAGTGGAAGGGGAAGGAAAGGGGAAATGGAGGGAAGGGGAAACGGAAGGAAAGAGGAAAAGGAAGGGGAAAAGGAAGAGAATGGAAAAGGGAGGGAATGGGAAAGGAAGGGAAGGAAAGGGGAAAAAGAGGGGAGCTAGAAAGTAAAGGGAAGGGGAAAAGGAGGGGAAGGGGGAAAAGGAAGGAAGGGGAAAAAGAAGGGAAAGGGAAGAGGAAGGGAAGGGGAAAAGGTAAGAAAGGAGAAAACAAAGGGAAGAGGAAAAGGATGGGAAGGGGAAAAGGAGGGGAAGGGGAAAATGGAGAGAATGGGAAAAGGAAGGGAAGGGAAAAAGGAGGGGAAGATGAATGGAAGGTTCCAACTCCATCCAAGCTAACAGAGTGAGAGGCATTTCCATGATCCCCATATCTTCTCGTTGAATTTATGTAATATGTCTGACAACAAGTCGGACAGTTAGTCATTCATCATGATCTATACTTACATATACAGTATATATTAGTCCAAAAGTTATGAAATTGCATTTTTCTATTACCTTTGAATTCTACAAATATACCATGAAACAAATTCTTCTTCCTGATGTAGAGCCAATGTTACTTTAAATGAAGAGACACATGGATTTTTATATGACATGCCACAATATGGGAGTGAAAAGCTATGCAGAGCTTATAGAAGGCAAAATCTGTTATTACAGGGTGTGAGAGGTGGGAAAATAAAAACATAAAGAAAAAAAATGGGAGAACCAAAAAGGGGGAACAGTTATTTAATGGAAAATATATTGGTATGGTATATCATAGTGTAAAAGCAAGTCCAGAGAATGTAGAGTGATACAGAACCGATGACTCTCTTACTGTAGTCTGACAAGAAATATGAGCAAAGTAGCAAATGACAGAGAATAACTAAAGTAGAGCTCTTGTATCATTTCACAAGACATCCAATAAAGGATAAGTATTCCACATACATCTTCAAGACTAGAGATGAACAAACCAGGTTCATTATGAATTTACCAAAAATTTTGGATCGTCTGTACCTGAGATTCTTGGGATGTGCCAGCCATATACATTATGAGGTGACCCAAGAGTATAATAACTGGAGGCTCAGGGTAAGTGCGGAAAAATAACAAACCACTCACTCGGTAACCTTTCCTAGACTCCGTCATGGCTTCCAGTCGTCCAGTCATGGCGTCCAGCATCCTCGGCTTTTTCAGCTCTCCCCTGTGGTGTCAAGGGAGATTTAAATTTTTGCTTATCAACCATGTGGTCAGTAAGGATATTGCAAGTAAAGCTGACTAAAAGTTTAAGTTTTATGGTTTCAAATGAGGCTAATGAATAAGCTATATAGAAGGGTTTCTAAACCAGACAATAGGGATGTCGTCAGTATTTGTTCTCTTTTTTTATGCCGTGCAAAAAAAACATTTCATATCTTAAAAATTGAGTTGATGATTTTGCATTAGAACCACAATAAATGACAGCAAAGTGGACGACACTACAGTTCTTGCAGTACATAATGTAATAGATGAAGAAGCTTCTGTGGGGAACGTGCATGAATATGTAATTTCTGTACGCACTGCACCAGATGTGGAGGACTCATTTCTGGCATAGCAGAAGCCCTCGGAGGCACAGCCACGATATATGTCAGTCAAAGTCAGGGAACCTTGAAAAAAAAAAAAAAGAAAAAAACACCAAACTTGTAGTAAATGTAGTTACAAGGATACTAATGTGTGCAAAACAGGGTCAACATAACATAAGAGCAGGGGGCTCGATGACGTGTCCCACTCCAGAATTAGTGACATCCATGCAGGTGCAGTTGTTTTTTTGGCCCAGCAGCTTACTAGGGAAAAAGCATGAGATGTATAGTACTGTAGAGGCATTCAAAGACATGTACCACTGTATCATCAGGGTGGAACCCCATTTTTCAAGGGATAGGTCATCAACATAAAATCCTTTTTCTTACCAGTAGTTTTTTTGGTAGTGACAAGACGACACATAGTTTCCTCTCCTGTGCAATTCATAGAGTCCAGAGATTCACAAGACTTACTCCCCAACACACAACGGGGACATGTAAGTCCATTGGGCTCTTTACTGTGATCTGGAACTTTATCAAGGCAAAAATAAGAAATGTATCACAAATGTATCACAAACAAAGGAGATGGCTCTGTTCCCTGTATAGTGGCCAGGTACTAGTAATGCAGCTCAGCTTCCATTGAAGTTAATAGGAGATGAGTTGCAGTGTACTGGCGCCTAGCCACTCTATGGGTATATATATATATATATATATATATACAGGGCACGTATAGTATTTGTGTATAGTATGGGCATAAATTCCCCCCCCCCAAGACTATGGAGGGCACTGTAATAAGGGTAATAACTAGGGCAGACAGTGTTATGAAGGCAGTGACTATGGGTGGTACAGTTATGGGACACTGAGTGAGACTTACAATTTGGAGTAATACTGTGTTTCTCCGAAAATAAGACAGGGTTTTATATAATTTTTTGCTCCGAAAAAAGGGCTAGGGCTTATTTTCGGGGTAGGTCTTAATTTTTTACATGAACAACAATCACACATTTGATCGCTTTTTATTTAAACTTTTATCAGAGGTGAAACAGCGAAAAAACTGCAGTTCGGCACTTTTGATTTTTTTTTTTTTCTGCTACGGCATTCACCATAGAGGTAAAATATTTTTATAAGTTTGTAGACCGGGCATTTTCGGACACAGGGATACCTAATGTGTATTTGTTTCACAGTAATATTTTAGTTTTATATGTATTCTAGTGAAAGTGGGAGGGGGGCTTGAACTTTTATTGTTTTGTTTTTTAATATTTTTTAACTTTCTTTTTTTTTTCTTCTTTTACTATTAACCCCTCCTAGGGGGCTTGAACCTGCAATCATCCCATAGACTGCAATATAACTTATTGCAGTCTATGGGAGATTATCTACATTACTATTGAGGCTGGACCTCAATAGTAATATTCCTATGACAGGACTGGGAGCCTTCATAAGGCTCCCAGCTGTCGAAGGAACAGGTCGGCTCCCGCGATCTCGCCGCGCGGGAGCTGACCTGCAACGTGAAAGGTACGGGGGCGGTGGGGACCGGCCCCAGGGATAGTTGCTCTGCTTTGGGGGGTGGATTTGGGGGGGCTATAGGGACTGTAGCTATAGTATAGTAGCCCTGGGTACTGCGGGAGGTCATACTTAACAATGCCCGTGATCAGAGTCCATTCTGATTGCGGGCATTAACTATGGGTTGTGCTACTTTGGTGGGAAGGAGGGGGGGGGTCACGCTGAACAATGCCCGTGATCAGGGTAGACACTGATCGCGGGCATTAACTCCAGGTCTCCGTAGCTATTGTAGCCGCTCTGCAGCAGAGTAGCCGCCATCTTTAAGGACCGGGCATCCACTGTAATCGCACGGCAGATGTCGGGAAGGGGTTAAATTAGCTAGGGATTATTTTTGGAGTAGGGCTTATATTTCAAGCCTACTCCAAAAAACCTGGAAAATCTAGCTAGGGCTTATTTTTGGGGTAGGTCTTATTTTTGGAGAAACACGGTAATAGATGCTTTATTGCATATACCCTACTCCCGCCCTCCAATACTTACCTATGGGCTTTGGCGGAGTACACAGGTCTTCAGAACAACATGTAGTTGCTGTCTTACCTGCACTGTGAGGTTCGGTGAATGTCCCAGTCACATTGCATTCACTTGGTGTGGCACAGAATCTCTTAAACCTCTCTAAGGATATTCCACCTATAGATGAAATGTACAATTATTTTTTTCCATGTCAGCATTTTAACTATTGAATAATCCCCTGTCTAATAAGCTGATCAGGGAAAGTCTACTTCTGTAACCTCCAGTGATCATCTACAGGGTAACCTGGAGGCCAGGGTACAATCCCCCTACAGCGCCACTACAGGGTAAATGAAGCATGGCGTGGTGCCCATTGAAACAAATGATCTGTCCGTGTCAGCTGTTTCTAATAGTTATTAATTGATGGATGTCCCGAATGAAGGTCTGAAATAGAGGGGTTAAAAGTTGTTGTTTTTTTTTCTCAATGAAGTGAATGAAGAAAAGAGAAATGTAAATCCCATCAATATTTGATGTGATTTTTGCCCTTTGCCTTCCATCAGTTCTTCTCGGTACTTGAAGACAGTTTTTGGCAGAACTGGGCAGGGAGGTTGTTCCCGCCATCTTGGAGAACTAAGCACAGATCTTCTGAGGATGTAGGCTTGCTCCAATCCTTCTGTCTCTTCATGTCATCCCAGACAGACTGGATGATGATGAGATCAGGGCTATGTATATATCATCACTTCCAGGACTCCTCCTCCAAAGGGCAAAGGTCACACCAAATATTGATGGGATTTACATTTCTTTTGAGCTCATTCACTTCATTTTATTCAGTTCATGGCATTCATGGCAAGGTTACCTTTTGGTCAGAGATGCATGGTAAAACTAACTGTACTTTCTTAACAGATGTGAAGGACTCCACTTAGTATATTCCTAATGATTGTTCTGTATCTTACCTGCTATAGTTATGCTATGTCTAGACGCACACACATTGTCTTTGGGGCAGTAGTCAGTGGATATCAATATCTTACAGGAATCTTCGCTGATTTCTGAACAGGTTATGCATTTTAGACAGTCACCTAAAATAGAAATAATAATAATAATAATAATAATAATAATAATAATAACATTATTACTGCTATTACATAGTAGCACTATTATAACTACCACAGCTATTAGACTACTAATGAAACCTTGTAAGTCTCTCAAGTGGCAAATATTCACAGGCACAGGGTCTAAATAACACAGGCGGAATGGACCAGAAAAAGTGCAAACACCCCGCCAAAATACCCTGCCAAAACAAAAGCTGCAAAAGTGTCAAAGCTAAGCT